>JAGIQG010000031.1:5904285-6381872 GCA_024679065.1 Sphyrna mokarran
TGAGTAACAGAGGACATAGAAGCTGAATGTGAGGTGAAAATATTGAGGAATTCAAACGGCATTACAAAGCTTGGAGAACCATGAAATTTCTCTTTCAATTCCCATTGCACTGGTACGAGTGCGATTCTGCCAAATAGTTTGTCAGAATGCAAAGGCATCATCACCTGCTTCTACAAGTGGAAGAGAGGAGGAAGTTGAGAAATTGGTGAATCGGGGGAGGGTGAAGAGGGTAAAAGAGGGTAAAAGAGGGTGAAAGAGGGTGGGGCAGGGTGAAAGAGGGTAAAAGAGGGTAAAAGAGGGTAAAAGAGGGTGGGGCAGGGTGAAAGAGGGTGAAAGAGGGTGGGGCAAGGTGAAGAGGGTGAAAGAGGGTGGGGCAGGGTGAAAGAGGGTGAAAGAGGGTGGGGGAGGGTGAAAGAGGGTGAAAGAGGGTGGGGCAGGGTGAAAGAGGGTGAAAGAGGGTGAAGGAAGGTGAAAGAGGGTGAAAGAGGATGAAAGATTGTGAAGGAAGGTGAAAGAGTAAGAGGATGGGTTAAGCTTAAAGAGGGTGAAGGAGGCTAGGGATGTAAAGAGAGTGGGGGAGGGTGAAGGGAGTGGGGAGGGAGAAAGAGTGGGCAAGTGTGAAAGAGGAGGTTGAAAGGATGAAAAAGGGTGAAAGAGAGTGAACGAGGGTGGAGGAGGATATGGGAGTATGAAAGAGGGTGAAAGATCGTGGGAGACAGTGAAAGAGGATGGAGAGGGTGAAAGAGAGTGAAAGATGAAGCGGAGGGTGGAAGAGGATGGGGGAGGGTGAAAGGGGGTGGGGGGAGGTGAAAGAGGGTGGGGGAGGGTGAAAGGGGGTGGGGAGGGTGGGAAGAGGATGGGGGGTGAAGAGGCTGGGGGAGGGAAAGGGGTGGGGGTGGGGGAAAGGGGTGGGGGAGGGTGAAAGGGGGTGGGGGAGGGGGTGAAAGGGGGTGGGGGAGGGGAAAGAGGGTGGGAGGGAGAGGGTGGTGAAAGGGGGTGTGGGGAGGGTGAAAGGGGGTGGGGGGAGGGTGAAAGGGGGGGGGGGAGGGTGAAAGAGGGTGGGGAGGGTGAAAGGGGGTGGGCGGAGGGTGAAAGGGGGTGGGGGAGGCGTTGAAAGAGGGTGGGAGAGGGTTGAAAGGGGGTGGGGAGGGTTGAAAGGGGGTGGGGGAGGGTTGAAAGGGGGTGGGGGTGGGGGGGGGAGGGTAAAAGAGGTGGGGGAGGGTGAAAGGGGGTGGGGGGGGTGAAAGGGGGTGGGGGGGGTGAAAGGGGGTGGGGGAGGGTGGAAGAGGATGGGGGGGTGAAGAGGCTGGGGGAGGGTGAAGGAGGGTGGGGGAGGGTTGAAAGGGGTGGGGGAGGTTGAAAGGGGGTGGGGGAGGGTGTGAAAGGGGGTGGGGGAGGGGGAAGGGGGTGGGGGGAGGGGAAAGGGGGGTGGGGGGAGTGGGGTGGGGGGGTGGGGGTGGGGTGGGAAAAGGGGTGGGAGAGGGGTGAAAGGGGGTGGGGGAGGGTGAGGAAGGGGTGGGGGAGGGTTGAAAGGGGGTGGGGGAGGGTGAAAGAGGATGGGGGAGGTTAAACAGGGTGGAGGAGGGTGGGGGAAGGTGGAAGAATTTGAAAGAAAGTGGAGGAAGGTGGAATGGGTTGGGGAGGGTGAAAGAATGTAGAGGAGGGTGAAAGAGAATGGTGGAGAGTGAAAGACGGTGGGGAAGGGTGGAGAAGGGTGGGAGAAGGTGAAAAGGGATGAAAGGAGGCATCTGCCCACTACCTCCATAGCTTAATACCCAAATGATTCGTCTCAACCAGATCAATATCCCATGGTACCATGTAGGTGCTGCAGGGCCGTTTTTCCACACTTTTGCAGAAAGTTGGTCAACTTTCACCTTGACAATGTCAGAGAAATTGAAATGTGTGGTAGATTTAAGGTCATGCAAAGGAAACAATGTTTTCAGCAATTTTAACGCTGCTTGTTACTTACCAAACCCATTATTTTTGACAGTTTCAATCTTTAGGTGTGAATATCCACTGTGTTCACAAATTGGCTTACTTGTGTTGGACTGAGAAAACCATCCTGGTCCACCCCATTCAAATTGTTCCTTCTGGATGCTGTCAGCAGGGGGCTCATGCAAAGACTGAAGTTTGGGATATCCTCCAGTGATTAAGTCTTTACAATCCATCCCCTTTCAAGAGTGTTGCTACTCCTAGCAATCTGAAGCTGGTGTACACTGGTATCCTCACTTTGAGCTTAGACTTTTGCACTGTTAAAAATATTTTGGGGTTTGGCTTTTTCTTCTCCAAATCCTTAGCGCTTTATTGATTCTTTTATTAATGTCCTCGTTCTTTCTTAATGAGCAGCATTCACATCTTGCTACTGGTCTGACAAGTGGCTTGGTCCCTGCTTGGACCTTTCTTTCTTTTTTGTCTTCTTCAACATCTGCCACTTCCACAGCCTTTGCTGTTGCTCTTCCACTGATTTAGAATGCTAATGGGTTCAAGCTCAGAGAACATTGCTGGTGCTTGCCAGCCTACCGACTCAACTGATTTCTTTCTGTGCTTCTTCGTCCTGTTTTGTAGACCAAAGCGCTTGGTGAATAAAGGATTGCAGATTTTCTTCATGGGAGCTATGGCTGCCATTTGGTCTCCCTGTCCCTCCTTGGTTCTTGCCATGTGAGCTTAAATAAGGCAGCATTTAGAAGCAGAAAGTTTGCAGTCTTTGTTAGATGGCCTTCATGAATGCAGTTCTTGCATATGTTGAAGCTTCAGTTGACAGTAACAGTGCTGAACTTGAACTTGAGATTGTCCTTGACATTCAATGGCAGTATCTTTGTAAGAGCTCCACTGTCAACATGCTGTGGGGTTGGGGGGTGGGGGTTACCATTGATCAAAAACTGAACCAGACCAGCAATATAAATACAGTGGTAATAAGAGCAGGTCAGAGTGTGATATATTCTTCATTTGCTAGATTAGCCTCTCCAATAACACTCAAAAAATTTGACACCATCCTGGATAAAGCAGCCCACTTGAGTGGACTCTCTCCACCACTTCAAATAATGATTCCCTACACCAGCAATACCTGGTACCAGCAGTATGCATCATCTACACCAACTCACAAAGGTTCCTTTGACAGCATCTTCCATTTTGACCTCCAATACCTTTATTATTGTGTTGGGCTGGAGGAGTTTCAATAATTGCCAAAGGCTGCCACTTGCAACCATTCTAATGGACCTGGGAGTGCAGGTGCACAAGTCTCTGAAGGTGGCAGAGCAAATGCAGAAGGTTATGAAGAAAGCATATGGTATGCTAGCCTTTATAGGAAGGGGTATAGAGTAGAAGAGCTGGCCTTTAATGTCGCAGTTGTATAAAACATTGGTTAGACCTCATTTGGAATACTGCGTCCAGTTCTGGTTGCCTTACTACCGGAAGAACGTGGAGACTTTGGAGAGAATACAAAGGAGGTTTACCAGGAAGAAACTTGGATGTGGTTGCGGTGACGGAGACATGGTTAAAGGAAGGGGAGCAGTGGCAACTGAACATTCCTGGGTATAAGTGTTTCAGGCGTGACAGAGGAGGGTCCAGAAGAGGTGGAAGAGTGGCATTGTTAGTTAAGGAGAGCATCACAGTGCTGCAGAGGGAGGACAATACAGAGGAGTTAGGAATGGAGTCACTGTGGGTGGAGTTGAGGAATAGAAAGGGGGCAATTACTATGCTTTTATAGGCCACCCAACAGCCCGCGGGTAGTTGAAGAAGGCATATGTAAAGACATTTTGGATAGGAGTAGAAAGAACAGAGTTGTTATAGTGGGAGATTTTAATCTCCCTAGGGTGGATTGGAAAGTACCTAGAGCTGGGGGTTTGGACGGGCAGGAATTTGTAAAATGTGTACTGGAAGGATCGTTGGAGCAGTATGTGGCTAGCCCGACTAGAGAAGGAGCTATATTGGATTTAGTTCTGAGTAATGAGCCAGGGCAAGTGGTTGATGTTGTAGTAGGGGAACATGTGGCTAACAGTGACCACAATTCTGTCTACTTTAGGATACAGATGGAAAAGGATGCTTGTTGCCCTACGGGTAGGATGCTGAATTGGGGGAAGGCTAACTACGGTCGGATTAGGCAGGAACTTAGGGAAACTGATTGGGAATGGTTGTTTGAGGGTAAGTCCACACTAGGCATGTGGGAGTCTTTCAAGGGAATACTGAAAATGTTGCAAGATAGAAATGTGCCGACTAAGAGGAAAGATGGGAAAGGTAGGAATAGAGAGCCGTGGATTACTAGGGATATTGAGGACTTGGTTAGGAAGAAAAGAGAGGCGTATGATAGGTCAAAGCAGCTGGGAATGGAGACAGCGTTGGAGGAATATAGAGAGAGTAGGAGGGAGCTCAAACAGGGAGTTAGAAGGGCAAAAAGGGAGCATGAAATGATTATGGCGGATAGGGTTTTGAAGTCTCACAGATAATACAGCCTTTCAGGTAAATGTAATTTTTCTGCCTCTCCACCTTCTTTCTTATGCCCTCTGCACTCCTTCCTCCAGGTTTTAGATTCTTAGCTTCCCTTATACCAATAAGCAATGTAGTTCCTCCACCAGTCTACCACGCCTTGTTCTCCTCTCACTTGTAGGGAATAAGGCTTAATCTTCTGATGTTGGTCCTCTGATATTATCGAACAGAATTTGAATCAGGACACAGTTTGGGATCACCTGCATCTGTTTCTTCTTTCATTTCTGACGATAGCAACCTCTCTGCTCTCTGAATGTCACTCTGTTACTCAATTACAATCAAATCTCTTCTGTTTCTTCTGGCTGTGCTCTGTTCTATCCGGACAATGTAAGATTGAGGGTGTGATATGTCCAAATCTAGGTTGATCTCTGATCTAAATTTTTTTCTTTGTCAATAATGTTTTTGTTCTATGATGCATGTCGCTGTGTTTCATTTGTTCTTCCCTTTTACTTTCTCTATGTCTGTACCTTTTACCTACGGACTTAATGTATTTGGAAGGGATCTGCAACCTTTGTCCCAAGAGTAATTTGCATAGAGCCAATCCATCATGCAAGGATAAGGATCTATGAACTCAAGAAAGCTAATTAAAAATCCTCATTGTGTTTCAGTAATGCCTTTGTAGTTCTGACACCTTCTTAGCTTCTCCATTTAAGACAGTTTCATCGCCATTAGGATACCTGGTCACATAGTGAGCATATTAGGAAAAAAGACTGATCCACTGAAAACCAGAGGAAACCTCAGTGAATTTATGGCAATGAATCCAAATCAATCTGCTAACTCCTGAAACCTTATATTCACAATATCGGGAATCTCATGGACATGCACAAGTTTCTATCAATGACATTATCACTGCTTCTAAGGGTGACCATGCAACAATCTCACTTCAATCCATCTTAAATAGTAATCTTTTGATTTATTATTGTCACATGTAGTAGTACACAATAAAAAGTATTGTTTCTTGTGTTTGAAACAGACAAAGCATACTATTCATAAAAGAAGGAAAGGAGAGATTGCAGAATGTCATGTTACAGTCATAGCTAGGGTGTAGAGAAAGATCAACATAATGTGACTTAGGTTCATTTAAAGTCTACCGGCAGTAGGAAGGCTGTTCCTGAGTCGGTTGTATGTGGCCTCAGACTTAGTATCTTTTTCTGACAGAAGAAACTGAAAGTGAGTGTGTGCAAGGTGCATGGAGTCCTTAATTATAGTGGCTGCTTTTCCAAGGCGTTGGAAGTGTAGACAGAGTCAATGGATGGGAGGCTGGTTGCTGGATGAGAACATAAGATAAGAACGTAAGAAATAGGAGCAGGACTAGGCTGTTTAGTCCTTCGAGCCTGCCCCACCATTCAATAAGATCATGGCTGATCTGAAGCAGATCAGTTCCACTTTTCCATTTTCTCTGTGTAACCCTTAATTCCCTTGTCTATCAGAAATTTATCTACTCGTGACTTAAATATATTCAACTAGGTAACCTCCACCACTTCAATGGCAGAAAATTCCAGAGATTCACCATTGTTTGAGTGAAAAAATTCCTCCTCAACTCCATTCTAAATTGCCCCCCCCACCTTATTTTGAGGCTGTGCCCTCTAGTTCTGTTTTCCTTTCTAAGCAGAAAGGATCTCTCTACCTTTACCCTTCGTTCCTTTATCTATCAGAAACCTACCCATGACTTAATTATATTCGAGGTAGCCTCCACCAATGGGCAGAGAATTCCAGAGATTCATCACCCTTAGCCCCTTCATTATCTTGTAAATCTCTATAATATCCCCCCCTCAGCCTTTTAAACTCTAACGAGTACAGGCCCAGTCTATTCAATCTCTCCTCATAAGCTAACCACCTCATCTTCAGTATCAGGCTGGTGAACCTTCTTTGTACTCCTTCCAAGGCCAATATATCCTTTCGCAAATAAGGGGACCAAAATTGCATACTGTACTCCAGTTGCGGCCTCACCAGTGCCTTGTACAGTTACAGCAAGACCTCCCTGCTTTTATATTTTCTCCTTTTCGTTATAAAGGCCAACATTCTATTCACGTTTTTGATCACCTGCTTCACCTGCAGACTGAGTTTTTGCGATTCATGCACAAGGACTTCAAATCCCTCTGCACAATAGCGTGCTGCAGCCTTTCATCCTTTAAATAATAGTCCCTTCTACTATTATTTTTACCAAAGTGGATAACCTCACATTTGTAATAATGGATTGGGCTTCATGCATGACCCTTTGTAGTGTCTTCTATAATTATGAAAAATTTCCCTTCATGCTAAAATAAATCCATTCCTTGGCCTTGTGGGAAAATAACACAAGGCCAAATGTGTAGAGTATAGGGCTAATGGTAGGACTCTGAATAGTGTTGAAGAACAGAGGGATCTTGGCGTATATGTGTATAGATCCCTGAAAGTTGGCAATCAAGTCGATAAGGTTGTTAAGAAGGCATACGGAGTCTTAGCTTTTATTGGTAGGGTGATTGAATTTCGGAGCCGCAACGTCATGTTGCAACTGTACAAAACTCTAGTGCGGCTGCACTTGGAGTATTGTGTACAACTCTGGTCCCCGCATTATAAGAAAGATGTGAAGGCATTGGAGAGGGTACAGAGGAGGTTTACCAGGATGTTGCCTGGTATGGAGGGCAGGTCTTATGAAGAGAGGCTGATGGATTTGAGGTTGTTTTCATTGGAAAGAAGGCGACTAAGAGGAGTCCTTATTGAAACATATGAGATGATTAGATGTTTAGATAGGGTGGACAGTGATAGCCTTTTTCCTACGATGGAGAAAGCTAGCATGAGGGGACATAGCTTTAAATTAAGGGGTGGTAGTTATAGGACGGATGTCGGAGGTAGGTTCTTTACCCAGAGGGTGGTAAGGGAATGAAATGCCCTGCTTGCTGCAGTTGTAGATGCGCCAAGTTTGGTGGCATTTAAGAGGTTAGTAGATAAGTTTATGGATGAAAAGGGAATGGTTTAGGTTAGAGGGTCATTGCTTTTTCTTAATTGGTCGGCGCAACATCGAGGGCCGAAGGGCCTGTTCTGCTCTGTAATGTTCTATGTTCTATGCTAACCACTGTGCTATGCGCATCATCAAATGCTAGCAAATCATGAATTATTCTCAAAAGTGCTCTCTGCTCGACATATTGTCTCATGATAGGACTATGTTGGTATCCTATGGTGCAAAATTCTCTGATCTGCTTACGTTTCTGAGTTGACTTTTGAATCTCTTCAATTTCACACAATCTTTGTGTGGTTGCTGGTAATTTTCATGGTGGCAACTCCTGGTATTTTCCAGAAATTCAGTATTCTGGATTATCTGTTTCAATGCATAATAAAGCCTCTTGGTGTGCTCTATCATTTCTCTTGAACACATTGTGTACAAATATCAAACTTCATTAATCTTGATTTAAATCTTTGAATTCTTGATGACATTGCTGCAAGTTAGTTCAATTATATTCCATTTCTATCGTAATGTGAAGACCTATACAACCAATTTCTGAGATGTCCATTTTGCTCCCAATGCCTCCTTTATAGTGTTTCTTCTCTATATCTATTAATTATTGTGATGGGTAATAAATTGGTTTGTGTTTTCTACCTCTTTGTAACTAAAAAAGTGCTGTTCCCAATCCTGTATCAGCTGGATCTACTGCTTTATGACACATAATTCCAGATTGTCATGTGCAAATATCTCTGATGGTATCATGTCCGATTTATAAGAAAGGACTTAACACACTGAGGAGAATTTACACTAGGAGTATGCCGTTCAGTTGGCTGTACCATTCATTATGAACATGGCTGAGCTGCATCTCAACATTACTGCCGTTGCATCATATTGCTTGATATCTTTACCTAAAAATCTCTCAGTCATGAAAGTTCAAATTGTTCCGAAATCTACAGTATTTTGAAACAGAGAATTCAAAATTTTTTGCATCTTCTGTGTGAGAAAATCCTTCCTGATTTTGCTCCTGAATGATTTGGTTCTAATTTTAAGATCATATATCTTTATTCTTGATTGCCCAATCAGAGGGAATTGTTTCTGGTTGTCAACGTGTTCAAATTCTATTTTAAACATCTTAACAGAACCTACTCTCTCATTATTTAAAAAAAGTGTTGATTTATTTTCCTACTCAAAGCAGAGGTCTTACATCCATCGACAATGAACTTCATGCCATTGATGAATCATCTGTCAATATTGCTTTGCAACTGTATTACTTATTTTCCTTCTGCAAACTTTCAACTCTTCAATCAGAACTGATCTCTGGGGAACATCACTTGTCACATCCCACCAGTCAGATTCTTGAACTTTGCTATTTCCCACTCAATTTCCAAGCAACATTGAAAGGCTACCTCCATTCCATGCACTCGTCAGCTTTGCTTATATTCTGCAGGACAGACTGCATGCCTTTTAGAAGTCCTCATAGATACTCGCTTCTTTATACAACTTTGAAAGAAGGCATTTGCAAGATGGTTAAAAAATGGAAGGGGCAAAAGCTAAATCTGAAATACTGCTGTAAGATGTCTGGGATAAAACTATGGGACACTTTAAAATTGGTGTCAGGATTGTTAGGATTGGTGGCAGGAAGATCTTTTCACAATGTGATCAGGGACAGATTCCCAGATAGACGAATAGAATAAAAATCCTGGAATTATTTAGATAGAAGATAAAACAGTACAGCACAGTACAGGCCCTTCGGCCCTCGACGTTATGCTGAGCTTTGTCTGAAACCAAAGTCAAACTATCCCATTTACTATCATTTTGGTGTGCTTCATGTGCCTATCCACTAAGCACTTGGAAGTTCCTAAAGCGTCCAACTCTATTATCACAGCAGGCAGTCCATTCCACATCCCAACCATTCTCTGAGTAAAGAACCTACCTCAGATATCCTTCCTATATCTCCTACCATGAACTTTATAGTTATGCCTCCAAGTAACAGCTACAGCCACCAAGGAAATAGTCTCTGAACGTCCACTTTATCTATCCCCCTCATCGTCATATAAACCTGTATTAAGTCGCCTCTCATCCTCCTCCACTCTAAAGAGAAAAGCATAGCTCCCTCAACCTTTCCTCATTAGACTTACCCTCCAAACCAGGCAGCATCCTGATAAATCTCCTCTGCACTCTCTCCAATGCTCCCACATCCTTCTTAAAGTGAGGGGATAAGAACTGCACATAACATTCCAAGTATGGTCTCACCAAGGTCCTATACAGTTGCAGCATAGCCCCACGGCTCTTAAACTCAAGTCCCCTTTTAATAAACACTAACACACTACAGGCCTCATTCACAACTCTATCCACTTGAGTGGCAATCTTCAGAGATTTGTGGATATGAACCCCAAGATCTCTCTGTTCCTCCACATTCCTGAGAACCCTGTCATTAACCCTGTAATCTGATTCATGGGTGTGTATGGGGTGTCAGGGAGGGGTAATACCTTTGGTGGGGAACATGTTGTGGCTTTTCAGGGCAATTTGTCCAGCTTTTGTCCCCACCTGACACTCAACTCTCACCTGCGGCTCCCCAAAGCTGTTTGTATGCGAGAGCTGCCACACCACACCCCAGGCAACAGCCTCGACAAACCTGCCAAACCAGGCCGACGGGTCTCTTGGTGAGATGGAGAGATGTCTATCCCGGCATATGACGACAGAGTCCTGGGGATTGAGCAGAAGAGACCAATACAAGATCCAAAGGTCAAGAAGGCCATGGAACGCAAAAAACAGGACAAGACACAGAAAACGTCATGGTCATCCACTGTACCTAGTCCCACCTCCAGCCATCTTGACTCTTGTCTTGTCACTGGGTCTAGATGGGAATTGGGAAGAGAGAGTGAGACTGACGCTGCGCAACTCTCCCTTACTTTAATCCAAATCAAGTGCTAGTTTTGACATCATCATCATCATGTGTCCTGTTCAACCCTTGAAGTCCTGTGGTGATGGGCGAGTGACAAAGCAGCAGATGTAGATACACTGGGAGTTGTCGTCACTTACCTGCATGCAGGTGGCTCAGGTCTAATGGTTGTTTTCCGCTGACCAAAGCAGTAGTGGAACTTGGCATCTACCTGGACAACTGACAGTCTTCTTCAGGAACGCACTGCTCACCTCCGTAAAATGAGGAAGGAACTAGAAAAGGTGCTCTAAACATTGCCAGCTTCACTACACCCTGGCCAGTTTACTGCAGCTGGCGGGGAATCCCATCTTGCCGTCAAACACACAAAATACAAAATAAAACTCACCACTGATACTTGGTACGTGCACACGCTTTTGGACAACACTACAGCAGGCAGGCCAGGGAGAAGAACAGCCTTAGTTGCCAGAGAGCTTGCAAAATACAATATTGACATTGCAGCCCTGAGTGAAACTTGCCTTGCCAACATAGGTCAGTTGACTGAAACTGGAGGTGGATACACTTTCTTCTGGAGCGGTCGCGGCAGCAATGAGCGTCGTGATGCTGGAGTTGCATTTGCCGTCAGGAGTCACCTTGTTCAGAATCTTGGTAGTCTACCCAAGGATGTGAAAGACCGGCTTATGACATTACAGCTTCCGCCACAGAATCAGCTCCAATGCCTCCACAATGAATAACCCAGGCAGTTTTAAAGACAAGTTCTACGAAGAACTAGACACCCTACTATCAGCAGTGAGTAGTGCCGACAAGCTGATCTTGCTTAGCGATTTCAATGCAAGAGTAGGGTGTAACTCTGTAATCTGGCAGGGAGTCACTGGGAGGCATGGAATGGGCAAGTGTAAAAGTAATGGCCTACTCTTAGTGAAGACCTGTGCAGCATATGACCTCCTCATCACCAACACAACCTTCTATCTGTTTACCTGTAACAAGACCTCCTAGATGCACCCCTGCTCTAAGCATTGGCATCTAATCAACCACGTCATTGTCAGGAGAAAAGACAGACAGGATGTCGAAGTAACTAAGGCTATGTGTGGTGCTGACTGCTGGACAGATCACAGGTCATTGTCTCCAAAATGAGGCTCCGCATCAGGCCTAAGAGGCGACCACAAGGAAGCAAGGTTATGAAAAAAATCAATGCAGCCAAGCTAAAGAACCCAGCATAACTTCAGCACTGGCTGAAGACTTAGAAATCAAACTTATTGACCTATACCTCACAGGCAGCATTGAGGACGACTAGGAACGCTTCAGGGATGCTGCCCATACATCTGCGCTGAAGACGCTCGGGCCCTCCACCCTCAAGCAGCATGATTGGTTTGATGAGAATGATGAGGAGATATAGGTTCTACTTGTTGAAAAGCACCGTCTTCATTGGGCCTGTCAGAACGACCCACCTTCAGCTGCAAAGAAAAATGCTTTGACCAATACTCACACGACAGTCCAGAATAAACAATGTAAAATGCAGGATGCCTTGCTGAGCGCCAAGACAGATGAAATACAGAGATATGCTGACAGAAATGATTTGGAACGGGGTTCTATGAAGCTCTCAACACTCTCTACAGACCTCAATCTCTTGGGAATTCCCCCCTCCTGAGTACAGATGGTACAACTCTCATTACATAGAAGGCTCAGATCCTGCTGAGATGGGCTGAACACTTTGAAGCTGTCCTTAACCGACCGTCAACTATTAACGATAAGGCAATAGTCCGGTAGTAGCTGAAGTCATGAAAGCTGTCAGCCAACCATTCTGTGGCAAAGCCCCAGGGGCAGATGTCATACCCGCAGAGATCTATAAAGCTGCTGGTCCTGCCTTATTGAGAAGCTCACCGAGTTGTTCCAGTCCTTTTGGAAGCAAGGATCCATTCCTCAGGAACTTAAAGATGTTTCCATCGTACACCTCTACAAGAGGAAGGGCAATCGGCAAGTATGCGACAACCACCGTGGAATCTCGCTGCTCTCCATCACAGGAAAAACCTTCGCAAGAGTCCTACTAAACCATCTGGTCATTCATCTGGAGCTGGGCCTGCTTCCACAGTTACAGTGTGGCTTGCACAAAGGTCGTGGGACTACTGGCATGATTTTTGCTGTGTGCCAACTTCAGGAGAAGTGTCAGGAGCAGAATCACAAGCTCTATACAACCTTTGTTGACTTCGCGAAAGCCTTCAATACTGTAAGCTGACAAGGCCTGTGAAGGCTCATGTCAAAGTTCGACTGCGCCTCCCCTTCCCCCCCACCAAATTAATTCAGATGATGGCATGATGGCCAGAGTACTGGATGGCAGAGAATCGTCGGAGGCATTCCCAGTCACCAATGGCATCAAACAGGACTGTGTGCTCACACTTACATTGTTCAACATGATGTTTACTGCCAAGCTGAATGATGCCTTCCAGGACAGTGCTGCAGCAACCAGCCTCAAATACAGAGTGGATGGGAAGCCCTTCAACCTGAGGAGACTTCAAGCTATTACCAAAGTGAAAGAGACTGTACTGAGATGTTTCCTCTTTGCTGATGACTGTGCCCTGTATGCTGGCTCAGAGCTAGAGATGCAAGTCAATATGGACAAATTTTCTGCGGCTTGTGACAACTTTGGACTCACCATCAACATTAAACAGACCGAACTCATGCACCAGCCTGCTCCTCATACACTGTACACAGAACTCATAATTACAATCAAAGGGCAGAAACTACAAGCAATGGACCAGTTCACTTATCTTGGCAGCACCCTGTCCCCAGCAGTGACTACTGATGCAGAAGTTAATTGCAGAATTGCAAAGGCAAGTTCTGCTTTTGGTAGACTGCGCTCCACTGTATGGGAACATTGAGGAATCACCCCAGCAACAAAACTGAAGGCCTATAACGCTGTGGTACTCACTACCCTCCTGTATGCCTGTTAAATTTGGACTGTGTATCGAAGGCATGCAAGACAGTTCAATCATTTCCACATGACTTGCCTTCGCAGAATATTACGCATCAGATGGCAAGACAAAGTACCAGACACTGAAGCTCCCTCTAGAGCAAATCTATCATTAGTCCACATGCTGCTGATGAGAGTGCAGACTCGGTAGGAGGTCAAGTCATCCGTATGTTCCCTTTTTGGGAACTCTCTACTGGAAGACGCTCGCATGGAGGGCAGAAGGAACATTTTAAAGACCCATTCAAGGCCTCCCTGAAGTTGCTTGACATTGACAAGACCACCTGGGAAACGCTGGCACAAAACCGCTTTTCTTGGCGCTGCCTCATCCACAAAGACTGTCAAGCTCACGAAGCAAGGTGTATTGCTGAAGCACAACTTAAGCGCGAGCTTGCATAAGTCCAGAGCCACCAGCGCATCAACTACAGTGTCTACATAAATCTGTTCAACATGTGCCAGGACATTCTACGACTGAATTGGCCTGATCAGTCATCTTCGGACACGTGTGAGAGTATATTGTAGTATAAGCAGTAAAATGTGAAATGTAGTCTCATCAACATGCGTTGGGCAGGATGTTGAAATGTAATGAGCCCAGTATGTTAATCAATGTAATCAATGTATGTTAACCAATGTGATGAAATTAGTATAGTAATCACTTATAGTCAATGAATGTAAACAGCAACAGCCTTGAGAAACAATGGTTGCTGTTCAGTTACTCAACTCAATATGATTATAACTAAAAGAAAAGAATGAAGTAAATATGCTCTTTTTTATTATTTGACTTAAGTCAGCTAAACTAAGCCACAATTATTGTAGAAACAGAATGATTTGGTCAAGGACAAAGATTGTAACTACAATGGTTTCATAGAGTAAGAGATGCATCAATTAGTGACCAATCACAGAAAAGGTAGATAAAGGACGGGCTCAACAACAATGGTGGCTAAGAAAGCCAACCTTGAGGATGAGATAAGGGAAGTCAGGGTATGGAGCTGCAGTGAGCATAAAAAGACTGTAAGCGCGCCGTTCGTTGGATTGTTCCGGACATCCCGGCTTTACTTTCTTGCACTGAAAATAAAACTACTACTACTACTACTAGAAGAATTGAGACTCAGACTCTCTGTGCGGAGCGGCCGCAGTTTATTGTCGTCCTGGGGAACCACGACACACGGCAACCAGCCTCAAAATGACTAATGGTGTCGAGGTGCTCATCGATGAAATGGACGAACAACAATCCCATTCAAATTTGTGCTACCAAAATGAATCACCTTGCATTGGTTCAGTGCAGCATTGCCTCAGTGCTGACCCTCTGACAGTGCAACAGTTCCTCAGTTCTGACGCTCTGGCAGAGCAGCATTTTCGTATTCATGACCCGCTGACAAAGCTGTACTCTCTGTGTAAAAACATTCCAACAGTGCAGCTCTGTACTGGCCATCTGTGATTCAATAGGCAACGACATTTTATAAATGAAAGGAGGATATGTGGGACATGAGGTGGACTGATTTGGATGGCCAGAACGGCCTTCGTCATCCATTTTTAAGCGATCGGTGACTCTGCGAACAGGACAAACATCGTAAAAGAAACGGCGGGACACGGTGTGGAGGGAGAAATTCCTTTTCTATTTCTCACGTATTGCTACCGGTTTAAATAAATAGCATTTCTTTCCAAAACACGTCCGTCGAACTCCGTTCGCTGCCCGTGGGCGCACTAAGCTGCGCGAGCACAAAAACACACAAATACGCGCTCCGAAGCTTCCAGAACCGCGGGCGCACAGATATTCATCCAGTCCCGACTTCTGCAAAGCCGCTCATGCGTAGATGCACAAATAATCTTGAGTTCTCCGGAGAGCCGCGCGTGCGCAGAGACATATCGCCTTCGCGAGCTCCAGAGCCGCGCGTGCGCAGATACACATCCACTCCCGAGTCCTCTGGAGAGCACGCGTGCGTAGAGATAGACAGAGGCTTCCGGCGAGTCGCGCATGCGTAGAGATAGACAGGCTTCTGGCGAATTGCGCATGCGTATATCCGAGAAGCGCGTACTTTTGAATTTTGATTCAACTAACGGATATCCGCCGTCAAAAAAGTTGGAACCATTGACTAGAGTAAAGCGACAACGAAGAAAACGGCTATCCACCCAGGAGCATCCCCGGTGTCAGGGTCAGTGTGGTCTGAGGCGGGTTGTTTTGTTTTTGTTCGAGTGCCGGAGTTGGGCTGATGGAGAAAAGTAGGCCTTTTCCCTGCCTGGTCACTCTGAATGTCTGAAAGGACGTTGTGTGCCGGAGGGTTACCAATCCTCCAGCATTGGCCTGGAGGAACTTCAAGTTCCTCGATAATTGCTGTTTGCAACCCTGGAGGGAAATCAAGGGGACTTTAACTGAGATTTTCGGAATTTCCTTCCAACTTCTCTCTTCGCCAGATATAATAAAATTGAAAATGGGAAAACAAAAGCCAATTCGATCATTTTGACCTTCCTCTGCCAAAAAGTTGGTTGTGTTGACTGACTAATGGAAGGAAATTCGGGGCAAAAGTCGTATGATGAAACCTCCAGGAGTGCACTTAACCAGAGTTGGCAACTGATATCAAATACAGACAACCTGTGTGAACAGTCAATCACACCTGGAGTGGACAGTAGGTTCTGAAGCCATGTAGATAAATTAAAAGTATTATTACCATGAGAAATATGTCAAAACATTTGGGTTTTGATATTAAAACGTTAAATAAGCAATCATATAATGGAAGAAAGTGAAACTTCTTTGAAGATAATTCAGACACCCAAAATGTAGAAATGGGCAATGGGAAGATAACCTGAAAGAAAAGTCAAAAAGCTTAAGGCGGGAGACTGAACTTGACAGCAGTTGAATGAAAAGAAACATGGTCCATTGGTGAAAACTTGAGTAAAATATATATTAGAAGGAGAAATAATGGTAACTTTATTTCCTCATTTTGTACATGTATGAAAATGCTCTGGGATTTTGGAGTTCAAGTCCAAATCTTTCAATACCTTGCTCTCTGCACTTTTGAGAGCTCGAGCAGGGAAAAATGCAGAGTATTTGTTCTAATTTTAATTCAGTATGTTGATACTACTTTGCCCTGGTGTTCTAATCTCTCTTTTTGTTTTGCATAGGACAAAATGGATATTTGTAAATCAGTGTCCCGAGTGGTCACTGCTGATTATACTTTTGTTTCTCCGGCTACAAGGCGACAGGCAATTCAGGGCCAAAAGAACACAATGAAAGTAGATGTGGCACTGAATGATGATGAACGTGAAAGGAGGGAGAGAAGGCGCTCAAAGGTGACTGACCTGCAGCTAAGTGGGACAGAGAGTCCATTGGTGTCTCCAATGCAAAGGTAGAGCTTTTATTCCATTTATTTGTCTTAACATGCACACAGCAAGGATCTTAGGTAGCCAGGAGTAGAATTATTTTGCTTCCTACCATTTAGGCTTCTGTCTGCTATATCTGACTGTCTCTCTGGTGTATTTTTTTCTCCTCCTTAATCTTGAGCATCTTCTGGGATCCTTCTCAATTGCCATTACATGTTGACACAGTGTTGGTTATCGACATTGCTGGTGCATTGTCATGTCTTCTGAGGTTTGGTTGAATGCTGAGCTGTGCGTGAGCACTGACTGTCACTCATTTTACAGGGGGACCCCACAATCCTTTGCAGCTAAGCTGTCAAATAATCAAATATCTGAACACTATTCCACCTGCATCAAACTATGTTCTGAAAATGTAAGTAAGAGCTAACCTTTGTTCTCACTCCGGAACCGAACCGGTTTGTACTTCGCAATGCCAAAATGTTTCAATTTCAGGAAAGAAATGGGCTTCTTAAACACTTGGGATTTGAACTTGTTGAATCAAGTTGAAAGGATCATCCTTTGTGCAAAATTTAGGCTGACATTTGATTGGAATTCTAATCAAGAGGCTACGTTTTGAGAAGTGAGCCTCAATACCACAATTACTGATCTCTAAAAGATAAAGGTATGTAACTCAGAGCTCTCTGATAACCCTGTCAAATATTGTTCCTTGAACAATACCATTAAAATTTGATTAAATTACCTTTAAAAACCACAAATACTAGCAGCGTGGAAAAACAGGAAGACACATCAGGTCTGAAAGATGTCACGTTAAAACTTCAGATTTAAATGCTGAGTCCTGCTGTTTATTTGTAGCCATAGAACCAAAGAAAATTACAGCTCAGAAACAGGCCTTTTGGCCCTTCTTGTCTATGCCGAACCATTTTTCTGCCTAGTCCCATTGACCTGCACTTAGACCATATCCCTCTACACCCCTCTCATCCATGCACCCATCCAAGTTTTTCTTAAATGTTAAAAGTGATCCCGCATTTACCGCTTTACCCAGCAGCTCATTCCACACTCCCACCACTCTCTGCGCCACCCCTAATATTCCCTTTAAACTTTTCTCCCTTCACCTTTAACCTATGCTCTCTGGTTTTTTTCCTTCCTCTAGCCTCAGTGGAAAAAGCCTGCTTGCATTCACTCTACACCCATCAAAATTTTATACATCTCTATCAAATCTCCACTCATTCTTCTATGCTCTAGGAAATAAAGTCCTAACCTACTCAATCTCTCTCTGTAACTCAGCTTCTCAAGTCCTGGCAACATCCTCCTGAACCTTCTCTGTACTCTTTCAACCTTATTTACGTCCTTCCTGTAACTAAGTGACCAAAACTGTACACAATACTCTAAATTCGGCCTCACCAATGCCTTAGAAGCTTACCATAACACTCCAACTTTTACGCTCGATACTCCGATTTATAAAGGCCGATGTACCAAAAGCACTCTTTATGACCCTATCCACCTGTGACATCATTTTTAGGGAATTCTGTACCTGTATTCCCAGATCCCTCTATTCAACTGCACTCTTCAGAGTCCTGCCATTTACCCTGTATATCCTACTTTGATTTGTCCTTCCAAATTGCAATACCTGTGTTAAATTCCATTTGCCATTTTTCAGTTTGCCTAAATCCCTCTGCGAGCTTTGAAAACCTTCCTCACTGTCCATTACACTTCCAGTCTTTGTATCTCAGCAAATTTGCTGATCTAATTTACCACATTATTTGTAGGATTTTGCTGGTGTCACCTTGTGGTTGCTTTGCAAACACAGCAACAATCAGTGTAATTTATTCTGTCAAACGGTGATGTGACAAAATGTGTGTTACAGGTTTGAATTTTTTTGTCTATTCATCCACAAAAATAATTTTTATTTGTACCATGTTAAAATTGTTTTCATTCGCAAATGGTTTCCTAAAGCTTCTCAATGGGTGGCACAGTGGTTAGCATTGCTGCCTCACAGTACCAGAGATCCAGGTTCGATTCCAGTCTTGGGTGACGGTTTATTTGTGTGAAGTTTGAATGTCTTTCCCCCTATTTGTGTGAGTTGCCCCCTCACACTCCCAAGATGTGCAGGTCAGGTGGACTGGCTGTGTTAAATTGGCTCTTAGTGTCCTAAGATGTGAAGGTTAGGGGGATTAGTGAAATAAATACATGAGGTTACAGAGATAATGCAGAGGGTGGAACTGGGAAGTATACTCTGTGAAAGAGTCGGTGCAGATTCAATAGGCCAAATGGCCTCTTACTGCACTGTAGGGATTCTATGATTCAAGATAACTCAAGTGATTGTGGATCTGGCGGCAGATAAATTCTTATTGATTTCCGAGATTAGTTGCTGCTTCTTTCAAGAGCTAACTAATGGCCAACATGTTGACACATTTCGTCATTTGGAAAGATATACTAACACCTTGATGTTGAAGAACTAGTGGAAAATATATTAAGATTATTTGGTCAATCGAGCAGTAGCTGATAACGCTGAATGTGAACTTGAGCTTCCGTTTTGCAGAGATTGGAGGAGTGCCCCTGGCTGGATATCCAGTTCATGAACAGTTAAAGTTTAAAGGTATTTGCAACAGACTTGAAATGCATTGTAGTCTAATTTGTTCTGTGACTTTTATAGAAAATCACGACGAAGAATGCATTTGGTCTTCACCTGATCGACTACATGGCTGACCTTCTAAAAGAAAAGGAATCTGAACTCACTAACTTCAAGGTTAGGAAAGCATACAAAACATAAGATCTTATATTATAACACCTCTCCAGTGATTTCTCATTTTGAATTTTAATTAAACTTCTGATATGTACATCATGGCTGCTCAGGATATCCAGCATTGTGTTTCATCTTCACTGGCTATAGTGATTGCAAGACTTGGAGGAATGGCGTTCTTCAATTTTCTCATTTGTATTATGATGTGTTTTTCTGTGGAAATTGAATATCATCTTGTGACCATAAATGACAATAATTTGATCAAAGTTAATAATTTGATCGAAGAGCAAAATGTCGTGGATGCTGGAAACAAACAAAATTGGCGAGACTAGTCAGGTACTATTTGTGGAGAGAAACAGAGTTAAAATTTCAGGTAGATGACCTTTTATCAGAACAGTGGGAGGATAGGATCATAAAAGTTTTTGAGCCACTAGAATTAGGAAGAGAGCAGAACAATAAAAGGTAAGGTCTGTGATAGGGTGGAGATCAGGAGACAGTAACTAAGAAAAGATCTGTGGTGCAAAAGCCAAAGACAGTGATAATCAATATCATAAAGGTAATTGTGTCCAGGTGAGGCATCAATAGCTATAGCTGTGGAATTCACTTTCGGAAGTCGGATCAAAAACTACTGAGACACGTGCTTCTCTGCAAACAACCTTTATTGCATCAGAGGAGAGATCGCTAGACCATGCACATCAAGCATGGGTTCGTGAGTCTCTGTCTAGCTTACAAAACAGTTTCGGTTATACACAACGGAGATACATCCACATACTTCTGTTAGCCAATAAGGGCATAGCTGTATTGTTACACCTTGATTAGATACTTTCAAGAACAAAAGGCAATAGCCACGTAAGGACATGGCTTTTAAATTTTCTGATTAGATTACTTTCAAGGATAAAAAGCCAATCAATAAGACCCTGTCCTTCAAAGCCAGAACCACAATTACCTATTAGTAGTTTCTTTAATGTGATTATTAGTTTCGATGAGGCTTGTCGCCCTTGCCTCAGGCCCTTTCCATAACCCGTTTATCCTTCAACTGATTTCTAGTTACACATCCCAATTTTAACCCTTTCCTCTTCTCAATCTACCTTATACACATTCTCATTCCGTCCTTTTGTCATTTCATGACAATCCTCAGTGTTCAAGAATAGGTCAAGGACAGGGCTTAGGGAGTCGTGTTTGGTTATGTTAACGAACAAGGCCCGTTTTCCAGGTAACAGATCCTGCATAGAAGACATCATATATTGTAGAATGCACTTAAGGCCAGCAATCCCTATGAATATTCCCATACCACTATTCCCACATAGATTACAGCATTAATTAACCAACCACCCCATTCATCGTTTCCCCAGATACCCCATCCTTTTCCTTCCTTTATAACCCCTAACTGTTGATTAATCTGGTTCACAAAACAGGTGATGTTAGCTGTGGCATCATCCAAACCCAAAATACACTTTCCCTCAACTATGGAGCATACCCACCTTGGCAGGCTAATAGATAGTCCAGGGCAAATCGGTTTTTCTAGGCTCTGAGTCATCATCTTAAGGGTTCCCCGGTTTGAATTGTCCAGACTGGTGAGGCCACAGGCAAGATAGTTCTGGTTGTCAACGGCCATCCGTCCAGAGGCAACTCCCAGAGAGAAGAAACCAGTGGCTCCATAATCGTGAACTTGTCCTGGTGAAAGGGCTGTCAACTCTTTATAAGCTGCACAAAACTCTTTGGATACTTCTCGTTTGTGAATCCGTGCCGGGAGTGTATAATATTGACCCCCATGTTGCCATTGTCCAGGGCAGGGTACAGCTGTTAGGTATAGGGTATCTATAGCTACCGAGTCAGGATAAAGATATATGAGGTTAATAGTAACCATTCCATTAGAGAAAAGAAATACTTGTGGTCTGTGTCATAGTCTCGAAGCGTTCACTGCCTTTAGTTTTGACTTTATAGTAAGTACTCTTAATACCCAGATAGACATTTACTAGGTTAGAGCAGTTCACCAGTCTTTGGCCGTGATCATCCAGATGAGTGAGATTGAACATTTGACCATGATCCCGAAGGTGGGTACTGTTCATGTGGCCACAGACAAGTTGTTCTCCCTTAATCAAAGGTATGCACCTGGAATCAGTGCAGATTACCCCATATTCCTTATCCTGGTATGCACAGTGTTAGTGGCAACAGGCTTTGTGGAAGCAAGAGTTCTCTTTGCATATATAGATCTTGGAGCACCCCCATCCATGTCCCGCAAAGCAATTTTCATAGCCCTGGTTGTTCGTAGGAACCAGGACTCTTTGTTCCTACCAGAGGTTTTCTTTCTACCAGCTACCTCCCATCTCTTGTTCACCTTCCTTCTTCAGGGGTGGATAATAGCAATCTGCCGGTGGGGCTAGGTTAGGATTGTATTGGAGCTTAATACGTTCGGTTCCAGGGAGTGTCTTACTGGCAGTAGCACAATTAAAGGGGAGTTGTTCCCAGTCCCAAAGGAACGAACTCTGATGGGTTAACATACAATAGTATTTGTACCATATATGGTATTGATGTGCCTGATAGAAGTAGTTTGCCGGTGATGTGGTTCTGGGGATGAAGAAGGTCCAGAACATCCAGGCTAGGGAATTCTCGTTTCTGTCGGACAAGGGAGTTGTCTTCCGCTCTTTCCTGCAGGAGGGGATCATCCACTAAGGCTTCCCTGAAGCACTTTCCGTTACAGAGAAAACTATCGTATTTTCCCTCTGAGGGTTCTCTTTTACAAGTAAATTCGAACTTGCATCTCCAGTACCAACATGGTAAGGTCCAAAGATTGCGTTTGTCTAAAACCAATTTTTTATCTTCCTTGACTAGGTACCCATTATAGAAACCTATTTTCTACCATCCAATTAAGCCTTCACGAGTGTCATTACAAACAAGAACATCCTGTGTGCACAAATTATATACCTGGTTGATTGATTAGCCTTGCAAATAATGGCTCTGACTTCTGACTCGAGGACTAGAGCCACTAGAATTAGCACCTTTACCCATAAGCCCATTTCTTTTATACTAACTCCAACTTCCTTCATAGAACATAGAACATTACAGCGCAGAACAGGCCCTTCGGCCCTCGATGTTGCGCCGACCAATTAGGAACAAGCAGTGACCCTCTAACCTAAACCATTCCCTTTTCATCCATAAACTTATCTACTAACCTCTTAAACGCCACCAAACTTGGCGCATCTACAACTGCAGCAGGCAGGGCATTCCATACCCTTACCACCTCTGGGTAAAGAACCTACCTCTGACATCCGTCCTATAACTACCACCCCTTAATTTAAAGCTATGGCCCCTCGTGCTAGCTTTCTCCATCCTAGGAAAAAGGCTATCACTGTCCACCCTATCTAAACCTCTAATCATCTTATATGCTTCAATAAGATCCCCTCTTAGCCGCCTCCTTTCTAACGAAAACATCCTCAAATCCTTCAACCTCTCTTCATAGGACCTGCCCTCCATACCAGGCAACATCCTGGTAAACCTCCTCTGTACCCTCTCCAATGCCTCCACATCTTTCTTATAATGTGGGGACCAGAACTGCACACAATACTCCAAGTGCGGCCGCACTAGAGTTTTGTACAGTTGCAACATGACGTTGCGGTTCTGAAATTCAATCCCCCTACCAATAAAAGCTAAGACTCCGTATGCTTTCTTAACAACCTTATCGACTTGATTGCCAACTTTCAGGGATCTATGCACATATACACCAAGATCCCTCTGTTCTTCAACACTATTAAGAGTCCTACCATTAGCCCTATACTCTACACATTTGTTATTCCTGCCAAAGTGAATTACCTCACACTTTTCCGCATTAAACTCCATTTGCCACTCTCGGCCCAGCTCTGCAACTTGTCCAAGTCTCTCTGCAAACTATAACACCCCTCTTCACTATCTACCACTCCACCGACTTTAGTGTCATCTGCAAATTTACTAATCCATCCTTCAATACCCTCATCCAGATCATTTATAAAAATTACAAACAGCAGGGACCCCAAAACAGATCCCTGAGGTACACCACTAGTAACCGAACTCCACGATGAATATCTCCCATCAACCACCACACTCTGTCTTCTATCTGCTAGCCAATTCCTAATCCAATTAGCTAAATCACCCTCAATCCCATACATCTGCATTTTCTGCAGAAGCCTTCCATGGGCCACCTCATCGAACGCCTTACTAAAGTCCATATATACCACATCAACTGCCTTACCCCCATCCACATCTTTGGTCACTTTTTCAAAAAACTCAATAAGGTTAGTAAGGCATGACCTACCCTTCACAAAACCATGCTGACTATCCCCAATCAATTCATTTCTCTCTAAATAACTATAAATTCTATCCCTAATAATTCTCTCCAATACTTTGCCCACAACAGAAGTAAGACTCACCGGCCTATAATTCCCCGGAAAGTCTCTCTTCCCCTTCTTGAACAATGGGACCACATTCGCTATCTTCCAGTCTTCCGGCACTATACCCGTAACCAACGACGACCTGAAGATCAGAGCCAGAGGCTCTGCAATCACCTCTCTCGCCTCCCAGAGAATCCTAGAGTAAATCCCGTCCGGCCCAGGGGACTTATCTAACAGCTGTTAACTGTAGTGAGGGCAAGTGCAACGATAAGATCACACTTTATAACAATCAAAAGGTGTTGAGGAGGAACTGTTAGAAAGTCCAGGAAAAGTCTGAGATCCTGGTTTTTGAAGGTGACAGGTCTTTCTTCATTAGTTGTTTGGATTAGGTATGATCAAGCTGTCCAATGCTTACAGTCACTCAGATGTATTCATCTTTCCTCCTCTTTCACTTTCACCGCGCCATTGGACTCTATAGCAGTACTTGGACGGGCCCCCTCCAGCGAGGTCTGAGTTTGGGCCGTTCCCAGTCACGAATCAGCACTCAGTCCCCGGTTTCAACTCTTTCTCAATCTTCGTCCTTGTCGGGTAGAGGCCTGATAAATTTCTTCACCTGAGTGTGTAAAAACTTAAGAAACATAGTCAATTGTTTAAAATATTGCTGGAGTTGGTCAAACAAGACATGTAGATCTATCTAGGGAGGAGAAGGTGTAGCACTATCCCATGGGGTTCTTCGTGGGCGCCCATATATTATCTGTGGCATTTAAATTGGTTCCGGTATTGGGGGGGTAATGCGCGAATGATAGAGTGCCAATGCAAGGACCTTTAACCAGTTCAGTTCTGTCTCAAGGGTGAGTTTGGTTAGCTTATCCTTAAGGATTCCATTTGCACTTTCTACCATCCCTGTGGCCCTTGGGTATTGGGCATGGTGGAATTGTTGGTGAATTTTAAGCACGGAGCATAGTTTAATTGATAAGTATATGGAAGAGAAGGGAATGGTTTAGTTTGGAGGGGCATTGCTTTTTATTTTGGTCGGCACAACATCGAAGGCCGAAGGGCCTGTTCTGTGCTGTAATGTTCTATGTTCTATGTTCTTGTTTGATCTTTCCAATGAAGTGTGACCCATTATTGGAAGAAAGTCTTTGTGGTATCCCAAACTTAGGGATTCTTTCCTTTAATAGGATCTGCAGTACTGTGGAAGCCTTATTATTCACCGTTGGGAATGCTTCAATCCGTTTTGCTAAATGCATCAACAATTACCAAGCAATACTTATAACAATGCACTCTGGGTAGTTCGATGAAGTCCATCTGCCAAGTATCAAAGGGACTGGCTGGAATTGATGTACTCCCTTTGTTGCAGCCAATAAATTTGCCAGGGTTGACTTTCTGGCAAACGAGATAGTTCTTTGCCTGTTGCTGTGCCGCCTCATTAAGTTGCGGACTCCACCGTGTCCTTAGAAGGAGTCTACATGTTCCCTCCTTTCCAAAGTGAGTGTCCGTGTGTAACTGATCAATTAACAAAGGCAGGAGTGTATCCAGAATGCAGACTTGACCAATAGGTGTACACCAAAGGGTAGTGGTGCTTCAGCCAGGTGTCCCATTCCAAGGCAGAGGCATTCCCCTGTAGAGTAAGAAGGATGGACATGTCTGGATTACCTTTGCCAGTCTGCACAGTTAAAATTCGTATACCCGTGGAAACAATAAGTAGCTATGAAACCAAGGCCTGAAAAGCTGCTGCATCAGCCACAGAGTTCCTGCGGGAGATAGGGGAGTTGTCAGTGCGATGGGCGGCGCATTTGATAATGGACAGATGTTTGGGCAGAAGAATGGCCTGGAGGAGTTGTCGATGTATATAGAGTTAGAGAGGGGGGAGCCAGATGAAGTTTGGAAGCCCCAAGTAGCCCATAAGTACCAAAATCGTATGTGACCCCAAACGCATATCAGGAGTCCATATATATGTCGACCACCCTATTAATGGACAGTATACAGGCACGTGTGAGTGCAAAATGTTCAGCTTTCAGAGCTGAAACAGTGGGCACAAATGCCACTGCTTCAAGAGTGGAGAAGTCAGAAACTACTGTGTAACCGTAGAGGTGGTCACCGGCAGGCGAGATAGAGAAAGAACTGTCTACGTAAAGGACGAGATCACGATCGGGGAGAGCCTGGTCAGTGAGGTCGGGATGAGGAGAGGTCAGGAAGTAATTGAGCTCGGCAGGAATACGAAGGTAGGTTTCTGATAAATGCCTAAGGTTGGAGCATGAATTTAAAAAACTCTTAAAGGTACAGTAACATTACTTCGGCAATAAAATACAGAGAATAAGATGGAGGGACAGATTCTGATTGAAAGTTGAAATCAGTATCGAGTCTGAAAGACCGCAGAATGCTGTGATGAAAGATAAGTTGCTGTTCCTTGAATTTGAATTGAATCTCTTCGGAACATTGTCACATACCCTGAATAGAAAGATTGGAGTTTGAGCAGAGTGGAGAATTAAAATGACAAGTGACGTGAAGAGGTAAGCCATTTAATATTGAGATGAGGGAGAATTTCTTCACTTACAGGATAGTGAATCTTTAGAATTCTCTGCACATGAGGGCTGTGTTGGTTGAGTCATTGAGCATAATCAAGACAATAATCTAGCTATTAAACATAACAAGGTACATGGGTACAGTGAGGGGAAATGGCATTCCAGTTTAACATCAGCTGTGATCTTAGGGTTAGGGTTGAATGATGGAATAGGCTTGTGTAGGGAGGGGAGCAGGTGAATCTCTTCCTATTTGCTATGTTTCTGTTGTTTTGGATTTAACAGAGGTGCTCTGAAAGTACTATGCTTTGTCCCTCCAATGTAGAGGAGACCAGATCATGAACAGTATACTAGTTGTTAAATCTATTTTGCAAATGCATGTATCACACCATTTTGCTAAACTGTTACTTCACAATTTGTAACAGATGGCAGCTGGCACGTTGGATGCTAGTACTAAGATCTATGCCGTGAGAGTGGATGCAGTTCATTCAGATGTATTCAAGATCCTAGGAGGTCTCGGAAAGAACAATGAAGAGCCAGGTGTTGGTGAGCAACTGCAAATATACTTTTTTTTTTCTTGTTTAAAAGTAAAGTTTAAATAATTTTATTTTCAACACCAAGGTGTATCAAGTGCAGCTGTTACAATATGTGGAATATTAGATTTCTTTCCTCCCGTTCCCTTATATAAAATTGTGATTAAGGAAAAGCTCTGGTTTGCTTTCAGAAGTTTTGCTATTCTGTGTGCTCTAATATATTATCACTGTCTCTATGAATGTAGAGGTAAATCCTGAGTCTTCTGAAGATCAGAATGCAAAAGGCTCTCAGAAGCATAACAGAAGGAAGCACTCATACAAAACCATTGAGCAGAACTTGAGCAACATCACATATGGAGCAAAGGACATGAAATGTGAGGTGAGATTATTTTTTTCTTTGAAAGTGACTATGTGATTCAATGGGTGCCAAAAATTCCTCTGCTCAACACAATAAGGGTCAATAGGCTGCTCAACTATTGATAGCATCAAGACTGCGCTTAACGCAGCCTTTCTTAACAGTGCATATTGACATTAAGGTGAATTCTGCTAGACGTTTTAATGAGAAACAAAAAACATATTTACTTTTACATTAATTTCCTGTGATATATTTGCATCAGGAAACTGAGGAAAGTTCTTATTTTCTTTCATGAAGTTTAGTATCTTTACTGTGTTTGTTTCATTATGTAATTATGTAAAGTCCATGGAATATGCATCTCACTTGAAGTAAATAATTTTAAGGCCGTTCTTAATGCCCTGATGAAATGAAGAATGATAGCAGTTTGCATTCTTTAATATTTTACTAAAATATTAATAAGGAATGGAACATCAATATATCTTTGTTTTAAGAAGCAAAACAAAAAATGCTGGTTCCGAACACACTTTCAGCAACGTTCAATGGACACCTTATATTTTGTAGATTGACCCAATGTTCCAGAAGGCTGCCTCATTGTTTGATGAATGCAGCACAGTGGGAGTTTTCATGGTTAATCTGCAGACGTATGGACAATCCGCTCAGCTGCTATTTGATTCAGATGCCAAACTCATTGAAACTGGTCCTGCACCAGAATTGCCACCCATTAGCCTTGTGGAGATATCTGAACTTGGAGGCAAGTAAATGAAGCAATGTTTTTATTGAGGATTTTCTATTTTACCACAAGACTCAACAAATCCACAAAATCTAGCACGGTACAATAATCCTTATTCTATACATACAGAAAAGACCAGCAAATAATCGTGAATGGTTCGCATTATCACTCATTGTAGCCGGTTCTCCTTTCGTATGGATGCATGGGGGATTTGAGGATAACTTGACAAAACCATGGCCATATAGCAGCATAGTGCATGACTTCTTCCACAAGATAACAAAAACAGGGCTACACAATATACCTCATACCATTATGAGGTAAAATGATTCCCTTCATCAAAGAAATTCTAACAGGATGGTATGCCCATCATACATTTCATGAGCCAAGTGCTCCTATCACATGGAATAGGATTTTATTCCATGTGCTTATCTATAAACTGCCTTTGTCTAATTTTCTGTTTAACTTCTAACAGACCTTCAGCAGTCTCTGAAAGACAAGACAATCTGTTCCTCATTTGAAGATTTTCAATTTACAATGCTCAAGGAACCACTGTCACTACCCCAGCAGCAAGTCAATATTAAAGAGTCACCCAAGAAAGGCTAGAAGGTATCGAGGGATTAGCCAACCATACCTGGGCATGCACCAGTTCATAACTGGTTGCCAGATGAGGCAACCCTGGAAGCTGGTGACATATTCAACCAGCTGTTGATTAATCCATTGCTGCGGCTGCCCAATTTGGCTATTATCTTGGCTACATCTTTCAGCTGATGAGTTTTTCCAGCAGATAGTCTTTCTGTCCTCTTTAATTCTTGTTTTCCTGACCTGGCAAAGAGACTGCATTTGGAAGCAGCGTTCTGATAAATACATTTGGCCATTATCCTGAAATGAATCCAGACAAGAAATGTCAACAAGTTATCAAAGTGAGTTGACACTTGCCTTATTCCTCATTATTATCTGTGCATTTGTTTGCGGTTAAAATCATTTTATTGAGAACCATGGCAGTTTTTTTCCCTCCTTCCTTGCTACAACCACTACCTTTGTGGTAGTTATAGGACGGATGTCAGAGGCAGGTTCTTTACACAGAGGGTGGTGAGAGCGTGAAATGCCCTGCCTGCAGCAGTTGTGGACTCGCCTACTTTGGGGGCATTCAAATGTTCGGTGGATAGGCATATGGATGATATTGGAATAGTTTAGGTTAGAGGGTCCACTGGGCGGCGCAACGTCGAGGGCCGAAGGGCCTGTACTGCGCTGTAATGTTCTATGTTCTATGTTCTTAACAGAACAGATATAGCTTGTTGTTGTAACAACGTTCATGCTCAAATGAGTCCATGCTATTCTACTTTGTGCACATCACCCAGTTCTCACAGTTTGTTAACAAAACATTTAACTAATTTTGAAAGAGATATTAGAAGTTAGTGATTGAGTAGCTGGGATCTAAAACAAAGTTCCAAACACTACAAATTAATCATAATTTCAGATCGTATAATCAGATCAGAACCAAGTTTTGATGCTTATGTTATCTCAGCCTTGCAGTAACTTTGGCTAATGGCCTTGCCATTTTGTTCAGACATATCCCATGGAATAGAGTTATTTTCCTTGTGCTTATCTATAAACTGCTTCTGTTTAATTTTCTGTTTAATTTCTAACAGACCTTCAGCAGTCTCTGAAAGACAAGACAATCTGTCCTTCATTTGAAGATTTTCAGTTTACAAACTGGGATAGTGAAGCCCACAATCAGGTAAAACAGTCTCTATCATTTGTGTTATCTTCCCAGGATAACTCTCCTCATGTTTCTGGATATATATTTGTGGAATAAAGAGCTCTATTATCTTCAGTGTTTTCTGTAAAATAAGATGGTTGAACTTCGTATTGCCTTGCTGGTTATTTGTGTTTACTTTTGCAAGTAGTTTTTACTGCAGTGTTGTTCTCGGAACGGATTAGTACAATGGAGACAAATGTTTGGGGGGAGAGAATTTCTTAGTGCCCTGTGAAAGATATTTCACTGAATGAACAGTGCTTATTTATCTAATTTTGTTTCAATTTTAATCTTTTACTACTTTTTGTTTGTTGATAATTCTTTCAATCTAATTCCAACTCATTCAGGTTGATTTATAATCTACCATTGTGAGCCCTGACAATAGTCTTGTTAGTAAGCACACAGCTGCAACTATTCAATTTCTTCTCCTCAGGCTGTTTCTTCCATGATGGAGAAATTCAAGAAAAGTAACCACTTATTCGATATGAATGCAGAACCAGAATTTGCAGATAATCAGATTGGAAGTAATGCCACTGTGGTGGACGATTTTGACGGTGATCTTTGCGATGATGCTGGCGACCTGGGTCAGGATTTTGAGAACCAGCATGAATCCTCCATGATGGTAAATGGTCAAAGCTGGTAAGAACAGTAGCTTGCTTATTAGTGTCACAATTAGGCTTGCATTAATATTGCATGAACTTACTGTGAAAATAAAATGAGATAAAAGCGAAATATTGTGGATGCTGGAATGTGATACAGAGTCATCAAGCCCAGAAACATTGGCTGTATTCTCTTGTCACAGATGCCTGAGATTTTTCAGCATTTTCTGTTTTTGTTTCTGGTAAGAACAATGTTTCACAAGCTCCAGAAACCTTGACAGTAGCATGATGCTCCAGGAATGCATATTATTTCATCGGAAATAAGTTATAATGTTAAGTAAAAGTAACAGAGTTTCTGAAGTTGCTATTTAGTATCAGACCCGAATTATAAAGGTCAACCTGGGATTGAAAATCTGTTCATTTGAATGTTTCTAAACTAGAAAATAATTGATTGACGTTTTCCATCTCTTCAATAGTAAGGAAATCATTCCCCTCTCAGATGAGGATTTCAATAGTCTCTGTGTCCAGCTTTCAAACCAACCAGGGGAATATTCCTATTTCAGCCCCAGAATAATGAAGATGTGGGCAGGCCCTAATCACTGGCATTTCAAACCTCGACAGAAAGGTGAGTGTAACAACAGATTCCCAACAGTACAGAAGAAAGCCATTCTGTCCGTTGAGTCTGCACAAACACCCAGACCTATCCTGCAACCACAAGCATTTACTCCGCTCATCCATCTAAGCTTCCATCTTTTTGGATTGTGGGAGGAAACTGGAGCACTCGGAGGAAACTCGTGCAGAGACGTGAAGAACGTGCTGGAATCGAACCCAGGTCTCCTGCACTGTGAGGCAGCTGTGCTAACCACTGTGCCGAACAATAGATGTACAGATCCTATGCCAGAGCTGCTGAAGAATCAGCATGTTTGTTTCACTGTAATAAAATAATCTTAGAAATTGATTCTCTAAAAGTCAATTGTATTTTTCAATTGTATCTCAATATGATCAGCTGTGCTGTTTACAAATATTGGAGCATGCTCTGTGCAGAATGGTCTGCTGCTGTTTGTAATTCATATGCTGATATTTGTTGAGGGATTTGTATTTTCACTCAGAAAATTTAATTGGGTGATACATTAAGGACAAATGATTTTAGTAAAGCTTGATAATTAAATGTTAGACAAATACTCTAAATTCCATAGTCTGAGTATTCTGAAGCAAATAACAGTACAAGATGTAACTGAATATAGTGAGTAACACAGAAGTGGTATAAAATGTAAACTGTATTTGACTGATAGTGATTCACTGCAGTTTTAGTAATTTTGTTTGTCTCTCTCTCTCTCTCAAGCAGAGGCCATCACTGATAAAAATAGGAAAAAGCAAGCCAAGAAAATATTTGAAATTGACTTTGATGAGAAGATTAATTTTGAGACTCAGTTCAGAGAGACCAGGGTTGGTATAACGACATTAAAGCATGCAGCACAAGGGTTATGTTTTTTTATTTCAAATTAACAGATCCAGATTAAAAACCAAGAGCCATTTTAGTAGCAACATCTGAGGTTGAAATGGAAAGTAGTTAAACTTGATTTTAAGTGGGTCAAAGGGGAAGGGAAGGTTAAAAAGGGGAGAGTGTTGAAAATTCCCAAGTTATAATTTAGTAGGGAGAAGAGGGCTGGTATGGATTTTTTGGGCTGAATGGCCTGCTGTGTGGTGATGACCATAATGTTAAAATGGAGGTTGAGATTTTAAAAATTAATTTGTGGGATTGGGCGTTGCTGGCTAGACTTGCGTTTATCACCCATCCTGCATTATTCTTGAGAAGGTGGCAGTGAACTGACTTCGTAAACCATTACGTAAGAAAAATAAGAAATAGGAGCAGGAGTAGGCCATCCAGCCCCTTGAACCTGCCCTGCCAATACAGTTCTGTAATGTAAGTACAGTCACAGTATTGTTTAGGAGGGAGTTCCATGGGTTAAAAAGTGGAATGGAAAAAAGATTCAAAACTTTGAGAGGAATTAAAGCGAGATACAGATATTGAAAACTGCTTTGTGACATTAGCAGTGGGTTTGTAATGTGAGGTGTATGTGAAATGTATGTTGGTGTCAGTTAACATTCAGTCTAAGTTGCCAGACATCAATTTGGAATGTGCTGTACACAGACTCACAGATCATGTACAGCATCTCTACCTCGGAGTCTTAAAAGGATTGTGCAGTGCAAGAAATGGGCCACACATGGGATGGACATTAGAGGGCTCATGAAAATTGGTTCTTTAAAGTTGGACTGTCATTCGTACTTCCATTCCACAAGATCACCACATTGTATAAACATGCGTGGGCTATGGTTGTGTCTCAGTGAGGATGTGGTTGTCTTTCCAAATGGCTGTCACTTGTTTCATGAATTGAAAGCAAGAAATTTTATTTACGAAGCATTACCGTTGTGATATTTCTTCTAGGCTGCCACAATAATCTCAAAAGCTGCATTGGACCGACGCAGTAGAAAGCTGACTACTTTGCCGACTGATTTCCATTATGATCCAGACAACATTACCCGTCTGTTCCTTAAACCTTCTGTCACGGTAACTGGAACATTTTTTTCAATAAATTAAAATCATGAAACATTATTCATGTCAAATATCCTGCCCCATTTCACTCAATCAGTATTGAATATTCACAATGCACCTGAAAAGAGATCAGACACATCAAGGAATATGAGTTGGACTCAATTTCATAATTCTCCATGTAATGTGTTTCCATTATTCACTGGTCCACTCTGGAGAAGTGAACTGCTTCCTTCTGGGAATGGAAATCAATGATGATTGCCCCTTATGTATGAGTTGTTGGAATAAATTAGACAAATTGCCTCTCCTGAGGACTGGAATTGTGACTAAAAGAAAATGGAGGCAAATGACTTAAATAAGAATGTGTCTAAGTTAGTCTGCACTCCCAGGGAAAAGCTTCCTGCTATTCTGTTCAATCAAGTGCTTGCAAGTTAGATACCACATAATTTTGATTTCGAGTGATACTTCTTCACCCTCCAACTTAGAACACCATGTAGTGCATCAGGTTCTTACTTGAAGCATGACGAATGAGTTGCTAACATCCTGTGCCCAAACATTAAATTTGCTTAGTTATGTTGGAAGTGGGATCTAAATAATGGACAGTAAACCTGTCAAAAGTGCATAAATTTAAAATGTGTGCAGTCTGTTCTCCATTTAATTGTGTACTCTTCATTTAAATTATAACACTTGACCCAGATGCTGGTAACCTTTTCAAAATTAGAGTAGCATTTCCTGATTTTATTGTTGGTTCCATTACTATGATCACTGTGAAATATTTACCTAAAATTGTTTGCAGATAAAGCGGAAAATGAAAGAAGGCATTTGCCCAGATCAAGATGAAAGAATTGGGGAATATGACTACAACAACCCCAATGATACCTCAAACTTCTGTCCTGGAATTCAGGTCTTTGTTTATTGCTCCATACACTCTTTGAAGATTTTTATTAATAAATTCCTTTGTTAACATTGTTCCATTTTTATTTTTTATGCAGCCTGATAGTGATGATGAACATGATGGCTTTGTTGCTGCAAATGATTCCTTTGATGCTTTACTGGAGCAAGATGAGAATGGCTTGGAGCTCAATGGAAAAGGATTAAACATCACAACTTATGGAGGAGAAAACTTAGTAGCAGAGCCACAGAAAGTAAGTGAATTTCAAGCTGTAATCAAAACTGCAAAGTATTTATCTGTATTTTAGGCAATGTAGGGGAGTAGGAATCCCTGCTCTTGATGTTTTAACTGGCCCTGCACTGGAATATAATTGGCACTGGTAAACAGATGTGTCACCATGTTCCAGCCTGAATCAATTGTAAAAAAGAACAAAACAGCACGGGAAACAGACCCTTCGGCCTAACTAGCCTGCACCGCCACCCCGATGCTCAGATTAAGAAGAATAGAGGACTCTACGGTGGGGAGGGTGGGGGAAACAAAAAAAAGATTTGATTCCTCCAGTTTCTTATTTGTTGCCTGAATATTGCTTTTGTGAGAGATTACTCTAGTAGATACTTGATTAATGGTAAAGTTAAAGGTCTATTTTTCTACTTCAGATTGTGTTGAATGGAATAAGAAATGTGATGGATGGCTACGAGCTTACAGGCTCACAATTCTAATCCAAAATTCTGATTATTTAAAGGTCAACAAAATCCTGTTGAATTATTCGAAGACAGCAAAAAAGATGGATGTGAAAAGACTGAAGCAGAACATGTGGGAACTCCTAACTGAAAATACAAATATCCCAGATAGAAAGGTGAAGAATGTGCTGAATAAGATTAGCAAATGTTGGTAAATATCCAGATGTATAAAATTTAGGTGCATCAAAAGAAAACCGTTGCTGCTACCAGTGCAGTTACCCTGAGAAGCCACAATTAGCTCGCTCAGCTAATAGATTACTGGAATCCTACAGTCATAGAGGTTTACAACATGAAAGTAGGCCTTTTGGCCCAACTTGTCCATGCCAGCCTTTTTAAACCCATAAGCTAATCCCAATTGCCCACATTTGGCCTATATCCCTCTATACCCATCTTATACAAAGAACAACACAGCACAGGAAACAGGCCCTTCGGCCTATTGAGCCCACGCTGCCATTTTAACAGCGTGAGTTCCCTCTTCCACCCATGACCCTTGTCTATGGAAATCCACATTGGAAACCAGATTGGGGAGACAATTTAAGGACAATTTGTTTCGCCAATCAGCCTAAGAGCACATCTTTTGGGTGTGGGAGGAAACGGGAGTACCTGGAAAAAAACCCACGCAATCATGGGGAGAATGCGCAACTCCCACAGATACTGGCCCAAATCCATGTATCTGCACAGCAAACAGTGATAGTTACTGAGCTTGTTGTGTTGCCTATCAACTAGTCCAGTCTAAGTGTACACTAACGACATGAAGCACTAGGCAACTCTTGAAAAATCCAAGAGCAGCCCTCGCACGACCCATTGTGTGTATGCCCCTTGTTGGGCAACAAAGTGGACCGAAGCATCTGTAGAATAAAAGAGAAAAACATCAATAACATGCACATCCATGTAACTAAATGCTTTTTAAAAGACAAAATTCTAACTGCCTCTACTAACCACCTTTTGTAAAAAAAAAAAATTGCCCTTCTGGACACTTTTGTATCTTGCCCCTCTCACCTGAAACTTATGCCCTCTAGTTTTAGACACCCCTACCTTTGGGAAAAGATATTGACTACCTAGATGATCTATGCCCTTCATTATTTTATAGACCTCTATAAGATCACCCTTCAATCTCCTACGGTCCAGAGAAAAAAGTCCCAGTCTGTCCAGCCTCTCCTTATATCCCAAACCATCAAGTCCCAGTAGTATCCTAATAAATCTTTTCTGCAGTCTTTCTAGTTTAATAATATCCTTTCTACAATAGGGTGACCAGAATTGTACACAGTATTCCATCTGTAACCTTAACAATGTCTTGTACAACTTCAACAAGACATCCCAACTTCTGTAGTCAATATTCTGACCAATGAAACCAAGCATGCTGACTGCCTCCTTCACTACTCTGTCCACCTGTGACTCCACTTTCAAGGAGCTATGAACATGAACCCCTAGTTGTCTTTGTTCTGTAACTCTCCTCAATGCCCTACCATTAACTGAGTAAGTCCTGCCCTGATTCAATCTACCAAAATGCGTCATCTCACATTTAGAATATAGAACATTACAGCACAAACAGGCCCTTCGGCCCACAAGTTGCACCGATCATACCCATACCTACCAGGCCATAGAATTATCTGTAACTCCCAATCCCATTAAATCCCATGTACTCATCCAGAAGTCTCTCAAAAGACCCCAGCGAGTTCGCCTCTACCACCACTGATGGCAGCCCATTCCATTCACTCACCACCCTCTGAGTGAAAAACTTACTTCTAACATCATCTCTGTACTTACCCACCAGCACCTTAAACCTGTGTCCTCTCGTAGCGACCATTTCAGCCTGGGAAATAGCCTCCGAGAATCCACTCTATCTATTCCTCTCAATACGTTATAAACCTCTATCGGGTCGCCTCTCAATCTTCGTCTCTCCAGGGAGAAGAGACCTAGCTCTCTCAACCTATCTTCATAAGGCATGCCCCCCAATCCAGGCAAATTCCTTGTAAATCTCCTCTGCACCCTCTCAATAGCTTCTACGTCCTTCCTATGGTGGGGCGACCAGAACGGCACACAGTACTCCAAGTGGGGTCTGACGAGGGTCTTATAAAGTTGCAGCATTACCTCCGGATTCTTAAACTCAATCTCTCTATTAATGAAGGCCAGTACACTATATGCCTTCTTGACCACATCCTCCACTTGCGGGGCAGATTTAAGGGTCCTATGGACCTGGACCCCAAGACCCTCAACACTGCCAAGACTCTTACCCGTGATATCATACTCCTTGTTTAAAAAGGGTAGTAGGGATAACCCTGGAAATTATAGGCCGGTGAGTTTGATGTCAGTGGTAGGGAAGCTGTTGAAGGGGATTCTTAGAGATAGGATGTATAGGCACTTAGAGCATTGCGATCTGATTAGGGATACGCAGCATGGATTTGTTAAGGGGAGGTCGTGCCTTACAAATCTGGTAGAATTTTTTAAGGAGGTGACGAAAACAGTGGTCGAAGGGCGAGCCGTTGATGTTGTCTATATGGATTTTAGTAAGGCGCTTGACAAAGTCCCTCATGGGAAGTTAGTTGAAAAGGTCAAGGCTAATGGGATACAAGGACAGGTAGCTAGATGGATAAGTAACTGGCTTAGTAATAGGAGACAGAGAGTAATAGTGGAAGGGTGTTTTTCTAGCTGGAGGTCGGTCACTAGTGGTGTGCCGCAGGGCTTGGTACTGAGACCTCTTCTATTTGTAAATGACTTTGAAGAGGGAGTAAGTGGAGTGATCAGCAAGTTTGCAGATGATACAAAGATGGCTGGACTTGCGGATAGTGAGGAGCATTGTCAGGCGATGCAGCAGGACATTGATAGGCTGGTAGCTTGGGCAGACAGATGGCAGATGGAATTCAATCCTGATAAATGTGAGGTGATGCATTTCGGGAGAAAGAGTGTAGGGGGAAGGTATATGATAAAGGGTAGACCTATTAAGAGTATAGAAATGCAGAGGGACCTGGGGGTGCAAGTGAACAAGTCTCTGAAAGTGATAGAGCAAGTGGAGAAGGTTGTGAAGAAAGCATATAGTATGTTAGCCTTTATAGGAAGGGATATAGAGTACAAGAGCTGGCCTTTAATGTTGCAGTTGTATAAAACGTTGGTTAGACCTCATTTGGAATACTGCGTCCAGTTCTGGTCGCCCTACTACCGGAAGGACGTGGAGACTCTGGAGAGAGTGCAGAGGAGGTTTACCAGGATGCTGCCTGGTATGGAAGGTCTGAGTTACGAGGAGAGGTTAGGCAAATTGGGACTGTTTTCCTTGGAAAGAAGTAGACTTAGAGGAGATCTAATAGAGGTGTACAAGATTATGAGGGGTATAGATAGAGTAAACAGGGTTAAGCTTTTTCTTAGGATGGACTCAAAGAGCACGAGGGGTCACGGGCTTAGGGTGAGGGGGGGATAAGGTATAATTTGGATGCTGGAGGGAGTTTTTTCACACAGGGGTGGTGGGGGTATGGAATGCGCTGCCAAGTAAAGTGGTGGAGGCAGGTGCTCTGGAGTTATTTAAGAAATACTTAGATGGGCACATGAACAGAATGGGAATGGAGGGGTATAGAAAACTGATTTAAAATAGGGATCATGAGCCTTGGGAGTCCCTGGGAAGTGTGTAAATAGATGAAGATATTGATGTACTTGTTTTTATCCTACAGGTGCTTTGGTCCACCTTGTTGTCTAACAAGGGGCATACACACGATGGGTCGTGAGAGGGCTGCTCTTGGATTTTTTTTGAGAGTATCCTAGTGCTTCACGTCGTTAGTGTACGCTTGACCTGGACCATTTGATGGGCAACACGACAGCTCAGTGACTATCGCTGTGCTGTGCAGATACATGGATTTGAGCCTGTGTCTGTGGGAGTTTGCGCATTTTCCCCGTGCTTGCGTGGGTTTTCTCCGGGTGCTCCGGTTTCCTCCCACATCCCAAAGATATGCTCTTAGGCTAATTGGCAAAACAAATTCTCCCTAAATTGTCTCAAATTTGGTTTTTAATCCATAGATCTATAAAAATGGACAGGGATCACGGCTAGAGGTAGGAACATCATTGGGCCGAAGGGCCTGTTTCCCGTGCTGTTTTGTTCTTTGTTCCTTCATCCCATTGGTCCTGCCAAAATGGACCACCACACATTTATCCGTGTTGAAGTCCATCTCCCACTGCCGCCCAGTCTTGTATCCTATCTATGTCTTGCTGCAACTTCAGATATCCCTCCAGACTATCCACAACACCACCAACCTTCGTATCGTCAATGAACTTACTAATCCATCCCTCCACTTCCTCATCCAGGTCATTTATGAAAATGACAAACAGCAAGGGTCCTAGAACAGATCCCTGGGGCACTCCACTGGTGACTAACCTCCATGCAGAAAAAGACCCATCCACAACCACTCTCTGCCTTCTGCAGGCAAGCCAGTTCTGGATCGACAAGGCCAAAGCCCCTTGGATCCCATGCCCCCTCTGCTCCCCAAGAAGTTTTGCATGGGGGACCTTATCAAACGCCTTGCTGAAATCCACGTAAACCACGGCCACTGCTCTTCCTTCGTCAACGTGTTCAGTCACATTTTCAAAGAACTCAACCAATTTGTTTAAAATAAACTCTATCTGCCATTCATCAGCCCACTGGCCCCAATTGATCAAGATCCCATTGCAATCGGAGATAACATTCTTTATTGTCCACTATGCCACCAATCTTGGTGTCATCTGCAAGTTTACTGACCATGCTTTCTATATTCTCATTCAAATCATTAATAGAAATGACAAATAACAGTGGGCCCAGCACTGATCCCTGAGGCACACTGCTGGTCACAGGCCTCCAGTTTGAAAAACTACCCTCTGGTTCTGTCAAGAAGCCAATTCTGTATCCATTTAGATATCTCACCCTGGATCCTGTGAGATTTAACCTTATGCAACCATGCAGTACCTTGTCAAAGGCCTTGCTAAAGTTCATGTAGACAACATCAACTGCACTGTCCTCATCTACCATCTATAATCATTAGAAACCTGTTTAAAATAAACTCATTTTTAATGATCAGGTTGTGAATTCAAGGCCGCCTTCAGAAATTTAAATAAATAATTGAGGTCAACAATCCCGTGCAATATTGGAGTTTTATAAGGTGCCTTTTTTTTTTTGGATGAAATTGAGGACCTTTACCCTTTGAGTAATACAAAGAATGCCATAGGACCATCTTGAAAAACAGCAAAAGGGATTCTTCCATGTCTCCTGGCCACTATTTACCCTTTGAAAAACATCACTAAAGTAGATTATCTGGATGTTATTGTTATTTATGGGAGTTCGGTGTGCACGAATTAGTTGCCATGCTTCCTATGGGCAGCATTTTATGACCTCCTGCTTCTAGGTTTACTGTGACCCCCCATAAAATTCCCCCTTGCCCTGTGAGAAATTATAATAGGAGGATGGTGGGATAGATGTGGCTTGGGGTGGCCTGCATGCTCTTGCCTCAAAAATCCAAAGGAAAATATAACTTAATGGACATCTGGAATTGACTGAGGCACTGCTAATTAATGGCTACTGCTGCAATTTTGAGTGGGGAGAAGCGAGTGTATGCCCACGTTACATTTTCCCTATTTTGGTTTGGTTCCCTCTCCTCCAGGCACCCCTTGCTTCTCTGGCTTTTCTGACTTCTTTCTAACCGTCAGTCTGCCTCTCCTGGTGGCTTTTGACACTTAGAATCTGGGGACAAGCCATCGTCCTTGTAGTGGCTACGATTCCTGGTGGTGCAATGGTCATGGCCCATCAGATTCATTGATGGCTTTCTTCAGACAATTAATGACTGCTGGACGTTTTGAGCCATGCTGTCTGAAATATATTTCAGTATGTTGCAATTATGATGCTGTTTCTAAAGTAGTTGTGGGCTATTAAATCTTGTGCCATGTGCTCTGATTAAGAAAGGTCCTATATAAATGCAAGTTTTTTAAAATTATTCCTTTAAACAGAATGGAGTAACCGAGGAACTGGAAATCAATGTAATGACGGTGAAAGGACAGCAAAGCTTCACAACGATCACACACAATCTGTTTGAAAGGTTGTTTTTCTTTAACCTTGTGTTGATTACCTGACCGATAGTGTGCTGTCTCTCTGTTCAATGAATCAGCATTTTGTACTAGAATGAAAAATTGTAATTTATTTCAGAAATATTTCTTCAAGTAATAATGGAGTGCAAGCACGAAGTGCAAGGACAAGGCGGTTATTTGTCTTAGTGAGTCTGCACCGGCTCTTTCAAAGAATAGTCCCTTTAGTTCCACTTTGCCCACATCTCAGAATTATTTCTCCTTCAAATGAATGAATGATCTTGCTGATTAATTTTAGGGACACAATGCCCAAAAAAGCACAACTATTAATCTGAAGAGTGTGGAGACCAGCCAGCTTAATAGATTTTAATTTCATCTGGCTATTGATCATAACACCTGCATTTATTGTCCCACCCCAATCATCTTTAAGAAGACAGTTGGTAGTGAGCTGTTACCTTGAATCCTGCAATCTTGGTCGTGTTGGTAAACCCACTGCTTTTGGGAAGGGAGTTCCATGAGTTTGATGCAATGGCAATAAAGGAACAACCACACATTTCCAAACAGATGCTGTGTGACTTGGAGGAAACTTGGTACGTGAATGGTGTTCCCATGTACTGAGAACACGAGTTCCCCGGTATTCATGAGCACGACTTTGCAGGATAGAACATAGAATATTACAGCACAGAACAGGCCCTTCGGCCTTCGATGTTGCGCCGACCAATATAAAAAGCAATGCCCCTCCAAACTAAACCATTCCCTTCTCTTCCATATACTTATCAACTAACCTCTTAAACGCCACCAAACTTGGGTAGGGTGTGTCTTTATGCTATAGTCAGTGCTTAGGTCCATTAGGTTAGATTTTTCATTGAATTTTTGTGTAGAATTGTTCAACGGTTGAGTTATTTCAGGGCAAAGTTAAAAATTAACCATATAGCTAAGTCTAGCGTGAGTGAAACTGGATAAGGACAGCAGATTCCCTCCCCTTAAGAACATGGGCGAATCAAATAAATTTGTGAGACAATCTGATATTTCCATCATGATTGCTGAGACCAGCTTTTCATTCCAGACAAAATTTAAATTCCTACAGCAGCTCTGTTGAGATTTGAAATCATGTCTGGAGTATTTATCTGGTGTCTCTGGATTATCTGTAACGTTAACCACTATATTCCAGTTGCCTCTGTGCACTTCATTATATCAATGCCATGTTTGTGTTGAATCAGTACTTTTTTATAATGTCCACAGATTGCCCAGTACAATGGCGAAGAACCTGTCCGTTCCCATGGCGTTTGCTTGTTTGTTGCATTTAGCCAATGAAAAGGTATGTAGACAATATTATTTCACCAAATGAATGACCATCGTGTAACTAGAATTAAGCAGCCTTGAGGTTAGCCCTTACAAACTGCAGGTTACAGACGGGAGAACTAGGACTGTTTGAAGCGGAGCTGAGTATTGATTATAATTACAATTCATAGAGCTAGAGTCGCTACGAAGTTTAGGTTGCATGTTTAAATACATTCTATTATCTTGCAGAATCTTGCAATTGAAGGGAAAGAAGATTTGTCAGATGTTGTTATCAAACAAGGAATTTGAAGACATCCTGGTTGTACATAGCTGTAAAAGATTGGTTCAAGGATTGTACATAGTTGTAAATATTTTCGATCATTATAAGCCTCATATCATGGCTGTACCTTGTCTCATGAATGATTATAAGGCATGTTTTCACTCATGTAAATGTAATTAGAAAAGTGTCAAGAACTTAACTGCTTTGAAATTATGCTTGATTAATTTTAAACAATTAAAATAGTTGCTAATGTTGCAGAGGATGTTTTGATAAATATTTCAAAAATTTGTAACTATTATCTATCCCATTGTCCTTTGAAAACTTTTTAAAATAAGTTTTATAAAATACTTTTATTGCAACTGGTCTATTTGTTATACAAATTGAATAAAGTTTTTTTTATTCATACACAGCAGGTTTGCATTGTGCATGAGATCAGCATTCAATGCCCATCCTTAGTTATCCTTAGAGCTGCTTTCCTAATAACTGCAAACTTCCCTCTGAAGCCCGAGTCAATCACAATGCTGTGGGTCTGGAATGATATGCAGCCTCAGCTCATTATAATTCTTTCCCTTAAAGACATGATTGAAATCAGTTGGGTTTTTGTTCAGTTAGTTTCACAATCACAAGTCCTGATACTTTCATTTAATAATGGACTCTTTCAACTATTGGTCCAGCAGTATGGATAAAGTATATTGTGTGTTGTACATTGATTTATTATTGACACATGTACTTGTATGCAGTGAAAGTATCATTTCTTGCATGCTATACAAAGCATACCATTCATAGAAAAGGAGTGCAGAACGCAGTATTACAATCATAGCTGAGATGTAGAAAGAGAGCAACTTATGCAGGTTAGGTTGATTCAAAAGTCTGATGGCAGCAGGGAAGTTCTTCAGTCAGTTGGTATGTAACCTCAGACTTTTGTGTATTTTTCCTGACGGTAGAGAGAATGTCTAGGGTGCATGGAGTCCTTAAAGTTTTTTAAAAAGTTTATTCATTAATCATAAGTAACACTTTCATTAACACTGCAATGAAGTTACTGTGAAATTTCAAACTCCTGTGCCTGTTTGGGTCAATGCATCTAACCAGCACATCTTTTAGACTGTGGGTGGAAACCAGAGCATCCAGAAGAAACCCATTGCAGTGAGAATGTGCAAACTCCACACACTCACCCAAACCAAGGATTGAACCTGGGTCCCTCACACTGAGAGGCAGCAGTGCTAACCACTGTGCCATTCTAATTACGTTGGCTGTTTTCCTAAGGCAGTGGGAAGCGTTTAATAGAGTCAATGGATGAAGACTTGCGTGATGGACTAGATTACATTCACAACCTTTTGTAGGTTTTTGCAGTCTTCAACAGGGCAGGAGCCCTGTGATATTACCAGAAAGAATGCTTTCTATGGTGCATCTGTAAAAGTTGGTGACAGTCTTAGCTGACAGGTCAAATTCTGGGAAAGTAGAGGTGTTGGGTGGGCTTTCTTACCTGTAGTGTCAGCATGTGAGAGGGGGGGGGGAAAAAGGAAATCCAGAAGATGGTTGCTGATTGGATATTAAAATAATAAATTTGATGCAAAATTAATGGCTCGAGGTTATTGAACCAAAGGCACCTTGATCCCCTTATATGCACATGACACTTTTGCAAGAACACTGCTCCTCCTATTTTCCTGATGGAGACTTATACTTCAACCAATGCTACGACAATCATAACCTAATTTTTTTCTGTCCTGTGTGCTAATTGGCTACTATATTTCCTTGTACCACACAAGTGATTAAACTGTAAAATTATGTCAATGTTTGGAAACCTGCTGAGGTAGTAAAAGGCAAGATAGATGTGAATTTGTGCCCTTCAATGTGACATTTCTACAGGATCATTCACCTCCCATTTGTTCAAAGTCCATGAAATGGTATTTATTGTTTATAATAAAACCGTATGCTGCCAGAAAAGTAGCAGTTTAGTTCAACCTATTCAGATTTTTCTTTGACACAATGGAAATTGAAATCATAAATGAAGGAACTTACATCATTTGTCCTCCATTTCTCATATGTCTTCCAATTTACTCACCAATGGGCTTTAGTTGCAAATAGCCTCACAGATATAAGCAGTCACCAGATCTTCAGGGTCAGGTGGGCAAGGCTGCAGAAAGAAGGTAGATTCCAACCTTGATTTTCAGCCAGGCCTGGGCCAACAGCTTTTAGATGGAATGATTAAAGTCCACCAAATTACTACTAAGAATGGAATATTTCTGAAAGTGTTATTTATCAACATAATCTGGGATGAGATTGGTACCAATAAGTGACAGATCTTTGTTTTGCAGTTCAACATTTATTAAAATTCATCAGCTGTACAGACAGACTTCAGATAATCTATGTTCTATAATCTTTCCACAGCAGAATTTATCTTGCATTTTCTTTTGTCCCTGATGCATTGATTTTGTAGAAGCATGCAAAGGATTTGGCACTGATTCTATACATTTTCAAACTTTTTCCTCTGATTGTGCTGTCAATCAGATAAGTTAGTCTTCAACAAGGTGAAGATTGAGGACTTTGTTATTCTTTACAATGTTGTGGTAAATGTTATGTAAACTTTCTCTTCGAGTCAGAGATTAAGGGTATTGCCACTATCGGGAAACTCTACACTAAAAAAATTACATAAGTCATTGGTTCATGTCAAATTTAACTGTCTTGTCTGTGATTGTTGGAAGTTTTGTTCTACTTAGAACTGTGGTATTCTGTCCATTGTGGCTAAATTTATTGAATCCAATTTCCACATTTATTTCTTAATATTCATTCTCAGTTCCCATCAGTTAAAGTCTCTGCATAGACTCCAATGAAAAGAGAACTGGTTCAGCTTCAGAATGCCTATCCCATTCTATTTCAACATAATCTGCTTCCAATTATCAGTCAATGGTTGGACAGCACCAGACCATCCAAAGATTTGTCAGGAGGATTGCACGAAAAGAAAATCCACCTGTGAGCAGATTATTTTTCCCACACCAAGGTCTCATGTGGTACATCCAACCAGTGAGGCACTACAGTGACCTTTCCTTAACAACTGCAATATTGCCATGAAAGTATCTCCCACAGTCTCAACTCATATCCTGCAGGATTGAGGATATGGCACCTGAATGGTGATAATCCCTATGACAAACTGTTTATTGAATCCAAAGAGGGATTCACAGGGCCAATATCACATTCAGTTTTATGGAGATGAGTGAGAACAAATTAACTACACTAACACAGCCAGCCTGTGTGGATCTGTAGTCACTCCAATAGGAAAGTTTCATCTTGTGCTCTGATAAAACAAGCTTTGACACCTTTCATGGCAGTGTCATTCAAATATTGCTGAATCCTTAATACCAACCAACTTCCAAAGCCCTGTAGTGTCAAGGCATTTGATAAAGTAAAGAGATATTACCTTGTATAGACACTACTACTTAACTCTGACATTTTTCAACTTGTATAAGTTTGGGATAGGCTCTAAAGGGAAAGTCAAACACTCCTTGCTATTTGCCTTCATCTTTTAAAATCTACTTTTAACCAAACTTTCACAATATATTTGCAACTGGGTAAATACCACATTATCAAGATTACTCTCCTGTGAAGCAGTTCACAATTTGCATCATTGAAGCCACTATCTGAATTCACATTGCTTTGTTGTATTATCTTAAAAACTAACCACGATATTACCTCTAATTTGATAAAGTGCTTTCTTCCTCAGGCTTAAAATGGGAGCAGGGAAGGGTAATAGACACTTCCAGCAATGCCAGTGATAAAACTTGAAGTACTAATTATGTTCAATTATTCAATTTAACAGCTTGACAAACTGAAAAAAAAAATCAGAAATCCGACAGATGTAAACTCAAACCCCCACAATGCTGACAGGCTCCTGTGAACTCAGTACTGGAATTTTTCTGACTGAAGTCAATGGAACATATTCTTTGGGGTTAAAATCAGGAAAGGGAGAAATATGGTCATGAGTAAGTGAACACTAAGGTGTCACAGTGAGTGATAACAGGCCAGAGACAGTATCCTTTTGACTGGCACAAATCTTGCCCTATAGAATCACAGACAGAAGATATTTACATACATTTCCTGTAAAAGAATATCATTTAAGTCTAAAAATTCCACTTAAATAAAGTGCTTGTGAAGTATTGTAAATAATGCAATAACAGAAGCACTGTACGATTCTAGTTTATTTCAAGCACTAAGGAGAAAAGCTTAAAAAGTCTATAAAAATGTTTACAAATGTTCAAATTTAGCCTATCCAAGTTAAAAAGACACTGCCTCTGGATAAAATATGGTGATAGTTGAGAACTCCAACCCCTTCAGGAATGTCTCTTGTCATCCATCAGGATGGATCAAGTGAGTACAGCAACACTTATAGCTTTGGGATAACTATAGTTTCTGGCCCCCAACACATGACCTGAACTGCAAGGATGACAAGGGGTTGGAGGTAGCTGCTCCAGATGAAGAATTTCACTGAACACAAGGGCCAAGTTCCAATAGTCAAGTGAAATGAGATTGAAGATGAGAAAATTGTGAGGTGTCTTGATGCTCAGGGTGTGTATGCAGGGGGAGGCTGGAACTGATTGACAATCTCATATTCCACAGGGTAGGGTTCATTCTCTTCCATTTCTGACAGCAGTTCCAAAGCTTGTTCCTCTTCCTCTGTCGGGTAGTGCCGCAGAAGGTTAGCGGCTGTTGCCAAGATGGATGCTCCTCCAGCTCCTGCCACCAAGTAAAAACTAACTGCAAAGGTCACATAGACACGGGATCCATGGTATTTCTTGTGCTGCTGCTGAAGTGCTAGGATCAATTCTGATGCCCAGTAACAGAATCCAATCACAGTGGCACATTGGAGAACTGTTGAAGATAATGAGTGAAGTAAGAGAACATGTGCCAGGATAAACTCCCATAATACATCAAATAATTCTCTGCACAAAATGATGTCAACACAATCATAACTAAGCAAAGGCAACACAATGTACATACCAGAGAAACTTTACTTTGGTAATCTAAAGGGTCTCCTCATCAGCATAGCTGAAGTAGAAAGCAAGTCAATTGGGAAATATCTGCCTACATGTTAAAGTTGTTTCATCTTGCTTGTTGAAATAAAGTCTTTCTGCCAAATGGTCAAGGCTGAGATGAACTGAAGTCATCATTTCAAAATTCATTTGTGAAATGGCTCTACAAAGATTAAAAATAAAGCACCTCCAGTTTCTAGACAAATTGTAGCAGTTTCACTTTCACATACCTGTAAGAATATGAGCAAAGGCATATCTACGGGTAATCTTCAATGCTGGATGTTTTGGTCCAAACACGTCAAGTAGAAAAGCTGACAAACTGCAAAGGATTCCCAGGAAACAGAAGGCACCAATGACCCGCAGCAAGAGCACAGTCTGAGGGTTCATACAATAATCTGCAATGAATGAGTGTAGGATAAATCAGATTTCTATATGCATTAAACAGCAAACAAAAAGTTCAGTGCAAGCTGTGGCTGGTGGCAGAACTCTCATCCTGTCAGAAGTTATGGGTTCAAATCTTCTCCAAGACTTGACCAGACGACAAAAAGGCTAACTCAGTGGAATATTGAGGGAGTACCACATAGTCAGAGGTGCCATGTTTCAAATGAGATATTAAACTGAGACTCTCTTAATATAGAACATAGAACATTACAGCACGGAACAGGCCCTTCGGCCTTCGATGTTGTGCCGACCAAAAAAAAAAGCAATGCCCCTCCAAACTAAACCATTCCCTTCTCTTCCATATACTTATCAACTAACCTCTTAAACGCCACCAAACTTGGCGCATCTACAACAGCTGCAGGCAGGGCATTCCACTCCCTAATCACTCTGAGTAAAGAACCTACCTCTGATATCCGTCCTATAACTCATACCCCTTAATTTAAAGCTGTGTCCCCTCGTGCTAGCTCCATAAAGGACTCCAGAGCACACAATCTTAAAGGAGCAACCAGTGTCTTGGCCAGTAGTTGTTCTCAATCAATAAGGTTTCCTTAGAAAGACATAGGCTTAGAGGAGATCTAATAGAAGTGTACAAGATTATGAGGGGTATAGACAGTAAACAGGGTTAAGCTTTTTCCTAGGATGGACTCAAATAGCACGAGGGGGAGTAAGGTATAAATTTGGATGCTAGGAGTTTCCCCCCCCCGCCCCCCCCAGATACTGGGGGTATGGAATGTGCTGCCAAGTAAAGTGGTAGAGGCAGGCACTCAAGTTATTTAAGAAATACTTAGATGGGCACATGAACAGAACAGGAATGGAGGGGTATAGAAAATTGATTTAAAATAGGCATCATGAGCCTTGGGAGTCCCTGGGAAGTATGTAAATAGACAATGATATGATGTATTTGTTTTTATCCTACAGGTACTTCACTCCATCTTGTTGTCTAACAGGGGGCATACACACAATGGGTTGAGAGGGGGCTGCTCTTCGATTTTGAGAGCATCCTAGTGCTTCACATCATTAGTGTGCACTTAACCTGGACCATTTGATGGGCAACACAACAATTCAGTGACTATTGCTGTGCTGTGCAGATACATGGATTTGGGTCTATGTCTATAGGAGTTTGCATTCTCCCCATGCTTGCATGGGTTCTCTCTGGGTGCTCTGGTTTCCTCCCACATCCCAAAGATGTGCTCTTAGGCAGAAGAAATTCTCCCTAAATTGTCTCAAATTTGGTTTCAATCCATAGATCTATAAACGTAGACAGGGATCATGGATAGAAGTGGGAACATCAAGGTGGCAGCACAGGCTCATTGGGCCAGAAGGCCCGTTTCCTATGCTGTTTTGTTCTTTGCAATATCACAAAAACTTGGCCAGTCACTCTCTCATTGCTTTTGGTGTGACGTTGCCTGTTGCACTTCCTGTTGGAAGTCAAGGCACTGGCACCAACAGAAGGTTTACTTTAAACAAACTGGACAGGTGAAGGGGATCTCAAATGGCCATTCCTCTCACCTGCAGTCTGAATGACAAATGCAGGCAGGCTCTTTAAGGTAAGAGAGCATATGAACATAGGAGCAGAAGTAGGGAAATAGCGGTAGAAGTGACCAAGCTCCAAAATGATCAGAGGCAGCTTTACCCCGAGTCATATCCAAGTATATAAAAGAGCTTTGACTGCATTCCTTTCCTAATCAGGTGGCACTGAGGCTGAAAAAAAAATAAGCCCTTCCTAGACATTCCCCATCCCTTCCATTACCTTCCAGCAGACTGGAGTCCAGCCGTCCCAGAACATCCGCGACTCCGAGCTCCTGGCGCGGGCATGTGCCTCCATGGGCGCGCAGCCAGGCCGGTTCCGCCAGCGCCGTGCACAGTGCGGTCACCGAGAGCGCGCCCGGCACCGCCGACGCCAGGCTCCGTTCTGTGTGTTTGGGGAGCGCGCCCCCGGCGCCCGGCCGCCTGCGCGACCCCGACAGACCAGCTCCCGCAGGTCCGTACATTCTCCCGTCCTCTCAACCCGATGAAGCGAACGAAGAATCACTACGAACACGATTTAAATCAATAAAATCTGCTCACTAACCCCCCCCGCTCCACTTAACCGCGCGCAACGTCCTGTTTCCGATCGAATAAACCCACATCGGATGTGACGTTTGAGCGAGGGTGCAGCCACCGCCGGCTGGCGATTGGGCACCTTATTCTCTGATTGACGCGGGTGCTCACCAATCAGGACCAGATCCGTGATGGTCCTCCAACCAACCGGTGAACGGAGGCGGGGCGTGTGATTGGCCGCGCGGCGATGAAGCGGCGGTTGGCGTTTGAGTTGCGCTTTTCGGCGCACCCAGATTCCCGGGCCTGGTATGTGGCCTGGAGCCCGAACGGCGCATTGCTGGCTTCCTGTGGAGGCGATCGGGCTGTGCGCATCTGGGCCAGAGAAGGTGTGAATAGGTTTGGCGAGAGGGCTATGAAACAAGGTGCGGGTTGAGCCGAGTGGTCAGGGGAGTCTGGATCCATTTAACCATTCAGGTCTCTCTCTCTCTCACACTCAGGGGTGACCTGGCAGTGCAAGTGCCTGCTGGAAGATGGACACCAGCGGACCGTGCGGAAGGTCTCCTGGTCGCCCTGCGGCAACTACCTGGCTTCGGTCAGCTTCGACGCCACCACCTGCATCTGGAGGAAGAAGGATGGCGGATTTGAGGTAACGCACCCTTAATTTTTTTGTCCCGGCTTTGAGGGGATGGTGGAAGACCCCGGCTGCCAGAAGCTGAACGAAGGCTGAGTGTTTCAAATTGCTGCCCTCTATTCTCTGCCCTTCCTGTCTGCCCTCACTAGCTCTTGACTCTTCCCATAAAAGGAGACGTCCACTCTCTCAGTTCAACTCAGGATCTTGAATGCCTTGTTAAGACCACCTCTCATTCTTCTAAACTCGAAAGGGTTTGTCCTCAACGTTTCGTAAATTTAACATTAAACAAGGTGAAAGCGACCGATGTGTTTATTTCTGTATTACCCTCTCCAAACTAACAATAGATCCTGTATGGCGTCTGACGGTTTGATGCTCAAGCCGAGTGTTTTTCTTTTGATAGCTTTTGACAACTCTGGAAGGACATGAGAATGAAGTGAAGTCTGTCGCCTGGGCTCCATCGGGCAGCCTCCTTGCAACCTGCAGCCGGGATAAAAGTGTGTGGGTTTGGGAAGGTGAGACAATACTCAGTCAAAAATCAAATAAGTTCTCTTCAAAGAGACTGTAAAGAACCTACAAAATCTGTCTGACAGGGTGACAGAGGCAAAAACTCTCATACCATTTGAAAAGTGCTTGGTGATGCACTTGAAACGACTAAGGGTTTATAAGGCCTTATCATCTGCTGCAGATGGATGGACAAATGCCCTCCTTCTATGTAAGTTTGTGTAATTGTACATGAAGCTGTTCACTATGGCAAGAAGAATGAAAAAGCAGACTATTACTTAAATGGAGAATGGCTGCAGAATTTCAAAATGCAGGAGGATCTAGGTCAGAATCATAGAATCCCTATCGCACAGAAGGAGGCTGTTCAGCCATTGAGTCTGTGCAATCACAATCCCACCCAAGCCCTATTTTTGTAACCCCACACATTTACCCTTCTAGTCCCCATGACACCAGGGTCAGTTTAGCATAGCCAATCAACCTAACATGCACATCTTTGCACTGTGGGAGGAAACCCCACACAAACACAGGAAGAACGTGCAAATTCCACACAGATAATGACCCGAGGCCAGAATTGAACTTGGGTCCTTGGCACTGTGATGTAGCAGTGCTAACCACTGTGCCACCATCCCACCCCAAAAAAAATTGCCCTCATCTGGACACTTGCCTTCACGTGAAAAAGGAAAGTCCCTCCTGGAAATCCACCTTCTGGTTGCAGTGACTGCAGCTATACAAATGTAACCTGCAATCTCCAATTCCCTTCGCTGCTCTGCTGCCCTTACCTGGACCTAGATGTTCTGAGTGTGTGAGTCACAAAATGTTAATGTACGAATCAAGCAAGCAATTAAGAAAGTGAATGGAATATTATTCTTCATTACCATAGAAATGAAACATAAAAGACTATTATGTTTCAGTTATACAGGGCATTTGTGAGACAACATCTTGAATATTGTGTGCAACATTGGTCTCCTTATTTAAGGAAAGATGTAAATGGAGTGGAGGTGGTTCAAAAGAGGTTAACTCGTCTGATAGCTGAAACGAGTGGGTTATATTCTAAGGAAAGGTTAGAACATTACAGCGCAGTACAGGCCCTTCGGCCCTCGATGTTGCGCCGTCCAGTGGACCCTCTAACCTAAACTATTCCAATATCATCCATATGCCTATCCACCGACCATTTGAATGCCCCCAAAGTAGGCGAGTCCACAACTGCTGCAGGCAGGGCATTCCACGCCCTCACCACCCTCTGTGTAAAGAACCTGCCTCTGACATCCGTCCTATAACTACCACCTCTTAATTTAAAGTTATGTCCCCTCGTGTTGGTCATCACCATCCGAGGAAAAAGGCTCTCACTATCCACCCTATCCAATCCCTTGATCATCTTATACGCCTCAATTAGGTCACCGCGTAACCTTCTTCTCTCTAATGAAAATAACCTCAGGTCCCTCAGCCTTTCCTCATAAGGCCTTCCCACCATACCAGGCAACATCCTGGTAAACCTCCTCTGCACCCTTTCCAATGCTTCCACATCTTTCTTATAATGCGGCGACCAGAACTGTACGCAATACTCCAAGTGCGGCCGCACCAGAGTTTTGTACAGTTGTAACATAACCTCCCGGCTCCTAAATTCAATCCCTCTACCAATAAAAGCTAACGCACCGTACGCCTTCTTAACAACTTTATCAACCTGAGTGCCAACTTTCAAAGAGCTATGTACTTGTACCCCAAGATCCCTCTGCTCGACAACACTATTAAGGGTCCTTCCATTAGCCCTATATTTCATATGCCTGTTATTCCTACCAAAGTGAATCACCTCACACTTATCCGTATTGAATTCCATTTGCCACCTCACGGCCCAGCTCTGCAACCTATCTATGTCCCTCTGCAAACTGTAACATCCATCCTCGCTGTCTACAACTCCCCCCACTTTGGTATTGTCAGCAAATTTACTAATCCAACCCTCTACACTCTCATCTAGGTCATTTATGAAAATGACAAACAGCAGTGGCCCCAAAACAGATCCTTGAGGTACACCACTTGTAACTGCACTCCAGGTTGAATATTTGCCATCAACCATTTGATTTTTATAAATGACCTAGATGAGGGTGTAGAGGGTTGGATTAGTAAATTTGCTGACGATACCAAAGTGGGGGGAGTTGTAGACAGCGAGGATGGATGTTACAGTTTGCAGAGGGACATAGATAGGTTGCAGAGCTGGGCCGTGAGGTGGCAAATGGAATTCAATACGGATAAGTGTGAGGTGATTCACTTTGGTAGGAATAACAGGCATATGAAATATAGAGCTAATGGAAGGACCCTTAATAGTGTTGATAGAAAACACCTTCTGTCTTCTATCAACTAGCCAATTCCTAATCCAAACTGCTAAATCACCTTCAGTCCCATGCATCTGCACTAGCCTACCATGGGGGAACCTTATCAAACGCTTTGCTAAAATCCATATACACTACATCAACTGCCTTACCCTTATCTACCTCTTTGGTCACCTCCTCAAAAAACTCAATAAGGTTTGTGAGGCACGACCTACCCTTCACAAAACCGTGCTGACTATCCCTAATCAATTTATTTCTCTCTAGATGCTTATAAATCCTATCCCTTATAATTCTTTCCAAGACTTTGCCCACAACAGAAGTCAGGCTCACCGGTCTATAATTTCCAGGATGGTCCCTACTCCCCTTTTTGAACAAAGGGACAACATTTGCCATCCTCCAGTCTTCCGGCACTATACCTGTAGCCAACGACGACATGAAGATCAAAGCCAAAGGCTCTGCAATCTCCTCTCTAGCCTCCCAGAGAATCCTAGGGTAAATCCCATCTGGCCCAGGGGACTTATCAATTTTCATACCCTCAAGATTCGCTAACACCTCCTCCTTATGAACCTCAATCCTGCCCAGTCTACAACCTGGTATCGCAGTATTCTCCCCGACAACATTGTCTTTCTCCTGCGTGAATACTGACGAAAAATACTCATTCAGTGTCTCTCCTATCTCCTCAGGCTCCACGCACAACTTCCCACTGCTATCTCTGACTGGCCCTAATCTTGCCCTAACCAATCTTTTATTATTTATATACCTGTAAAAAGCTTTAGGATTCTTCTTAATCCTATCCGCCAAAGTCTTCTTGTGTCCTCTTCTAGCTCTTCTCAACTCCCTCTTTAGCTCCTTTCTGGCTAATTTATAGCTCTCCAGTGCCCTAACTGAGCCTTCACGTCTCATCATTATATCAGCCTCCTTCTTCCTCTTCACTAGAGATTCAACTTCCCTAGTACACCATGGTTCCCTCACTCGACCACTTCCTCCCTACCTGGCAGGTACATATTCATTAAGGACATGCAGAAGCTGTTCCTTAAATATGCTCCACATTTCAGATGTCCCCAGCCCCTGCAATATCCTGCTCCACCCTATGCATCCTAAATCTCTCCTAATAGCCTCATAATTACCTTTCCCCCAGCTATAACTACTGTTATTCGGTATGTGCCCATCCCTTTCCATCACTAAGGTAAACGTAACCGAATTGTGGTCACTATCACCAAAGTGCTCACCCACCTCCAAGTCTAACACCTGGTCTGGTTCATTACCCAGTACCAAATCCAATATAGCCTCACCTCTTGTTGGCCTATCTACACACTGAGTCATGAAACCTTCCTGCACACATTGAACAAAAACTGACCCCTCTAACGTACTTGAACTATAGCTTTTCCAATCGATATTAGAAAAGTTAAAGTCCCCCATTACAACTACCCTGTTACTTTCACACCTATCCAGGATCAACTTTGCAATCCCTTCCTCTACTTCTCTGGAACTTTTTGGAGGCCTATAAAAAACTCCCAACAGTGTGACCTCTCCTTTCTTGTTTCTAATCTCAGCCCACACTACCTCAGCAGACAAGTCCACATCAAACAGTCCGGGCTTACTTGATTAACGAATTGAAATGTGAACAAGTTTTACGAAGAAACATGTATAGAGTAGATCATCAGCCATTTGAGCCAACTCCACCATTCATTATGATCTGCCTCATCGCGAAATTAAATACCCTGATCCTGCCTTCTCTCCATATCCTTTGATTTCTTTAGTCTGAAGAGTGATACCCAATTTCTTCTTGAAATCATACAACATTTTGGCATCAACCACTTTCTGTGGCCAAGACATCCATGGATTCACCACTCTCTGGGTGAAGAAATTTCTCTTCATCTCAGTCTTAAAAGTTTTATCCTTTATCCTCAAGCTATGACCCCTAGTTCTGGACTCCCTTGCCATCGGGAATATTCTTTCTAGATCTACCCTGTCTAATCTTGTTAGAACTTCATAGAAACTTATTAAGTCCCTTCTCGGTTTTCTAAACTCCAATGAATATAGTAATAACTAACTCAGTCTCTCCTTATGTGACAGTCCTGAAACCAAGGAATTAACCTTCGCTGCACTGCCTTCCTCAGATAAGGAAACCGAAACTGCACACGATACTCCAGGTGTGGCTTCACCAACGCTTTATGCAATTGCAGCATAGTATTTGTATTCCTATACTCAAATCCTCTCACTCTGTAGGTCAATATACCATTTGCCTTCTTTACTGCCTGCTGTACCTGCATACTTGGTTTAAGTGACTGATGCACAAAGGTACCAGTGTTTTGCTGTGTATCCATCCTTCTCAATTTATATCCATTCAGATATAACCTGCCTTTCTATTTTTGTTATCAAAATGGATAACTTCACATTTATGCACATTACACATCTATCATGCCTGTGCTCACTCGGTCTATCCAAATTATGCTGAAGCATCTCTGCACTCTCCTCACAGCTGAACCTCCCACCCAGTTTTGTATCATCTACAAGTTTGGAGATAATACATTTACTCCCTTTGTTCAATCATTAATCTATAATATGAACAATTGGGATCCCTGAAGTACCCCACTAGTCATTGCCTGCCAGTCAGAAATAGACTCATTTATTCCAACTCAGCTTTGTGTCTGCTAACCAGCTTTCTGGCCATCTCAAGACACTACCTACAATCTCACTTTGTTTATCTTCACACAATAATCTGTTATGTGAGATCTTATCAAAAACCTGCTAAAAGTCTAAATAAATCACACCCACCTGTTCCCTCCAGGCAATGCTACTCATTACATCCTCACAGTATTCCAGTCGATTCCTCTTTTATAAAGCAGTGCTGACTTTGTCTGATTATACCACAGCTTTCCAAATAATGTGGTATGAAATCCTTGATAATGGACTCTTGCAATTTCCCTACTACCGACATTAGGCTCACTGTTCTATGGTTCCCTGTTTTCTTTCTACTTCCCTTTTTGAATAATGGACTTTCATGAGTTATCCTCCAATCTGTAGAGGAATTCTAGAATCCAAAGAATTTTGGAAAATGATGACCAATAGATCTATTTCCTCATTCTAGGGCCACTTCATTAAGTGCACTGTGTTGAAGACTATCCGGCCCAAGAGATTTATCCACCTTCAATCCCATTAATTTCCCCAAATCAATTTCCCTATTAATACTGATTTCCTTCAGCGCCTCACCTAAAACTTGTGTTTCTCAGAACTTCTGGTACATTATTCATGTCTTCAGATTTAGTTGTTTAGCCATGTTTTTATTCCCCATTATTAATTCCTCTGTTTCTGACTGTAAGGCGCTACCATTCATTTCTGTTAATCTTTTCCCTTCCCATACTTACAGAAATGTTTACAGTCAGTTTTTATATTCTCTGCTAGGTTACTTTCATAATCTGTTTTCCACTTCTTAATCAATCCCTTGATCCATCTTATGCCAGAAGTGAAACTAAAAAGCACTTTGTCTGCACATGGTAGGATGTAAATGTGCAGTGTTTTCTTCCCAAAAGGTTGTGGGTACTCAGTAAATGGAGTTTCAAGATTGGAATTGATAGATTTTTGTTTGGTAAAGATATTGAGGAATAATGATGCAGGTTGGTCAATGGATTGGAATGCCAGTCAATCATGATCTGATTGAAAGGCACTCCAAACTCAGTGGACTGAAAAGGCTAATCCTGGCCTGATAGAACAAAGAACAAAACAGCACGGGAAACAGGTCCTTCGGCCCAACGAGCCCGCGCCAACACCCCAATGTTCCCACCTCTACCCGCGATCCCTGTCCATGTTTATAGATCTATGGATTAAAAACCAAATTTGAGACAATTTAGGGAGAATTTGTTTTGCCAGATTAGCCTAAGAGCACATCTTTGGGATGTGGGAGGAAACCGGAGCACCCGGAGAAAACCCACACAAGCACAGGGAGGATGCGCAAATTCCCACAGACACAAGCCCAAATCCATGTATCTGCACAGCACAGCGATAGTCACTGAGCTGTCATGTTGCTTATCAGATGGTCCAGGTTAAGCATACACTAACAACATGAAGCACTAGGATACTCTCGTTAAAAAATCCATGAACAGCCCTCTCACGACCCATCGCGTATATGCCCCTCGTTAGACAACAAGGTGGACCAAAGCACTTGTAGGATAAAAACAAGTGCATCAATATCGTCATCTATTTACACACTTCCCAGGGACTCCCAAGGTTCATGATCCCTATTTTAAGTCAGTTTTCTATACCCCTCCATCCCCATTCTGTTCATGTGCCCATCTAAGTATTTCTTAAATAACTCCAGAGTACCTGCCTCCACCACTTTACTTGGCAGCGCATTCCATACCCCCACCACCCTCTGTGTGAAAAAACTCCCTCTAGCATCCAAATTATACCTTACCCCCCTCACCCTAAGCCCGTGATCCCTCGTGCTATTTGAATCCATCCTAGGAAAAAGCTAACCCCTGTTTACTCTATCTATACTATGATGTAATTATACACGTCTTCTCATTAACAAGGGTTGGGTTAAAGACCACCAATATGTCAAAATATCATGTATATTTTGTAAACTGCTTGCTATGGACTTTGACATTCTAAAATTAGTAATCTGTTATGAGGCATTACATAGAGTGAGGTCTCTGTCTCAGAAACTGCTGCTGACTATTATAATTTGCATTTTAGTGGATGAGGAAGATGATTACGAGTGCGTGAGTGTACTGAATGCTCATACCCAGGATGTCAAACATGTAATCTGGCACCCAAATGGAGAGGTAAGAGTTTCCAAGAACCACCACACCTACATTCCACATTGTCTTGCTTTCGATGTGGGATATATATGAATGTATGCAGCAAACCAGAGTCAGGTAGACCTTATCACGTGCTGCAATGTAGTCAGAACTAAATAACTTCTAAATTATCATATTGGCTTAAATATATATTTCTAATTTAACACTAGCTGCTGGCTTCTGGAAGCTATGATAACAGCATCAAGCTGTACAAAGAGGAAGATGATGATTGGGTCTGTGTCAACACCCTCGAAGGTCATGAGTCTACAGTTTGGAGTATTGCTTTTGACAAAACAGGGGAACGTTTAGTATCTTGCAGTGATGATAAAACTGTGAAAATTTGGAAAGTATACAGGCCCGGCAATGAACAAGGTAAAGAACACAATGTATCCTTTGTTTATTTTTCAGTTGACCCAAAAAGAGATGAATTGTGATTCATTTGACTGATACCTAGAGAACCTTATGCTGATACCTGAATTTGTTTGCAAATGTACCACGCATAAACTGATATATTGATATTGCCATCATTAAATCTAGCTCCTGCTCCTGCTCCTTTTCAGTTTTGGATAAAACATAATCACTTTTGCAAAAAAAAAAGGCTGTTTAATAGAAGCCTGGACATCAAAATAACCTGATCACAGTAAAGGTGGTTTTTGAGTCAATATTCAGATGGTCAAAAGTATTCCAGCACTATACAGAATTACATAACAGCGTTAGGAGCAGATTACTGCTGAAATATGTTTGTATCATTTGTAATGAAAGTGTCATCCTGTTTTATTTAGTGTGGAAACAACATATGTGATTAATCATGCTAAAATGTGATGGGACACATGGCACATTTTATTTCGGACAAATAAGATTCAATGTGAACTGCTGAAAATTATTTTTCTGCTGTTTCCCTTAAAGAAGAATTCCACAATGTTGCTAGCCTGTGCAGTGAAAGAAGCTTGCACTGAGACTATTTTGTTTTTGGTGCAGGTGTGGTATGCAGTGGATCAGATCTGTCCTGGAAGTGTATCTGCACTCTATCTGGATTTCATGTACGTCCCATCTATGACATTTCCTGGTAAGTTCAAAGTCAGCATTCTGTTAGGAATCCACTCAAAGGAAAGTACTTATTCAAATACTTCAATGATTATGACAGAAAATGCATGCCTCCTTTTCTGATCTAAGTGGATTTGCTCATAAAATGATATGTAATGATATGGGAGGAGGCCATTTGTATTTGTTCTGTCTGTGATACAGTGTTCACTTAATTGCAATCCCCCAATCTTTCCTCAGAACCATGTAATTTGTTTTCCTCATTTCAACTATTTATCCAATTGTAAATAGTGAATCTACTGCTGCCAGATGATGACAGTTCGCTGCATTAAAAAAGTTCCTTTATGTTGTCTCTTTCACTAATCACATTAAGTCTATGTCTTCTGGTTACTGACCGTTCTGCCACGGAAAACAGTTTTTCTGTCTTTGGTCTGCGGAAACACTTATTTTGAACACTTCCATCAAATCTTGTTGAGATCGTCTAATAACCCCAGCTTTTCCAAACTGTTCACGTTACTTTATCCCTTTCAGGTGTCATATGACTGATGCGATAGCAACTGCATGTGGTGATGATGCAATCAGGATATTTGAGGAGGATCCTGGCTCGGACCCACATCAACCCACCTTTTCACTCACGGCGCACATTCCAAAAGCACACACTCAGGATGTCAACTGTGTGGCATGGAATCCAAAGCAAGCAGGGCTGTTGGCATCATGCAGTGATGATGGGGATATTACTATTTGGAGATATGAATTTGAAGACTAGTGCAAACTCTCAGCCAGAGGTGTTCGATAGGACAATGCAGACATTCTCAATAACTGCATTTCACTGCATGTTAACTGTCCAGTCTTGGAATTAATCACCATGACTACTTCACGTAACTACTTTCACATTTGCACTAATTATTCCTTTATGGTTATGTTCTGCCTACCACAAAATGCCCTGTAGAGATTAACAATTCAACAAACCAATTTGTTTTTACATTTTTGAAAAATAACTAAAACCATTGCTCAATTTACTATATTTTCCAATAGATTTAGCCATGTATCTTAACAATGGGCTTCAGCAAACAATGCAAATAGATTACTCATTCATGTATCTCTTAGTTTAGAGACAATTATATGCACTTAAATGTGATAGATTCTTGAAGCTTTCATAGGCAAGAATTCTCCTCCCTCACGTGCATGTTAAAACAAATATTCAATAAAGTCTTTAGAATATTACTCTATAATTGAGAGACTTTTGGAAGAATGATGGTCATCTGCATCATTGAGAGTTTTCCCATTTTACAATAAGATCACATATAAATAATGAGCAGGGGATTGATGTTAAGAGATAGGTACCGATAGCCATTCAGTTTGTATTCAATGTCTATGTTGCTGGCAAGGCTCTCTTTTAAATGTTGACCCATGACCTTGAACTGCTGCAGTGCACCAGTTGTAGGTATACCCATAGTGTTGTTGAGGTGGGAATTTCAGGATTTTGAATGAGCAATATCAAAGGAACAGCCTTTTGGTTCCAAGTCAGAGGGCATCTTGCAGCTGGTGACATCTCCAAGCATCTGCTACCCTTGCCCTTTTTTCTTTGGTGGTAAGAGATTTCAGATTTAGAAATATGTTTAAGCAATCCCATGAATTGCCTTAGTACACATTAGATATGGTACACAATGCTGTGACTCTGCATCCACGGTGGAGGAAGTGAATACTTCAAGTTGGTGAATGCGTTGCTAAGCAAGCAATTTGGAGCTGCATTCACAATGTATTCCATTCCAGTTCTGACTTGTTCCTTGTTGACATTGTGCAGGCTTTAGGGAGCTGGAAGCTAAGTAATGGGATGAAAACGATAATGGGCACTGGAATTGCGAGCATGTTGGGTGCCAGGATAAGGTTAGACGAGAGGAAAATCATCCTGGAGAACAAAGAACAAAACAGCATGGGAAACAGGCCCTTCGGCCCAAAGAGAAGGAGGACTTTAGTGGTCCTGGAGGTCTGGAGCGAGCAATCACTGTGCTGGGGGTATACTATAGGCCACCCAATATCCTGCGGGAAGTGAAAGAAAGTATATATAAGGAAATTATGGATAGGGTAGAAAAAAAGGGTTGTTGTAGTGGGAGACTTTAATCTTCCCTGGTGTGGATTGGAATGTGCCTTGGGCTGAAGGTCTGGACGGGGAGGAATTTGTAAAATGTGTACTGGAGAGCTCTTTGGAGCAGTATGTAGTTAACTCGACGAGAGAGGGGGCTATACTGGATTTAGTTCTGGGAAATGAGCCTGGTCAGGTGGTCGAGGTTTCAGTAGGGGAACATGTGGCAAATAGTGACCACAATTCAGTCTACTTCAGGATACTAATGGAAAAGAATGAGTGCTGTCTGAAGGGGAAGGTGCTAAATTGGGAGAAGGCTAGCTACAGCCGGATTAGGCAGGAACTTATAGCCACTGATTGGGAGAGGTTGTCCACATTTGGCATGTTGGAGTGTTTTAAGGGACAACTGATAAGGTTGCAGGACAGACACGTGCCTGTTAAGAGGAAGGATGGGAAAGATAAGATTAGAGAGCTGTGGATAACTAGGGATATTGAGGACTTGGTCAGGAAGAAGAGAGAGGCGTATATTAGGTCCAAGCAACTGGGAATGGAGAGAGCTTTGGAGGAATACAGAAAGAATAGGAGGGCACTCAAATGGGGAGTTAGAAGGGTGAAAAGGGAGCATGAAATGATCTTGGCAGACAGGATTAAGGAAAATCCAAAGGCATTTAACTCGTATGTTAGGAATAAAAGGGTGGTTAGAGAAAAAAAATTGGTCCTCTTAAGGACAGAGGAGGGGAACTATGCTTACAGCCCAACTGAATGGGAGAGATCCTGAATGAATATTTTGCGTCAGTATTCACGAAGGAGAGGGACTTGTTGTCTGGCAGTGTCTTGGAGAGAGTTGTAGACCTGTTAGAGGAAATATCTATTAAGAAGGAGGAAGTGTTAGGGTTTTTAGATAGTATTAAAACTGATAAATCTCTGGAGCCTTATGGCATTTATCCTAGGCTGCTTAGGGAGATGAGAGATGAAATTGCTGGGCCTCTGACGCAAATCTTTGTCACTTTGGATGCGGGAGAGGTCCCAGAGGACTGGAGGATAGCAGAGTTGTTTACAAAGGGTAGTAGGGATAACCCAGGTAATTATAGGCCGGTGAGTTTGACGTCAGTACTAGGGAAGTTGTTGGAGAGGATTCTTAGAGATAGGATGTAGACGCATTTAGAACATAGAACGTTACAGCGCAGTACAGGCCCTTCGGCCCTTGATGTTGCGCTGACCAATGGAACCAATTTTATGACCCTCTAACCTAAACTATTCCAATGCTATCCATATGCCTATCCACTGACCATTTGAATGCCCTTAAACTTGACAGGTCTTAAACTAGATTTAGAGCATGGCAATCTGATTAGTGATAGACAACATGGCTTTGTAAAGGGAGGGCGTGCTTTACAAATCTGGTAGAAGTTTTTGAGGAAGTGACAAAAACAGCCAATGAAGGACAATCCGTGGATGTCGTCTCATGGATTTCAGTAAGATGTTTGACAAAGTCCCTCACAGTTGGTGGAAAAGTTGGTTAATGGGATACAAAGATAGTTGTCTAGATGGATTGAGAACTGGCTTGGTAACAGGAGACAGAGAGTAATAGTGGAACGGTCATTTTCTAGTTGGAGGTCTGTGACTTGTGCTGTGCCGTAAGGCTCAGTATTTGTAATATATGTATAATATATGTTATTTGTAATATATATAAATGACTTGGAAGAGGGAGTAATTGGTGTGATCAGCAAGTTTGCAGATGGCACGAAGATGGCTGGACTTGATGATAGTGATGAGCAGTGTCAGGCAATACAGCAGGATGTAGGTAGGCTGGTATATAGAACATAGAACATTACAGCACAGAACAGGCCCTTCGGCCTTCGATGTTGTGCCAACCAATAAGGAAAAAGCAATGACCCTCTAACCTAAACCATTCCCTTTTCGTCCATAAACTTATCTACTAACCTCTTAAACGCCATCAAACTTGGCGCATCTACAACTGAAGCAGGCAGGGCATTCCATACTCTTACCACCCTCTGGGTAAAGAACCTACCTCTGACATCCGTCCTATAACTACCACCCCTTAATTTAAAGCTATGTCCCCTGGTGCTAGCTTTCTCCATCCTAGGAAAAAGGCTATCACTGTCCACCCTATCTAAACCTCTAATCATCTTATATGTTTCAATAAGGTCTCCTCTTAGATGCCTTCTTTCTAACGAAAACAACCTCAAATCCCTCAGCCTCTCTTCATAAGACATGCCCTCCATACAAGGCAACATCCTGGTAAACCTCCTCTGTACCCTCTCCAATGCCTCCACATCTTTCTTATAATGTGGGGACCAGAACTGCACACAATACTCCAAGTGCGGCCGCACTAGAGTTTTGTACAGTTGCAACATGACGTTGCGGCTCCGAAATTCAATCCCCCTACCAATAAAAGCTAAGACTCCATATGCCTTCTTAACAACCTTATCGACTTGACTGCCTACTTTCAGGGATCTATGCACATATACACCAAGATCCCTCTGTTCATCAACACTATTAAGAATCCTACCATTAGCCCTATACTCTACACATTTATTATTCCTGCCAAAGTGCATTACCTCACACTTTTCCACATTAAACTCCATTTGCCACCTCTCAGCCCAGCTCTGCAACTTGTCCAAGTCTCTCTGCAAACTATAACACCCCTCTTCACTATCTACCACTCCTCCGACTTTGGTGTCATCCGCAAATTTACTAATCCATCCTTCAATACCCTCATCCAGATCATTTATAAAAATTACAAACAGCAGGGGCCCCAAAACAGATCCCTGAGGTACACCACTTGTAACCGAACTCCATGATGAATAATTTCCATCAACCACCACCCTCTGTCTTCTATCAGCTAGCCAATTCCTAATCCAATTAGCTAAATCACCCTCAATCCCATACATCTGCATTTTCTGCAGAAGGCTTCCATGGGGCACCTTATCGAACGCCTTACTAAAGTCCATGTTGGGCAGAGAAATGGCAGAGGAATTTAATCCGGATAAATTCGGATGCATTTCGGAAGAAATAATGTAGGTTGGGAGTTATACGATAAATGGTAGGACTATTAAGAGTATGGAAATGCAGAGGGACCTGGGGTGCAAATACACAAGTCCTTGAAGGTGGTGAAGAAGGCTTTGGTATGCTTGCTTTAGAGAAAGGGGTATAGGGTATAAAAGCTGGCATCTAACTGGCACTGCAATTGTGTAGAACATTTGTTACACCGCATTTGGAGTACTGTGTCCAGTTCTGGTCGCCTTACTACTGGAAGGACGTGGAGACCCTAGAGAGAGCACAGGGGAGATTTACCAGGATGCTGTCTGGTATGGAAAGACTGAGCTATGAGGAGAGATTGGGCAAATTGGGCTGTTATCCTTAGAAAGACAGAGAATGAAGGGAGATGTTATAGAGGTGTATAAGATTATGAAAGGTATAGGTAGAGTGAACAGTGGTAAGCTTTTTCCCAGTTTGGATACGAAAATTACGAGGGGCTTCGGGTGAGAGGGGCAAGGTTAAATTCGGTTGTTAGAGGGAGGCTTTTCACACAGAGGGTTGTCGGGGTTGGAATGCACTGCCAAGTTTAAGGGCATTCAAATGGTCAGTGGATAGACATATGGATAACATTGGAATAGTTTAAGTTAGAGGATCATTAGATTAGTTCCACTGGTTGGTGCAACATCGAAGGCCGAAGGGCCTATACTGCACTGTAATGTTCTATGTTCTGAGTAGGTAGTGGAGGCAAGCACGCGAGAGGTTTTTAAGGCTTACTTAGGCACATGAGCAGACTAGAGATGGAGGAATACAAAAGATTATTCTAAATAAGGATCAAGAGCCTGAGGACATTCCTGGGAATCAATTGATTCCTATGGACTGTCCAACACATTTTATGGCTCACTTGTCTTACGTTTGAGCTCCTGGGGATTCCGTGAATGTCTGAGTTGCGCGTGTTGATTGATTTTTTTTAATCCTCAGGTGATTCGGTCCGCCTTGTTATCCAACAAGGGGTATTCACGCGGTGGGTCATGCAAGGGCTGCTCTTGGATGTTGCTTCAAGAGTTGCCTAGTGCTTCACGTCGTTAATGTACGCTTAAACTGGACCAGCTAACAGGCAACATGACAGCTCAATGACTATCACTGTTTGCTGTGCAGAAACGTGGATTTGCACATTCTCCCCATGGTTGCATGGGTTTTCTTCGGGTGCTCCGGTTTCCTCCCACACCCCAAAAACGTGCTCTTAGGCTGATTGGTCCTAAATTAGGCGTCCCTCAATCTGGTTATAATTCCAGTAAGCGTAGACAAAGGTCATAGGGAGAAGAGCACACTCATAATGTTAAAATGGCGGTGTGGGCTTGTTGGGCTGAAGGGCCTGTTTCCTGTGCTGCTTTGTTCTTTCTAATCATACAGTATTCCTAGTCATTACGCTACTTTGGTAGCCATCCTGTTTATTTTCAGATCCAGTTGTTTTTTGGTTGTTAGGATGGTTTTCTTCTTGTGTTTAAAACTATCGTTCCCCTCAATTAGTCAGACAAAGTCACAGAATGGTTTCCAAATGATTTATTAAAAGACTATAGCTATAGAACTCTGAATAAAGTCATTCAGACCATTGGCTGAAAAATTCAGAAACAGATAGGCAATTCTAGTTTCAACTCCAATTACAGGTAATTAGCAAAAGAATAGCCATTATGTAAAAGTTTTTTTTAAAGCTAATCACAATCACCTTATACTTAATTATAATATCCAGTTGACTTGAGGTTTTCACACACTTCAGTCGAGTATTATTTTTCATGATGTTTTAGGCATCTAAGCTGTCTCTGAATATTAGAACATGGACCATTCCTTGTCCAAAGTATAGCGGTACGGTGGCACAATGGTTAGCACTGCTGCCTCATCCAGGAACCCCGGTTCAATTCCCGGATTGAATTACTATATGTGTGAAATTTGCACATTCTCCTGTGTCTATGTATTTCCTCTGGGTACTCCCACAGTCTAGCATTGTGCTGGTTAGGTGAATTGACCATGCTTAACTCTCCCTTAGTGTACCCAAACAGGCGCTGGAGTGTGGCAACTAACGGATTTTCACAGTAACTTCCTTGTGGTGTTAATGTAAATCTACTTTAGATTAGTTGTTGGGTATTTTGTCAGAGACTAAACATTGAGCTGAACTTTAGCTAATACAAAGACTCGCAACAACAGTAGCCTTGTGAAGTATGTTCTTTATTGACCAATGTAAGCTGGGCTTTCCAACATTTCTCTGAAATTACATCATAATGAGAATTTAATTTCCAAAAGTCATTTTACCTGCCCCTGGCTCATCCTAGCTGGAATGAACCAATCATTATTAGTAAATGTCATATATCTTGGCCAATTATTTATTCTCTGACAGCAAGGGAATAGTGGTTACAAACGATCTTCCCCTTGGCCATCTGTTGGTTTGCTCCAGACTCTCCTATCTGGTTTAATTCAAGCTGTCTGGGATCACGAGTTTCATTCTTGTCTGATGAATATTCTACTCATGGGGGCAGTTGAAAGCCTATCCCAATAAGAGCTATGCTTTTGTGAATGTACATAGAACATAGAACATAGAACAATACAGCACAGAACAGGCCCTTCGGCCTTTGATGTTGTGCCGACCAAAATAAAAAGCAATGCCCCTCCAAACTAAACCATTCCCTTCTCTTCCATATACTTATCAATTAACCTCTTAAACGCCACCAAACTTGGCGCATCTACAACAGCTGCAGGCAGGGCATTCCACTCCCTAATCACTCTTTGAGTAAAGAACCTACCTCTGATATCCGTCCTATAACTCATACCCCTTAATTTAAAGCTGTGTCCCCTCGTGCTAGCTTTCTCCATCCTAGGAAAAAGGCTATCACTGTCCAGTATTGTATTGTTTATAAAGAACGTGGTTCATTTTACTTGACTGCTTCTTGTGATGCCTTCGAACTCTGCCATTAGCCAGAATGTGCTTTTTTAATAATGCACTTTCAGAAATATGTATTTGTAGTTATGTTTCTACACAGATAATACCTCTTTAAAATAATGTATAAGCAGTCTGATTCTTATCCTAAGGTAATCCACTCTGTTTTAAGTCTTTATTAGTATTTTAATCCCAAGGTATTTTGAATCTGTCTAACAACGGTATTATTCTGCCTTGCTTATCTGAATGTCAGGTGTCTGAAACTGGCTGCTTATTATCTTGCAGTTTAACCTTGCAGGCTTTTTGTGATTTGTCCTTTCACTGGAGGTATTAATACGACTTTTCTTCCATAATTATTTATGGGTACTAATCCTCCTCACTAATCAATCGTAACTTCTGTGGGGATTCGGTGATGATAATTCCATTGAACATCAAGGACTGTTTCAGTATCTGAGATTGTGAATGGCGCTGAACACAGTGCAATCATCTGCAAACATTCCTCCCTTTGTATGATGGAGAGAAGGTGATGGATGATATGTGAAAAGTAAAAGGATGAGAAGAGAAGGGATAGGGCCTATAAAAGGTGAAGGGGGAAAAATCTATGTGAATCCAGAAGAAATGGCAGAGGTGCTTAACGAGTACTTTGCCTCGGTATTCACGGTGGAAAGCGAACTGGGAGGTTGTACTGCAGGTTTGAGGCAAACGGAAAAGATTGAGTATGTGGACGTTAGGAAAGAGGATGTGTTAGACCTGTTAAATTCTATCAAGATAGACAAGTCGCTGGGACCGGATGGGATGTACCCCGGGTTATTGTGGGAGGTGAGGGAAGTGATTGCAGAGCCCCGGCGATGATATTTGCGTCGTCCATGGAAACGGGAGAGGTTCCGGAGGATTGGAGGATTGCGGATGTGGTTCCTATCTTTAAGAAAGGGAACAGGGATGGTCCAGGAAATTACCGACCGGTGAGTTTGACTTCAGTGGTTGGTAAGCTGATGGAGAGGCTTCTGAGGGATAAGATATATGAACATTTGGAGAAATTTGGACTGATTAGAAATAGTCAGCATGGTTTTGTCAAGGGCAGGTCATGCCTTACGAGCCTATTTGAGTTCTTCGAAAATGTGACTGAAGGCATTGACGAAGGAAGGGCGGTGGACGTAGTGTACATGGACTTTAATAAGGTGTTTGATAAGGTCCCACATGCAAGGCTTCTGGAGAAGGTGAGAGGGCATGGGGTCCAAAGGGCTTTGGCCTCGTGGATCCAGAACTGGCTTGCCGGCAAAAGGCAGAGAGTGATTGTGGATGGGTCTTGTTCTGCATGGAGGTTGGTAACCTGTGGAGTCCCCAGGGATCTGTTCTGGGACCCCTGCTGTTTGTCATTTTCATAAATGACCTGGATGAGGAAGTGGAGGGATGGGTTAACAAGTTCGCCGACGATACAAAGATCGGTGGTGTTGTGGATGGTCTGGAGGGATGCCAAAAGTTGCAGCGGGACATAGACAGGATGCAAGACTGGGCGGAGAAGTGGCAGATGGACTTCAATGTGGATAAATGTGTAGTGGTCCATTTTGGCAGGAATAATGGGATGAAGGAGTACAATATAAGGGGTAGGAGTCTTAGCTGTGTTGTAGAGCAGAAGGATCTCGGGGTCCGGGTCGATAGGACTCTTAAATTGGCCTCGCAGGTGGAGGAAGTGGTCAAGAAGGTGTACGGTGTACTGGCCTTCATTAATCGAGGAATAGAGTTCAGGAGTCAGGAGGTAATGATGCAGCTCTATAAGACTCTTGTCAGACCCCAGTTGGAGTATTGTGCGCAGTTCTGGTCGCCTCATTATAGAACATGGAACATTACAGTGCAGAACAGGCCCTTTGGCCTTCGATGTTGCGCTGACCAATTAGGAAAAAGCAATGACCCTCTAACCTAAACCATTCCCTTTTCGTCCATAAACTTATCTACTAACCTCTTAAACGCCACCAAACTTGGCGCATCTACAACTGACACAGGCAGGGCATTCCATACCCTTACCACCCTCTGGGTAAAGAACCTACCTCTGACATCCGTCCTATAACCACCACCCCTTAATTTAAAGCTATGTCCCCTCGTAATAGCTCTCTCCATCCTAGGAAAAAGGCTATCACTGTCCACCCTATCTAAACCTCTAATCATCTTATATGTTTCATTATAGGAAGGATGTAGAGGCTATTGAGAGAGTTCAGAGGAGATTTACAAGGATGCTGCCTGATTGGGAGGCAGGCCTTAGGTTGAGGGAGTTGGGACTCTTTTCACTGGAGCAACGTAGATTGAGAGACGACCTGATAGAGGTTTATAAAATGGTGAGAGGGATAGATAGGGTGGACTCTCAGAGACTATTTCCCCGAGCTGAAATGGTCACTACAAGAGCACACAGATTTAAGGTGCAGGGAAGCAAATACAAAGGAGATGTCAGGGGTAGGTTTTTCACTCAGAGGGTGGTGAGTGAATGGAACCGACTGCCGTCGGAGGTTGTTGAGGCAAACTCACTGGGGTCTTTTAAGAGACTTCTGGATGAGTATATGGAAAAGAATAGGATAGGGGGTTATAGATAGGTCTGTGGATTGGTAGATGTGATCAGTGCAACTCGTGGGCCGAAGGGCCTGTTTGTGCTGTATTGTTCTATGTTCTATGTAAGTAGCTGAAAATGGTTGGGCTTCAGCACTTAGGTCCTGATTTCCACTGACTTAAATTTTGCTCAGGCTCTGATAACAAGCAAATGCTTTCTTGATGTCAGGGATTGGCATTTTCAGCGCACAATCTCATTTCAGCAATTTAGTTCATTTTTGGACTAAGCCTGTAAAAGTTGAGGCACAAACGGAATTGCAGAACCCAACTGGGCGTTATAGGACATATTGAACTCTTTTTCTGTAAGTTAGTGACAGTTGTTTGTAGAGTCCTGTTAAGATTAACTGATCAATTTTCTGTTCTGAGTTGGAAGAAGAGGAATAGACTTTGGACAGAAATTATATCACATCCTACAGTGACTATATTACTAAAATCCAAAATGTTTCCTGCCAGAAGTGAGCTGGAGGTGGGAGGACAAAGATGGATAAAACAATGATTGACGTATGGAGTCAGATGGACAAAGACCATCAAGTCATTAAATTTGGGATCAAAGGATCACAAACCAACATTATTACTAAAACAAAACAGAAAATGCTGCAAAATCTCAGCAATCTGATAGTCTTTGTGGAGAGAATAGGACAAGATTTATACGGTAACAGTGGGGTTATGTAATTGACCAAAATGTCATAGGCAGACATTTTGGAACTCAGCTCGAGGACCTTTGTCTCATTAGAGAAAATGAGGCAATTGAAAGGAGCTACTGGCAAGTGGTCACACCAGGGCAACAGGAGGAAGGCAAATGGGTAACTGTTAGGAAAGGGAAAGCTCATATGATGGAGAGCACACTGGTGGATGGTCCCTTCGTAATAAGTACTCCTGTCTGAGTACTGCTGGGGGGAAAACAGCTCACTTGCGGGAGGTGCCAGTGGCCAGGTCTCTGGAGCTGAGCCTGACACATAAAAGTAAGGAAGAGAGGAGAAAGGCAGTGTTAATAGGAGACTCCATAGTGAGGGGGTCAGACAGGTGTTTTTGCGGACACAGACAGAATTCTTTTCCCCCAAGACACCAATCCTTATCACAATGTCACTGCACTCATTTCTCACCCAGAAAGCTGTTAGTTCAAGTACAATTCCAAAGACTTGGCCACAAAGTCCAGCCTGGCAAAGCTGGTGCAGTGCTGAGGGAGTGCCGCACTGTCAGAGGGTCAGTGCTGAGGGAGTGCCGCACTGTCGGATTTGCCTCTCTGGATCTAGGATCTGGGATGTCTCTGGACGCATCCCAGACATCCTGAAAGGGGAGGGTGAGGAGCCAGAGGTTGTGGTCCATATAGGTACTGCTGACATAGGCAGGAAAAGGGAAAGGGTGATGAAAAGGGATTATAGGGAATTAGGTAAACAGCTGAGAAAGAGGAATGCAGAGATAGTAATCTCAGGATTGCTGCCTGCGCCATAGGAGAGTGAGAGCAGGAATAGAATGAGGTGGAGGGTGAATGTGTGGCTGAGGGATTGGAACAAGGGACAGGGATTCCGGTTCCTGGATCATTGAGACCTCTTCAGGGGCAGGTGTGACCTGCACAATAAAGATAGGTGGCACTTGAATCCTAGGAGGACCAATTTCTTGGCAGGAAGGTTAGCTAGGGCTACTGGGGGGGACTTTAAATTAGAAAGTTGAGGGGAGAGGAATCAAGATGAGGTGACTGAGAGCAAGGAGGTTAGCTCCCAAATAGAAAAGGAATGTAGACAGTATGAGAGGGAAGTTAGGCGGGTGATGGAGAAGGGAAGTGCCCAGACTGAGGGCCTGAGGTGTGTCTATTTTAATGCCAGGTGTGTAGTGAATAAAGTGGATGAGCTTAGGACATGGATTGCTGCTTGGAAATGTGATGTGGTGGCCATTATGGAGACTTGGATGTCTCTGGGACAGGACTGGGTACTTTAGGTGCCAGGATTCAAATGCTTCAGGAAGGGAGACAAAAGAGTTGGTGGAGTGGCACTGTTGATCAGGGACAGTGTCACAGCTGTAGATAAGGTGGATCCCGCGGATGGACTGTCTACAGAGTCTCTGTGGGTGGAAGTTGGGAACAGCAACGGGTCAGTAACTTTGCTGGGTGATTTCTATAGGCCGCCCAATAGTGACAGGGAAGTTGAGATGCAGATAGGGAAACAGATCCTAGAGAGATGTAGTAAGAACAGAGTTGTCATAATGGGAGACTTTAATTTCCCAAACATCAACTGAAATATCCTTAGGCTAAGGGGTTTGGATGGGAAGGAGTTTGTTAGGTGTATTCAGGAGGGTTTCCTGATACAGCACATGGATAAGCCTACGAGAGGAGAGGCTGTACTTGACCTGGTGCTGGCTCATGAACCAGGACGGATGTCGGATCTCTCGGTAGGAGAATATCTTGGGGATGGTGATCATAATTCTATCTCCTTCATGATAGTATTGAAAAGAGATAGGATCAGGCAGGATAAGAAGGCGTTTATCTGGAGTAGCGGAAAATATGAAATCATCAGGCAGAAAATTGGACGAGTAATCTGGAAGGAAGTGTTCTTGGGGAAAAGTACTGAAGTACGGTGGCAGATTTTCAAGGAATGTTTGTCTGGAGCTGTGCATGACAATGTTCCAATGAGACATGAAAGTTTTGGTAGGTTACAGGAACTGTGGTGCACAAATGTTGTGAGGAACCTAGTCAGGAAGAAAAGGTGTACAAAAGGTTCAGAGAGCTAGGAGATGTTAAGGATCTAGAGGAGTATACGGGTTATGGGAAGGAGCTTAAAAAGGAAATTAGGAGAGCCAGAAGGAATCATGAGAAGGCCTTGATGAGTAAGATTAAGGAGAATCCCAAGGCATTCTACAAATCTGTGAAGAGTAAAAGGATGAGAAGTGAAGGGATTGGACCTTTAAAAGGTGAAGAGGGAAACGTCTGTGTGGAACTGGAAGAAATGGCAAAGATGCTTAATGAGTACTTTGGCTCGATATTCATGGTGGAAAGTGATCTCGGAGGTTGCAAGTTTGCAGCAGATTGAAAAGATTGAGCATGTGGACATTAAGAAAAAGGATATGTTGGAACTTTTAAATTCTATCAAGATAGATAAGTCACCTGGACCAGATGGGATGTACCCTAGGTTACTGTGGGAGGTGAGGGAAGCGATTGCAGAGCCCCTAGCGATGATCTTTGAGTCGTCAATGGAGACGGGAGAGATTGAGGAGGATTGCGGATGTGATTCCTATTTCCAAATAAGGGAACAGGGATAGCCCGGGAAATTACCGACTGGTGAGTCTGACCTCAGTGGTTGGTAAGTTGATGGAGAGGATCCTGAGGGACAGAATATATGAGCATTTCGAGAAATTTGGTTTGATCAGAGATAGTCAATACGGTTTTGTCAAGGGCAAATTGTGCCTTATGAGCCTAGTGAGTTCTTTGAAAATGTGACTGAACACATTGACAAAGGAAGAGTGGTGGATGTGGTTTACATGGATTTCAGCAAGTCGTTTGATAAGGTCCCTGATGCAAGACTTCTTGAGAAGGTGAGAGGACATCGGATCCAAAGGGCTGTGGCCTTGTGGATCCAGAACTGGCTTGCCTGCAGAAGGTAGAGAGTGGTTATGGATGGGTCTTTTTGTGCATGGAGGTCAGTCACCAGTGGAGAGCCCCAACGATCTGTTCTACGATCCTTGCTGTTTGTCATTTTCACAAATGACCTGGATGAGGAAGTGGAGGGATGGGTTAGTAAGTTCGCTGACGATACAAAGGTTGGTGGTGTTGTGGATAGTCTGGAGGGATGTCAGAAGTTGCAGCATGACATAGATAGATGTAAGACTGGGCGGAGAAGTGGCAGCTGGACTTCAACACGGATAAATGTATGGTGGTCCATTTTGGTAGGACCAATGGGATGAAGGAATACAATATCAAGGGTAGGCAGTGTCGAAGAGCAGAAGGACAATATCTTGGCAGTGTCAAAGAGCAGAAGGACCTTGGGGTCTGGGTCCATCAGACTCTTAAATTGGCCTCGCAGGTGGAAGATGTAGTCAAGAAGGCGTATGGTGTACTGGCCTTCGTTAATTGAGGGATTAAGTTTAGGAGTCGGAGGTAATGATGCAATTTTATAAGATCCTTGTCAGACCCCACTTTGGAGTACTGTGTGCTGTTCTGGTTGCCTCACTACAGGATGTGGAAGCTATTGAGAGGGTGCAGAGGTGATTTACAAGTATGTTGCCTGGATTGGAAGGCATGCCCTATGAAGATGGGTTGAGGGAGCTCGGTCTCTTCTCCCTGGAGAGACGAAGATTGAGAGACGACCTGATAGAGGTTTATAAAATGTTCACAAGTATAGATAGTGTGATTCTCAGAGGCTATTTCCCAGGGCTAAAATGGTAGCTACAAGACGACACAGGTTTAAGGTGCTGAGGAGATGTTAGGGGTAAGTTTTTCACTGAGGGTCATGAGTGAGTGGAATTGGCTGCCGTCAGTGATGGTGGAGGCGAACTCGCTGGGGTCTTTTAAGAGACTACTGGATGAGTACATGGGATTAAATGGGATTGGGAGTTACAGATAGTTCTATGGCCTGGTAGGTATGGATATGATTAGTGCAACTTGTGGGCTGAAGGGCCTGTTTGTGCTGTAGTGTTCTTTAGAAGTTGAGAATGGTGGTAATAACCTTTAAGAGATCAGAACATGTAAATGGCAGATGGCCTTGATTTAGGAGATTTTTTGATGAAGCAAGATTTAGAAGTGGACAAAAACAGCACAGTGGTTAGTATTGCTGCCTCTCAGCAGCAGGGATGCAGGTTCAATTCCCAGATTGGGTGACTGTTGGTATGGAGTTTGCACATTCTCCCCTCATCTGCATGGGTTTTCACTAGGTGTGATGATTCCTCTTTTTGACTACGTGTGGGTGAAGTGGATTGGTTATGCTAAATTCCCTTTAGTGTACAGGGGACTAACTAGGGTAAATGCATAATAAGGATAGGGCCTGGGAGCAATTGTAGTTGATGCAGACTTGATGGGCCGAATGCCTCCTGTAGGATTTATGAAGGTAATGAAAATGGATTAAGATGAAAAAGAAAACAATAAATGTAAATGGACTGGAGGTAGAGAAGAGTTCATGCCCTGAAATTGTTGAACTTTATGTTCAGTTTGGAGCCTGTAAAATGCCTAGATGACTTGTTGTTCCTCCACCTTGCTTGTGTTTCACTCAAATTGAAAGAGGCCAATGATATACATGTGGACAGGCAAGCATAATGGTGTTGAAATGGCAAGCAACAGGATGGTCTAGATTCTGCTTACAGATAAACTGAAAATGTTTTGCAGTCATCTAGTCTGCATTTCATCTCTCCCTGTGTAGATTGCATTGGGAGCAGTGAATGCAACAGACCAGATTAAAGGACGTATATGCACATGAAACACTGCTTCACTAAGTGTGTTTGTGCCTTGGGATTTGAGCAAGACCATCTGATGGGCATTGGTACTGAATTTTAGCCAAGCTTATTTTGAAAACTTCTCACTGGTTTGCATAAAATGTTGCGGTAATTGGTGAAACTGAAGAGTGTCCAACAGATCCCCAAGATAATCATTACCTTTTGCCTGTAAATAAATGCAAGAAAACTGAATACTTCAGAGAAGTAGTCATTCAAGAATTTTACAGGGAATTCCAATATCCTGGACTTTGGAAAATACAACTGGCACCAGACACTCAATTGCTTAAAAAACGCTGACAGACTTGAAATTATACACCATATTTTATTTGGGCTAACTTCTCAGTGACAGTAGCAGTGAGGAAGGTTACATGCACAGAGAACAACTCACTCTTTACACTCACACTTAACCATATAAACTGTACAAATTACAAAGGGACTTTCTGGAGCAAAAAAGCATTTTCTTCAAACACATTCTATAAACTTTACCATAGTAACCTAAAATTCATGGTCTAAACAGTAGAAGTCAAACGTAGCCATTTGTCATCACTTCTGTTTGATACCACATTTGAACAAAGATGTTACTCTTCATTATAATGTAGATTGTCTTTAACAATCAGTTCTTTACTGTTCACGAGATAAGTAGTAGAGCAGCTCAATATATTTTGTTTCTGAAATATAATAATGTGCACATGCATGATAGACAATCTTAATAACAGCAGTCTTCAGAATCACAAATTTGGATTGGAATGTTTAATCAGAGTCACTCTCGCCTTCACTGTCAGCTTCCTTGACATCAATGTTGAATTTGTACTCCTGATCACAGCCCATGTATGCATCACTCATGAAGTACAGGGTGTAATGTTGGGTACTAGGAGCTGGTGCAAGAAAATCTAGTTTCACCTGAAACAATAAACACCATGTATTAGAAAAGCACCACCTTCAACCTATATTTTCAGTTTAAAGTAATTTACATGCATATCGACAGATGTGGATCCTGGTCAGTCACAAGCAAGCATCCTGCAAATCTTTGATCACGTATCTTTTAAAAGTGAGTGTAACAGCATTGATTGAGCTAGCTATCTACATTGGCATTCTGCAATTGGTCACATGGTAACTGGCTTCTTAACAAGACTTGTATCAAAATTATATGAACAGAAGGAAGCCATTTCTCCTCTAACTTGTTCTGTCAATCAATGAGATCATGGCTAATCTGTCATTTAACTCCATACTTTATTCCAAATCCTTTATTGGATGAACTGAAGTTTACTTAAAACTACAGAGCATCAATTACTGCCTAAAAAAGAGTTCCTTATAGTGCTCTATGATCCTATTCTATTGGTAACCCACAATGCCTTCGAAGTACAAATTGAACAAATTTCAATTGAGTAAGACATCCATCACATTAAGTCACTGCCACACATATGAATCGTCGATGAATGATTATTTCCCTTGCAGAGGTGAGGAGATGATACTAACCTTGGCCTTCTGTTGTAGGGTCAGCCTCTTGATGGATATCAGGCTGTTTGTCTTAGGATCTCCAACCACCACCCACCAACCTTCCTCACGTTTCTGAAGGAGATACAACAGAAGTTTGTGAGACAAGTAGAAAATAGGATAAAATTCTGATGCTTGGAAAGATAGAGTATGAAGATAAACCAGCTCTAAATATAAAAAATGATAGCAGAAGTTTTTACAAATGTATGAAGAGGAGGATACTGGCTAGACTGAATGTTGGACCCTTGGAGGATGAGGGGGGGATTTAATGGTGGGTAACGAGGAAATGGCTGAGACTATAAGTTTTTTATGTCGATCTTCACGGAGGAGGACATAAATAGCTTACCGAATATTAAAGATAGAAAGTTGGTAGGAGATGAGGTCCTTAATACGTTTATTGTTACTAGAGAGGTAGTGCTTGGTAGATTAATGGGACTGAAGGTAGACAACTCCCTGGGATCGGATAGAATGCATCCCAGGGTTCTGAAAGAAATAGTAGAAGTAATAGCAGATGCCTTAGTAATTATTTATAAAAATTCGCAGGACTCTGGGGAAGTGCCAGCAGATTGGAAAACAGCTAATGTTACGCCACTGTTTAAAAAAGATAGACAAAATGCAGGGAACTACAGGCTAGTTAATGTCCATAGTTGTAAAAATGCTAGAACCCATCATCAAAGAAGAAATAGCAGGACACCTAGAAAAGAATGGTTTGATTAAACAGACACAGCATGGATTTGAGAAGAGGAAGTCGTGTTTGACAAATTTACCGGATTTTTATGAAGATGTGACTAGTATGGTAGACAGAGGGAAACCGGTGGTTGTGGTGTTTTTATATTTCCAGAAAGCGTTCGATAAGGTGCCTCACAAAAGATTGCTACAGAAAGTTAGGGTACACGGAGTTGGGGGTAAAGTGTTAGCCTGGACTGAGGATTGGCTATCTAATGGAAAGCAGAGGGTTGGAATAAATGGGTGCTTTTCTGGTTGGCAGTTGGTGACTAGTGGAGTGCCACAGGGATCGGTGCTGGGGCCTCAACTGTTTACCATTTACATAGGTGATCTGGAGGAGGGGGGCTGAGTGTAGGGTAATGAAATTTGCTGATAACATGAAGATGAGTAGAAAAGAGTTGCGTGGAGGACCCAGAAAGTCTGCAGAGAGATCGGGCGAGGACCTGGTTGCTGGAGTATAACGTTAGCAAATGTGAGGTTATCCACTTTGGTAGAAATAATAGCAGGAAGAATTATTATTTAAAGGGTGAAAAGCTGCAGCATGCTATTGTGCAGAGGGACCTAGGGGTCTTTGTGCACGAATCACAAAAACCTCATCTGCAAGTGCAGCAGGTGATCAAGATGGCAAATGGAATGTTGGCCTTTATAGCGAGGGGGATAGAATATAAAAGCAGGAAGGTCTTGCTGCAACTGGAGGACTGTGTGCAGTTTTGGTCCCCTTATTTGCGTAAGGATATATTGGCCTTGGAGGGAGTACAGAGAAGGCTGATACCCGAGATGAGGGGGTTAGCTTATGAGGAGAGATTAAGTAAACTGGGCCTGTACTCATTGGAGTTTAGAAGGCTGAGGGGAGGATCTTATAGCGACTTACAAGATAATGAACATAGAACATTACAGCACAGAACAGGCCCTTCGGCCCTCAATGTTGGGCCGACCAATTAAGAAAAAGCAACGACCCTCTAACCTAAACCATTCCCTTTTCATCCATAAAGGGGCTAGATAGGGTAGAGGTAGAGCGATTCTTCCCAGTTAGAAAGGAAAACAGAACTAGAGGGCACAGCCTCAAAATAAGTGGGGGAGACACACAATTTAGAACGAAGTCGATGGGGAACTTCTTCACTCAAACGGTGGTGAATCTCTGAATTCTCTGCCCATTGAAGTGGTGGCGGCTACCTTGTAGAATATATTTAAGTCGTGGGGAGATAGATTTCTGATCAGACAAGGGAATTAAGGGTTATGGGAGAAAGCAGGAAAGTGGAACTGATCCACTTCATATGAGCCATGATCTTATTGAATGGCGGGGCAGGCTCAAAGGGCTAGATCACCTACTCCTGCTCCTATTTCTTATGTTTTTAGGAGTTGCTTCCTTGGTATATGGGCTCACCTGAGGGAATAGGGGTGCAATGACAGGTCCAGTCACCTCTTCCTCACGCTCCAGCTGTACCATCACTACGACCGAGGAACCACTGCACAAAAATTGCACACTGTTACCCATCTCATCAAGTGTTGACTTTTCTCTTAAAAATAACTGAAGTGAATGGATTTACTCAGTTGGGAGTATTTGGCTCTCCAATTTCCTACAGTTTGATTGAATCAAGGCAACATGTGGCTGGCTATTCATTTTTCCAATGGTTGAAGCAACTTCTATTTATCTCGTTGAAGAACTGCCTGCTGCTCAGAAATTCAGCAGAGATCTTACATTCCAGGGTTTTGCAGCCCAAAGCAAGCTCAAATTTGACATCGAATTGATAACACTTAAGCTTGCTTTAAAAGTGAGCAATAAAATCCAATCCTCCTTATCACCTGAATTTGTAAATCCCAATGTACCCAATGAGCTCAATGCTGGTCATTTATCATCGGCAACACTCAAATCAATTGAACTCAAGACCAAGATCAAACAACTTTTATCCTCCGCAGCTGAGCTAGATTTTAAATCCAGGTTTCGTCTGAAAAATCTCAGTCTTTCCATTTGTATTTGCCAAGGTATGTTTTAATGAATCACTCTTACCTTTTGATGTTTTCCTTTTCAATCACTTCATAGGAGAGCTCAATGTTGGGATACCGGTTACAGAATCGGGCAACATCCATCATTTGTGCATCCGAAAGCTGCAGTAGTGCATTGCGCTCATCATCCTCCATCTCCATAATATCAAAGATACTATCAGTTCCCTGAAAGAAAACCAATTAACAATATTTAACAAATACAAACTCGCAGCTCAACCCATTTCTCGACTAGATCAGGCACTTGTTACTTCCAGCACAGAGCAATTATATTTGGAAGAAAAATCTAATCAAAGTTTTCATATAATGTGTTGAAGTTTAAGGTTTTCTCAACTTTATTGCATCATTTCTATCCCACCCCATAAAGTCAACATTAAATTACTGCATACTAGAACAAGAATGGAAGCTGTCAGAGTCCACACTTCCTCTGTTGACATAGTCAGCAGAGCGAAGCACTCAAAACTATCAGCATAAACATGTATCTATGTCTTTAAATTGTCTGCACATCATTCAACGCCTGTCATTTAATTACCCCATCAAAACAACACTCATGCTACCTGCTCCCACATTTATTCTACTTTAGCATTCAGCTGCATTTCTGTGCTTACCCTGTCAGTACAGCGTTTGACGTGCTCTGAAGTGAAATGTGGAAGCTGCTTCAAGTATGAGTCCTTGGACCACATGGCCTGTGTCACCATCTGGGCCAGTTCCATGGCAGCCAGAGCTGGACTGAGCCAACCGTTACTGGACAGCACATCCACACAAGCTTGTATTAAACGAATTGCCTAGTGGAAAAAACACCATTCACGAACGTTTCAGGACCTAGCAATAACAGCTGAAATTAATACACATGAATTCTCAAGCTTCCATTTTTCTCCTAACCTTACTGAGGATCTCCTCTGTGTCAGACTGCAGTTCGGCACTCAGCTGCATACGGGAAAGATGTGCCTGAAGAAGCAAATTTGTCTTCACGTGTGGATCATTGAATTTTGGATTGTTCAGTTTGTGAGGAACCTTCTGATACAGCTGAGAATCAAAAATAGAAATCACTTTTAAACGAAAGAAACGTGACCATTAACAGACATTATGTCACAACCTTGTCTCCAGCCCCACAGCGGCCTTCAATAGCACTTGCAGCCTGACACTCACCTGTCGCAGGAGGTTATCTTCATGGTGCCTGATGGGAATATTTTCATACTCTGCAGCATTGGATATGATCTCAATCAGACCCCGGATCTTTGTTTTGGCATTTAGAGACATACTGAACAGCTCTAAAATCAAAACACAAAACTCAGTTTCCAGTTTCATTTCAGCAGTGTGGATGACATAGAACAATACGGCACAAACAGGCCCACGGAGTTGTGCCGATCACATCTACCAATCCACAGACCTATCTAAAACCCCCTATCCTATTCGTTTCCATATACTCATCCAGAAGTCTCTTAAAAGACCCCAGTGAGTTTTCCTCAACAACCTCCGACGGCAGTCGGTTCCATTCGCTCACCACCCTCGAGTGAAAAACCTACACCTGACATCTCCTTTGTATTTGCGTCCCTGCACCTTAAATCTGTGTCCTCTCGTAGTGACCATTTCAGCTCGGGGAAATGGTCTCAGAGTCCACCCTATCTATTCCTCTCAACATTTCAGGTTCTTGGCATCCTTCCTACTGCTCAGTCCAGGCACATTTCAACAATGGAGCTTCCACTTTAGGTAAGAGCTATATTTGAGATGTGACAAAATTCACAAATGGTATCCCTCCCCCACTGAATCTCTCAAACTGCAGCACTTACCAATGGTGGTGTAATTAATGTAATAGTAAGCTGCTATCATTCCTAGATTCAATGGTGCCACATCCATCTCATCCTCAATGCTGATGCACTTGGATTGTTCCAGGTCATTCAGGGTATTTTCCACCAACTGAGAGAGATGATCTGAAAGATGTCTATGGGATACACCTGGAAAATAAAACAGGTGTTTTATTTACTGCTGCACTGGGGTGTTCTGGAGAAAGAAACTGATTGAAGCTATCACTTCAACTCCAGCCCACGCTGGTGAGGTCGAGCAGATTCAGATAAACACTGCCAGTAAATAATTTTCAAATGTAATTTTGCTAAATTATATGAAACCTTAGTCTTGTATAAATTACATTGCCCACTCTCACGTCAGACAACAGCGCTGCATTTTTAAAATGGTACAGTTGCCCATTTGAATCGCAGGCACAAGAACTCTCATCTCAAGAGTTGTGAATGTGATATCGTTAGTAATCATTAGTGAGTGCCAGGAACTACCACCCTTTGTGGTTTAAACACAGCATTCTTGGATGTTCAACAGGCATTACAGAAACATTACAGAGGCTCAGTCAAAGAATACACAGGGTAGCAGTGGAAGAATGCGTTTCTGAATGGAGGGCTGTGATACATGCTGTTCCTCAGGGATCAGTGCTGAGACCTTTGCTGTTTGTAACATGTGTATGTATGGAGACAAACGTAACTGGATTGATTAGTAAATTTGCAGACAACACAAAGGTTGGTGGATTTGCGGATAGCGATGAGGACCATCAGAGTATACAGCAGGACATAGATCAGTTAGAGACTTGGACAAAGAGATGATAGATGGAGTATAATCTGGACAAATGTGACGTAATGCATTTTGGAAGGTCTAACACAGATAGGAAACATACAGTAAATGGTAGAACCTTCAAGAGCATTGATTGGCAAAGGGATCTGGGTGTACAGGTACACAGGTCACTGAAAGTTGCAATGCCGGTGGAGAAGGTAGTCAAGAAGGCATACGGCACGCTTGCCTCATCAGCCAGGGTATTGAGTTTAAAAATTACTAAGTCATGTTAATCCTTTACAGAACCTTAGTGAGGCCGCACTTGGAGTATAGTGTTCAATTCTCATCGGCACACTACCAGAAGGATGTGGAGACTTTGGAGAGGGTACAGAAAAGATTTACCAAGATGTTGCCTGGTACGGAGAGCATTAGCTATTAGAAGAGATTGGAGAAACTTGGTTTATTCTCACTGGAGCAACGGAGGTTGAGGGGGAGACCTGATAGAAGTCTACAAGATTATGAAAGATATGGACAGAGTGGATAGTAAGAAGCTTTTTTCCAGGATGGAAGAGTCAGTTATTAAGGAACAAAGGTTTAAGGTGCCATGGGCAAGTTTTAAAAGAAATGTACAAGGCATATTTTTACCCAGAGAGTGGTGGGTGCTTGGAACTCACTGTTCCAGGTTCTTGTGAGAGTTCTTGTGCCTGCGATTCATAGAACAATACAGCACAAACAGGCCCTTCGGCCCACAAGTTGTGCCGATCACATCTATATCTACCAATCCACAGACCTATCTATGACCCCCTATCCCATTCGTTTCCATATACTCATCCAGAAGTCTTTTAAAAGACCCCAGTGAGTTTGCCTCAACAACCTCACTGCAGAGAGACTTGGACAAGTTGCTTTGCAGAGAAACTTGGACAAGTTGCAGAGCTGGGCTGAGAGGTGGCAAATGGAGTTTAATGTGGAAAAGTGTGAGGTAATGCACTTTGGCAGGAATAATAAATGTGTAGAGTATAGGGCTAATGGTAGGATTCTTAATAGTGTTGATGAACAGAGGGATCTTGGTGTATTTGTGCATAGATCCCTGAAAGTAGGCAGTCAAGTCGATAAGGTTGTTAAGAAGGCATACGGAGTCTTAGCTTTTATTGGTAGGGGGATTGAATTTCGGAGCCGCAACGTCAGTTGCAACTGTACAAAACTCTAGTGCGGCCATACTTGGAGTATTGTGTGCAGTTCTGGTCCCCACATTATAAGAAAGATGTGGAGGCATTGGAGAGGGTACAGAGGAGGTTTACCAGGATGTTGCCTGGTATGGAGGGCAGGTCTTATGAGAGAGGCTGAGGGATTTGAGGTTGTTTTTGTTAGAAAGGAGGCGGCTAAGAGGAGACCTTATCGAAACATATAAGATGATTAGAGGTTTAGATAGGGTGGACAGTGATAGCCTTTTTCCTAGGATGGAGAAAGCTAGCACGAGGGGACACAGCTTTAAATTAAGGGGTGATAGTTATAGGACGGATATCAGAGGTAGGTTCTTTACCCAGAGGGTGGTTAGGGAGTGGAATGCCCTGCCTGCGGCAGTTGTAGATGCGCCAAGTTTGGTGGCGTTTAAGAGGTTAGTTGATAAGTTTATGGAAGAGAAAGGAATGGTTTAGTTTAGAGGGTCGTTGCTTTTTTCATAATTGGTCAGCGCAACATCGAAGGCCGAAGGGCCTGTTCTGCGCTGTAGTGTTCTATGTTCTACCTCCGACGGCAGCCGATTCCATTCACTCACCACCCTCAGTGAAAATCTTACCCCTAACATCTCCTCTGTATTTGCTTCATTGCACCTTAAACCTGTGTCCTCTCGTAGTGACCATTTCAGTTCAGGGAAATAGTCTCTGAGAGTCCACCCTATCTATTCCTCTCAACATTTTATAAACCTCTATCAGGTCGCCTCTCAACCTACGTCTCTCCAGTGAGAAGAGTCCCAGCTCCCTCAACCTATCTTCATAAGGCCTGCCTCCCAATCCAGGCAGCATCCTTGTAAATCTCCTCTGCACTCTCTCAATAACCTCTACATCCTTCCTATAGTGAGGCGACCAGAACTGCGCACAATACTCCAAGTGGGGTCTGACAAGGGTCTTATAGAGCTGCATCATTACCTCCTGACTCCCAAACTCTATTCCTCGATTAATGAAGGCCAGTACACCATATGCCTTCTTGACCACTTCCTCCACCTGCGAGGCCGATTTAAGAGTCCTATCGACCCGGACCCCGAGATTCTTCTGCTCTACAACACAGCTAAGACTCCTACCCCTCATATTGTACTCCTTCATCCCATTATTCCTGCCAAAATGGACCACTACACATTTATCCACATTGAAGTCCATCTGCCATTTCTCCACCCAGTCTTGCATCCTGTCTATGTCCCGCTGCAACTTTTGACATCCCTCCAACCATCCACAACACCACCGACCTTTGTATCATCGGCGAACTTACTAACCCATCCCTCCACTTCCTCATCCAGGTCATTTATGAAAATGACAAACAGCAGGGGTCCCAGAACAGATCCCTGGGGCACTCCACTGGTTACCGACCTCCATGCAGAACAAGACCCATCCACAACCACTCTCTGCCTTCTGCCGGCAAGCCAGTTCTGGATCCACGAGGCCAAAGCCCCTTGGATCCCATGCCCTCTCACCTTCTCCAGAAGCCTTGCATGGGGGACCTTATCAAACGCCTTGCTAAAGTCCATGTACACTACGTCCACCGCTCTTCCTTCGTCAATGTGTTCAGTCACATTTTTGAAGAACTCAACTAGGCTCGTAAGGCATGACCTGCCCTTGACAAAACCATGCTGACCATTTCTAATCAGTCCAAATTTCTCCAAATGTTCATATATCTTATCCCTCAGAAGCCTCTCCATCAGCTTACCAACCACTGATGTCAGACTCACCAGTCGGTAATTTCCTGGACTATCCCTGTTCCCTTTCTTAAAGATAAGAACCACATCCGCAATCCTCCAATCCTCCGGAACCTCTCCCGTTTCCATGGACGACGCAAATATCATAGCCAGGGGCTCTGCAATCACTTCCCTCACCTCCCACAATAACCCGGGGTACATCCCATCCGGTCCCAGCGACTTGTCTATCTTGATAGAATTTAACAGGTGTAACACATCCTCTTTCCTAACATCCACATACTCAATCTTTTCCGTTTGCCTCAAACCTGCAGTACAACCTCCCAGTTCGCTTTCCACTGTGAATACCGAGGCAAAGTACTCGTTAAGCACCTCTGCCATTTCTTCCGGATTCACAGACTTTTCCCCCTTCACCTTTTATAAGCCCTATCCCTTCTCTTCTCATCCTTTTACTTTTCACATATTTGTAGAAGGCCTTGAGATTCTCCTTAATCTCACCTGCCAAGGCCTTCTCATGACCCCTTCTGGCTCTCCTAGTTTCCTTTTTAAGCTCCCTTCTACACACCTTATACTCCTCTAGATCCCTAACATCTCCTAGCTCTCTGAACCTTTTATACACCTTTCTTTTCTTCCTTACTAGGTTCACCACAACCTTCGTGCACCACGGTTCCCGTGTCCTATCAAAACCTCCTTGTCTCCTCGGAACGTTGTCTTGCAGAGCCCCAGACAAACATTCCTTGAATATCCGCCACTTTCCTTCTGTACTCTTCCCCAAGAACGCCTCCTTCCAGTTTATACATCCAGTTACCTGCCTAATGTTTTGATGTAACATTAGGCCTTCGGCCCTCGATGTTGCACCAACCAATGGAACCAATTTTATGACCTTCCAACCTCAGCTATTCCAATGCTATCCATAAGCCTATCCAATGCCCATTTTAACGCCCTTAAACTTGACAAGTCCACAGCTGCTGCAGGCAGGGCATTCCACGCCCTCACTACCCTCTGAGTAAAGAACCCACTTCTAGCATCCGTCCTATAACTACCACCCCTTAATTTAAAGCTATGTCCCCTTGTGCTATCCATCTCCATCCGAGGAAAAAGGGTCTCACTATCCACCCTATCTAACCCTCTGATCATCTTATATGTCTCAATTAAGTCACCTCTTAGCCTTCTTCTCTCTAATGAAAATAACTTCAAGTCCCTTAGCCTTTCCTCATAAGACCTATCCATCATACCAGGCAACATCCTGGTAAACCTCCTCTGCACCCTTTCCAATGCCTCCACATCTTTCTTATTATGTGGCGACCAAAACTGTACACAAGCCACACCAGAGTTTTGTACAGTTGCAACACAACATCTCAGCTCCGAAATTCAAATGGACAACTGTACTATTTTAAAATGCAGCACTGTTGTCTGAAGTGGAACTACCTGGAGGAGGTAGTGAAAGCGGGTCCGGTAGTGACTTTTAAGAGGCACCTTGACAAATAGATGATTGAGATGGAAAGAGAGAGATATGGTCCCCAGAAGGGAAGGGAGTTTTAGTTAAGTCAGGCAGCATGGTCGATGCAGGCTTGGGGGTGCCGAAGGGCCAGTTCCTGTGCTGAAATCTTCTTTGTTCTTTGCTTCAGGGAGCAAATAATTTATTTAGCGCCTTTCACAATCTCAGGACACTCCGAAGTGCTTGACAGTCAATTTAGTATTTTAGCAGAGGTGTCAACGTTGCAATGTAGGGAAAAAAAGACAACCAAGTTTCTCACAGCAAGTTTCCAATCTGTTTTAAGAGAGATAAATACTGTTCAGGATACTGCAATGAACTTCCCAACTATAACTGAAGTAGTGTTATCGGATCTTGCGCATCCACCCCAAGAGACAGATGAAGCCCTCATTTAATCTCTCATTTTAAAGATGTCACCTCTCAGTATTGCCTTTAAATGACATTTTAAATTATAGGATGGGAACATATTTTCACCAAGAGGTCTAACCGCTACCACTGAACGAATTCTGACACCTATACATTGCTCAAATTTCTCCTTGCAAGCAAATGATGCAAATACACACCCTGCAAATTGTAGTAATTTGGATTCTGGGTCATCCTGCGGTAAAGGAAGGTCCAGGTCAGGTAATCCACAGCATCCTGCTTGTTTTCTATGGTTTTGGTGACGATCTCAGCATTGAAATGATCATGTAGGCAGTGATCAAGATGGGACTCCACTGGTAGTGGCTCATACAGGAACTTCTTGAAGAAATCCTGAAATAAAGGATCAGTCTGAGCTTTGGAAAGAGCACAGAAATGGTGCAGTTCTTGGCAATATGCAGACAAGCAGTGACACACTGCAGACGTTAATTTGCGTATAGGCATTCCGAGCACTGCCCAAGGTGCACTATGTGAACATCGTCCTCACCTTTTTTGATCCCTGGCACATAATGACACATCTTCCTTCGTCATCTTGCAACGGACGATTAGCTCGTCCGACCATCTGCAGAACGTCATAAATAGGGTAGTCCACATATCTGAAACAAAACACATTTGTCAAACAGCCTCTAAGCTTTAAGTACAGTGCTCTCATGAATATTTACTCAATTGAAGTTGATTGACAATTTGTAACTTGTGCACAGTAGGCAATCTGCCTCAGTGCATTCTTGTCTTCAATAAAGGATGGAACAAACAAACTTGCTGCAATTCTTTGAAGGGGAACTTCAAAACTCAATCCAACAAAGTTGGTCACACAAAGAATAGTTGATCAGTTGTCCAAATAGATTGAGAGTTGCTGCGTAATTCAAGATGTAGCCTTCACTATAGATTTAGTCCGAGATGCCGCTGCTATTTACAGTAATCATGAACAACAGGGGTCTCTAGTGATATTATTAAATTTGTTGATCAGGCACAGTAGGCCGAGATGAATAATGTCCATTTTCAGACAGAATTGGATCGATTACTGTCTATGGTTGATTGATTGTAGTTTGGGGTGAATGTAGGACCATACAAGAAGTATAAAAACGTGCAACATAAAAGGATCTTTTCTTTAAAATAGGCAATGGCTTGAAAAAGAAGAACCCAACAACACAGGGTATTGACAAATGTCTCAAAGTACCAAAACAAAGATTTCAGAACATAGTCACCTCATTCAGTCTGAAAACTGATTAAAATAACAAAGTTTCAATACTTTGCATATCGCAAGATGGAAAAATACTGACGCTGCAGGGAAAATGAGGGCTCCTGGAGGTAGGTCCTCTTTTGGTGGCAAAAATGTCTTGAAGTGACAGTTCTCTGTTTTTCTTACGTCCATTCTCTTACAACATTGCATATTCTCCTTGTATAGTTGTAGAATACTCACGCATGGATTTTGCCATTGTAGTATTGGGTATCCATGATGGTAACAAGGTGAGAGGAAATATTCATTCCCCAACAGAGACTCCGAGATGCCACCACGACTTGTACTGCGCCTGCGAAGAGGAGAACTGTTAACTGCAATCACATGCATTTATCTTGCACATGATTCAAAACACCCAGATGGATAACATTTGCTCCAATTACAACTGAATCTTGCACTTCCTGCGAATCTTGACGCAAATTCCCCAGAGAGAGAGAAGTGCACGAAGAGAGAATGACATTGTTGAAGTCATCAAATTCACTCCCCAAGGGAAATCAGTGTCTAACGTACCACCGAACATTCACTCACCTGAGCCAAACAATAATTTCACATCTCATTGCTAAAATCTTCCGACATATCCTCTGAAGCTGAATTTGACATAAGCCACTACCAAACCTTGTAAATAATTAGAATTGTAAGGACATAGGAATTCGGAGCTACAGGAAATTCAGTCCTTCAAGCCTGCTCCACATTCTACATGATCATGATTGATCTCTATCTCATCCCACTTCCCTGCCTTTTTCTCTATCACTGTTTAAGGATTCTCACCAGAGCGGAAAAGTTGTTCCACAATTCTGCGCTCAGTCAGGTTGAGCCCCTCATGCAGATAACCAACTCCATTGGCAAGGGTTTCCTTTAAAGTGTTATCATTCAGTTTGTCAAGGTATGGAACCAAGTCTTTTTCTGTACAGTGCAGAAACCTGCAGAAAAGGTTTGGGGGCGGTTGGGGGGGGGGGGGGGGGGGGGGTGTGTGCAGTGGAGGGAGGAACAGGCACAAAGCAAGAATTAGTTAATTATCAGTAACACCCATTTCGTGCATCAGGGATCTGGACTCCTCTTAAGAATTCTAGCACTTCAATGAACAAGACATGGAGAATGGTGAAATTTGGTGCATCAATGTGCAGAAACTCAAATATTTCACAAGAAATGGAATTTATAGTACCAAAAATTAACAAGACAACTTGACTGCTTATTTTCAAAACACATTCTTACAGATTTAATACAACTTACCTTTGTGGCTGGACATCAGCAGCGCAGAACGTAAGGATGTCAATGGCTGTCAACCTGGTCTGCTTGCGGGATGGCACAAAGACAATTACCGGTTTCTTAGGTGAGTGCTTCATTATGGCATGGTAAACAGGTTTAGACATGGACAACAGGCGAGTCTGTGTATGGCTGATATTGAAGCCCTGCATTCAAAATAAGATATTTAAAGTCAAGTGTTCACCTCACCCCAACTCATTACTAATTTTCTCCTGTCTCGCCTGAGCATGTTAACCCTCATGACATACAAATCAATGGGGGCGAAAACTTTGCAGTACAATATCTATCCAGGGGAAGGGGCAGCCAGCGCTCCAAAAGCTAGTGGCTTCTGCTACCAAATAAATCTGTTGGACTTTAACTTGGTGCTGTGAGACTTCTTACTGTGTTTACCCCAGTCCAATGCCAGTATCTCCACATTACGTATCAGGAGAGCCATGCAATGATTATTTTTTCAGGTGCTCTCATTACTGATTGCTGGGGAAATTCTTCAAGTTACTTAAAAGTTTTACTAATTTCCTGTGTTTACCTAATAAATTCAGTTGAATATGTGAATTTTATACATTATTTAATGACCTTGAAATTGTGATTTAAGCCTGGTTAACAATGCTGGTTCTGCTCTCTACACCTGCATGATCATACCTGAATGTGTAGCTCCAGGGGAACTGGGCGAACATTTGGGTGAAAGTTGAAGGTTGCAGTGGTGCTGCAGCCAAGCCAGTGTGCCACATCCTTTGCATTAGACAGTGATGAGCTTAAAGCAACAATCCTAATTGGCCGCTCAATCTGAGAGGAGATGTATCGCATTCGGGAACAGATCACTTCCAGAACAGGCTTAAAATTGTGACAAGAAATCAAAAGACAGCAATCAGATATTGAGGTACTGTTGAGAGGAATTTCCAAACAAATTCCAAGCATGATATTTTACTGTAACCAATCCTCAATCTGGATGCTATAAGAGTGATTTTAATTAACAACAAGCCTTATACAACTCTGTACATTGTTAATGGTTTTGTTTGGACACATTTCCATTCCCTCCTTTCTCTTACCCCATTCTCTCCACCAATAAGGTGAACTTCGTCTACAACAAACAGGTTTACATTCTGAACATTTTTCCTCTGCTTCCATCGTCGTGAGAGAATGTCCCATTTTTCTGGAGTGCTGATGATGATATTTCCTTTGCCTAGTAGCTTGAGGTCTGTGCTCGTCTCACCAGTCAACAACACAACTTTCTTGCCCAGCTTCTGCTGAAACTTCTCATACCAGTCTGCGTAAACCTGTGGAACCAATTGGACTGGTTAGAACTCCAAGTATCAGGAAACACATTAGGGTGACCTCTACCAGTACCTACATAAATCCAGTCAACAATATCGCAGAGCAACACAACATAGTTATGGCAGGTTATGAGCTGTGACATTACAGTTAAGTCAGGGAACTTGATCTTACCTATTACAGGGACCATGCAGCATCAACATCAGAGAAGACAGAACATAGAAAAACTACAGCACAAACGGGCCCTTCGGCTGTGCTGATCATATCCCTACCTATTAGGTCTATCTATAACTCTCAATCCCATTAAATCCATGTACTCATCCAGAAGTCTCTTAAAAGACCTCAGCGAGTTCGCCTCTATCACCACCGACAGCAGCCGATTCCATTCACTCACCATCCTCTGAGTGAAAAACTTACCTCCAACATCTCCGCTGTCCCTGCTCCCCAGCACCTTCAGCCTGTGTCCTCTCGTAGCGACCATTTCAGTCCTGGGAAATAGCCTCCGAGAATCCATTCTATCTATACCTCTCAACATTTTATAAACCTTTATCACGTCACCTCTCAATCTTCGTCTCTCTAGGGAGAAGAGACCTAGCTCCCTCAACCTATCCTCACAAGGCATGCCCCCCAATCCAGGCAACATCCTTGTAAATCTCCTCTGTACCCTCTCAATAGTTTCCACATCCTTCCTGTAGTGAGGTGACCAGAACTGCACACAATACTCCAAGTGGGGTCTGACAAGGGTCTTATAAAGTTGCAGCATTACCTCCTGACTCATAAACTCAATCCCTTGGTTAATGAAGGCCAGTACAATATATGCCTTCTTGACCCCATCCTCCACCTGCGAGGCTGATTTATGAATCCTATGGACCCAGACCCCAAAGTCCTTCTGATCTTCAACACTGCTAAGAATCCTACTCTTGATATTGTATTCCTTCATACCATTGGACCTGCCAAAATGAACCACTACGCATTTATCCACGTTATGCCACTTTTCCGCCCACTCTTGGATCCTAAGGTAGGTCATGCCTTACTAACCTCATTGAGTTTTTTGAGAAAGTGACCAGAGAGGTGGATGGGGGTAAGGCGGTTGATGTAGTATATATGGACTTTAGAAGGCTTTTGATAAGGTGGCCCATGGAAGACTTCTACAGAAAATGCAGATGTGTGGAATAGAGGGTGATTTAGCTAATTGGATAAGGAATTGGCTGGCAGATAGAAGACAGAGGGTGGTGGTTGATGGGAGATATTCATCGTGGAGTTCGGTGACGAGTGGTGTGCCTCAGGGGTCTGTTTTGGGGCCCCTGCTGTTTGTAATTTTTATAAATGATCTGGATGAGGGTATGAGGGATGGATCAGTAAATTTGCAGATGATACTAAAGTTGGTGGTGTGGTAGATAGTGAAGAGGGGTGTGTTAGTTTACAGAGTGACTTGGACAAGTTGCAGAGCTGGGCCGAGAGGTGGCAAATGGAGTTTAATGTGGAAAGTGTGAGGTAATGCACTTTGGCAGGAACAATAAATGTGTAGAGTATAGGGCTAATGGTAGGGCTCTTAATAGTGTTGAGAACAGAAGGATCTTGGTGTATGTGTCAATAGATCCCTGAAAGTAGGCAGTCAAGTGGATAAAGTTGTAAGAAGGCTTATGGAGTCTTAGCTTTTATTGGTAGGGGGATTGAATTTAGGAGCCGCAGCATCATGTTGCAACTGTACAAAACTCTAGTGCGGCCGCACTTGGAGTATTGTGGGCAGTTCTGGTCCCCACATTATAAGAAAGATGTGGAGGCATTGGAGAGGGTACAGAGGAGGTTTACCAGGATGTTGCCCGGTATGGAGGGCAGGTCTTATGAAGAGAGGCTCAGGGATTTGAGGTTGTTTTCGTTAGAAAGGAGGGGGCTAAGAGGGGACCTAATCGAAACATATAAGATGATTAGAGGTTTAGATAGGGTGGACAGTGATAGCCTTTTTCCTAGGATGGAGAAAGCTAGCACGATGGGACACAGCTTTAAATTAAGGGGTGATAGTTATAGGACGGATATCAGAGGTAGGTTCTTTACCCAAAGGGTGGTTCGGGAGTGGAATGCCCTGCCTGCAGCAGTTGTAGATGCGCCAAGTTGGTGGCGTTTAAGAGGTTAGTTGATAAGTATATGGAAGAGAAGGGAATGGTTTAGTTTGGAGGGGCATTGCTTTTTATTTTGGTCGGCACAACATCGAAGGCCGAAGGGCCTGTTCTGTGCTGTATTGTTCTATGTTCTATCTATGTCTAGGTAGGCTACTACGTCTACTAGGGATGGCCACAGATGACATTGTTTTGTTGGCTACATTAACTTGGTTACGCATGGTCAGACATGAGACAGCTTTGGCAGAAGTACGTAGCTATGTGATGTTGACTTGGTTAAGGTTTCTCAGCTGGTGTGTGTGTGTGTGTGTGTGTGTGTGTGTGCGCGCGTGTGTGTAGATTCAATGCCCGGTGTATTCAATGCATTCATTCATGTTTCTCATTGTAGTCTTGATTGGCTTGCCTCTGGAGCCACTAATATAAGCATGCAGGGTTCTGCCCCTCACAGCAATCAGTGGTCAAATGGGTCGAGCACTTAGAAAACAGTGAGAACCATTCTTCCGGTGATAATGGTTCAAATCCTCACTTGTACTAACGTTACAAGGCATGCCTCCCAATCTAGGCTACATCCTTGTAAATCTCCTCTGCACCCTCTCAATAGTGAGTGCATAGTGGCACAAACCCAGTCAGATTCATGGTAACTTACAAAAGGGAATTGGATCCATGTGTGAAAAGGAAAGAATGGCAGTTAAGCAGGGGAGGGGCAGAAATTACACATCAGGAGCACAGACATACAAGAGATCTGAGACTACAGATCCTTAAAAGTGGCAGTACAGATGGAAGAGGTGGTGAAGAAAGCAGGTGGCATGCTTACCTTCATTGGTCAGGGCACTGAGTATAAAAGTTGGCAAATTATGTTAGTGATATCTGGAATGATCTGGAACAAGTTGCCAGAGATAGGAGAGGTGGGTACAACTTTGTCTTTTAAAAAGTATTTAGAGTTACATGGGTAAGATGGATACAGAGCGATATGGGCCAAATACAGGCAATTGTGAGAGCTGAGGGGTTTAGAAGAAGGGTGGCATGGACAAGTTGGGCTGAAGGGCCTGGTTCCATGCTGAAAACTTCTATATAACCCTCAATCCTATTAAATCCCATGTACTCACCCAGAAGTCTCTTAAGAGACCCTAACAAATGTGCCTCCACCACCACCACTCATTCACAACTCTGAAGAAAAACTTACCCCAGACATCTCCTCTGTACGTATCCTCCAGCACTTTGTAGCAACCATTTCAGCCCTGGGAAGTAGCCTCTGAGAATCCACCCGATTGATACCTCTCAACATCTTATAAACCTCTATCAGGTCACTCTCGACCTTTGTCTCTCCAGGGAGAAAAGACCCAGCTCCCTCAACTTATCCTCATAAAGCATGCCGCCCAATCCAGGCAACATCCTTGTAAGTCTCCTCGGCATCCTTTCAGTAGCTTCCACACCTTTTGTGTAGTGAGGCAGCCAGAACTGATTACAGTACTCCAAGTGGGATCTGACTTGGGTCTTATAAAGCTGCAGCATTACCTCCCGACTCCTAAACTCAATCCCTCGGTTAATGAAGGCCAAGACACCATACACCTTCTTGACCACATCCTCCACCTGAGAGGCTGATTTAAGAGCCAATGGACCCGGATGCCAAGGTCCTTCTGATCCTCAACACTGTTAAGAGTCTTACCCTTGATATTATACTCCCTTCATCCCATTTGACCTACCAAAATGGACCACTACACATTTATCCGGTATGAAGTCCATCTGCCAATTCTCAACCCAGTCTTGCATCCTATCTGTGTCTCGCTGCAACTTCTGACATTCCTCCAGACTATCCACAACCACCAACATTCGTGTCATCGGCAAATGTACCAATCCATCCCTCCACTTCCTCATTCAGATCATTTATGAAAATTACAAACAACAAGGGTCCTAGAAGAGATCCTTGGGACACTCCACTGGTGACTGACCTCCATGCAGAACAAGACCCATCCACAACCACTCTCTGCCTTCTGTGGGTAAGCCAGTTCCAGATCCACAAGGCAACAGCCCCATGGATCTCACACCTCTCACTTTCTCAAGAAATCTTGTATGGGGGACCATATTGAATGCCTTGCTGAAGCCCATATGACCTCACCTGCTCAGCCAGGGCCTCCATTGGGGTAATGTACACGCAGCGTCCTTCAGAGTTCTGCAGAAGCATTCGCAGGATTGCAAACTCTGCACAGATGGTCTTCCCGCTGCCTGTAGGAGCTCCCACAAACACATTGTCATCACTGTTATAAACTGCATTGAAGACTGAAAACAGAAGACGAGAAAAATTTTAGAATTGTGGCATCAGTCACCTGATGCTTGACATTCTGAAATGAGGCAAAATACTGGGGGACAAGTGTAAATGAGCTCAGCATTACTGAAGCACAAGTGTTCGATAAATGGATGGAGATAGATTTATATTCACAATTCTCAATTTAGCTCAGTTGCAGTACAGCAGCTTGCCAAAAAAAATCAGGAAGCTTCAACTTGGAGTGCTGTGCAAGCCCAGTATAGCAAATAACAGAGTAGCATTGACAGCTACTTGGCTGCACGACGTGCATTGCAACAGTGTGTAGGACAGCTCATCTGAAGAAAACCATGACAGAATAGGGATGCAAATAGCATTTATAATGATGCAAAGAGATTGACTGACCTTAACAATAAGGAAAGACTTGCAATCAAATAATGCCTTTCGTAACCACAGGAAGCCCCAAAGTGCTCAACAGCCAATGAAGTACTTTTAAGGTCTAGTTACTGATGGCTTTAGCATCCTTCTTTAAGTAGGATGCCTAACAGAAGACAATTCTCTAACTGCCTCGTCCACTGTTTATCATTTGTACTTTGCACCTCTGCTCAAATAACTTCGGATCCATTCAAAATATTTTTGAGAAAATATGTTGATTAGCTTGTTCTTTGACACTAAGATTTGTATATATGAATTTCATTGCCTCTCCTTTGAAGTTTACAGTACACATTCTCTTTTTCAGAAAATCCCCAAAATGTGTCAGCTTGCAGTTTTCTATTAAATTTCATATGATGTTTATCAGCCCAATCAATAATGCACATATGTGCCACTTTTATTTTTAAACAAAGTTATAATCACTGTAAATCATAGGTCTCCATGTGTAGCTGTTTCCTTGATTATCAGCAAATCAATGATAAATCTTTTAAAAATATGATCAGGAGTCCTGAGACAATGCAGTAGGACGAACATAAGAAATAGGAGCAGGAGTAGGTCATCTAGCCCTTCGAGCCTGTCCCACCATTCAATATGATCACGGCTGATCTGAAGTGGATCAGTTCCACTTTCCCGCCTGCTCCCCATAACCCTTAATTCCCTTATCGATCAGAAATCTATTTACCCGTGACTCAAGTATATTCAATGAGGTAGCCTCCCCCACTTCAATGGGCAGGAATTTCAGAGATTCACCACCCTCTGAGAGAAGCTCCTCCTCAACTCTGTTCTAAACTGTGCCCCCCACCCCCCACTATTTTGATGCTGTGCCCTCTAATTCTGGTTTCCTTTCTAAGCAGAAAGGATCTCTCTATCTCTACCCTATCTATCCCCTTCATTATCTTCTAACTCACCGTAAGATCCTCCCCTCAGCCTTCCAAACTCCCACGAGTACAGGCCCAATCTACTCAATCTCTCCTCATAAGCCAACCCCCTCATCTCTGGTATCAGCCTGGTGAACCTTCTCTGTACTCCCTCCAAGGCCAATATATCCTTCTGCAAATAAGGGGACCAAAATTGCAGACAGTACTCCAGTTGCGGCCTCACCAGTACCCTGTACAGTTGCAGCAAGACCTCCCTGCTTTTATATTCTATCCCCCTCGCAATAAAGGCTAACGTTCCATTCGCCTTCTTGATCACCTGCTGCATCTGCGGACTGAGTTTTTGCAAATTACATGGAGGACGTGGAAAGTCTGCAGAGAGATTTGGATAGGCTGAGTAAGTGGGCAAGGACCTGGTCCCTCTGCACAGTAGCATGCTGCAACTTTTCACCATTTAAATAATATTCCATCCTATGATTATTTTTTTCCAAATAGGATAACCTAACATTTGCCAATGTTATACTCAATCTGCCAGGTCCTCGCCCACTCACTCAGCCTATCTAAATCTCTCTGCAGATTTTCCATGTCCTCCACGCAATTTGCTTTTCCACTCATCAGCAAATTTTGTTACCTTACACTCAGCCCCCTCCTCCAGATCGTCTATGTAAATGGTAAACAGTTGAGGTCCCAGCACCGATCCCTGCGGTACTCCCGTAGTCACCAACTGCCAACCAGAAGAGCAGCCGCTGCCTCCAACCCCCCCGCTGCCTGTTAGATAGCCAATCTTCAATCCAGGCTAACACTTTACCCCCAACACCACGTACCCTAACCTTCTGCAGCAAAAATCCAGTAAATTCATCAAACACAACTTCACCTTCATGAATCCACACTGCGTCTGCTTGATCGAACCATTCTTTTCTAAGTGTCTTGCTATTTCTTGCTATGTGCTAAGTGTCTTGCTATGAGAGGACTGCTCTTGGACCTTTTTCGAGAGCATCCTACTGCTTCACATCGTTAGTGTATGCTTGACCTGGACCATCTGATGGGCAACACGACAGCTCAGTGACTATCGCTGTGCTATGCAGATACATGGATTTGGGCCTGTGTCTGTGGGAGTTTGTGCATTCTCCCCGTGCTTGCGTGGGTTTTCCCCGGGAGCTCCGGTTCCTCCCACATCCCAAAGATGTGCTCTTAGGCTAATTGGCAAAACAAATTCTCCCTAAATTGTCTCAAATTTGGTTTTTAATCCATAGATCTATAAACATGGACAGGGATCGCGGGTAGAAGTGGGAACATCGAGGTGGCGGCGTGGGCTCGTTGGGCCGAAGGGCCTGTTTCCCGTGCTGTTTTGTTCTTTGTTCTTCTTTAGTGATGGATTCTAGCATTTTCCCAACTATGGACGTTAAGCTAACCGGCCTGTAGTTACCCGCCGATTGTCTGCTATCTTTCTTAAACAGCGGCGTAACAGTAGCTGTTTTCCAATCCGCTGGCACTTCCCCAGAGTCCAGCAAATTTTGATAAATAACTACTAACGCACCTTGAAGACATTAGAAATGGAGCTATTACCTTGTGTCTGGATTGGGTTGAAGAAAGGGAATTTATCCTGGTAGAGATGTTCAAAAGCACTGTTCCGCAAAGCTGACACAGGCAGTGGCTGCAAGTCCAGCAATTCTGTAGGGGGAGGATACTTTTCTGGAAGAATCAAGTGTCGGAATGAAACTGGGAGTTGTGTCTCGCAAGCTGCAAAAGAAATGGTAACACGATGCTCTGCAATCATGAATTGTGAACCAAGCATTATGAGAATTACACAAAGAAAATGTATAATGTCAAATGAAGAGATACAACATTGAAGAACCTGCACCAAAGCTCATCACCCTAGGGTCATCTCAAAGTTGATATATTCTCAAATGGACTCAATTATTAAATTCATACTTAGTAAAACAAATTCGACTATTATCTTTAATTGATGCTCAACAGGCGATGTGAACACAGAAGAAAGTTAGATCTCATTGCAGAAAGTTGACATGACAATAAAGCACTGATTTTCTCTTCAGGTCACAGCATTACTCACAGAGCCAGCGGTCAGACACCACTCTGATGAAATATTGTGGAGGGAGAGGTTCAAAGACAGGTACAAAGAACATCACCAAATGTTCATCTTGAGCATATTTTGCCTTCAACAGGAAGTACTCATGGTGTAGAATAACTTCACTGTCTACATCCTCAACGAGGATCCAGAATGCCTCAGAAGATCCATGTATCTGTGACAACAAGGAAACAGGAGAGAAATCAAATGTTGCCAACTCAATGCCTCAGCAAAGAATGAACAAATTCATCAATATAAGAATGATCTGCTCAATTGGAACTTTTAAATAGCAAACTTTCATTAATGATCCTGAGTTAAGCACTCGGCTTTATAGCCAACATACTTGATTCCCAGAATTCATGACTTAATTTTCTTCTAACAATTAATTGGAGAGATGAACATTGTTTCATTTCACCTTCTCATCCCACTGGAAGTCAGGTGTGATGGTCAGTTCCACTTTCAGTGTTGAGCGTGTGATAGGCTGGATGTGAACGGAAAGTTCAAGTTTCGGGAATTGGTGAATGTACTTGTGGATTGTTTTGCCCATCTTTGGCATTCGGATCAACTCTCCTGGTTGGGAAAAAGTGCAAGCAGTTTGTTAGCCAAAGTCAGACATTAGCTACAAACAGTTGACTGCAACAGTTGACTGTTGACTCACAACAAGTTACAAAACAACTGCAAAATCTTCAACTTTTCCACTCTGCAACCTCAGCCATCAACATCTCACTCATGTGCAACACACATTCAAACACAGAAGCTAGCGAACTCTGGCATTTAATCACAGTATTGGAACCCACTATCAGCAGATATCAAAACTCCTATGGGTATTGCGCAGTCCACTCTTCTTACCTATTTCATTATGATTCAAGTCGTACAATCGCTCAAATGGAAAGTTCTTCTTCTCTATCTTCTTGATGACTTCTTCTGGCAGCTTCCTGAACTGACGCAGAGGTGACATCGATTGCCACCTGTCATAAATACATGACTATCAGTTGTTGGATTTCATGAGCACATGTTCTGAAGTAAGTAGCAGCTTAAATCCCAAAAGCTAAAGGCAGCCATCTTTTAGATCTGTCTTCAAGTCTGCTTTAGGTTCTCAATATGAAATGAGTTTGGACATAGTTCCCAGTGAACATGTGCCCACAATGTAATATTCAACCTAACTAATGACTGGCTTGAAAAAAATGCTGTTCTGGTTTGTAGAGGCTGCTCTCCTGATACTGAAGCAAATCCCTGAATAAAAAGCTTGCATTTATTATGATTATCATGATTTTCCATGACTGGTTACTTTCTTTCCATCCAGTGACTTTTGGTTGCCAACTTAAACATAGTAATAGATCAACACTCATTGGAACATGCATGCGGATTCATGTCATATTTTCAATACAGCATTAAATCTAGATTAGTATAATGGGTTGAAAGATTTCTCCCTGTGCTCTATGAATCTATGAATGTAGGTGCAAGTTCACAGTGAGTTTGAACTCTCAGTATTCTGATTCAAAGAATGCAACCCTGCCGACACTGCAGAAGAAGCTTTGCTTCACATCCCACGAATCTTGTCCACACTGGGGGACAGTGGGCAGTCAAAACGTGTTCCATTTCCCAGCATGAACAGCCCTTGTTTGACAAGCATTGCATCGGCTATAGGTGGCTAGGTGTAACTCGCTACCATTTTTCTTTCTGTAATTATCTAATGACTCTTTCATTATGAAAACAAGACATGATTTAGTGCTAGTTTCTTACATTCGTTTGTCAATCATTTTGCAGAGATTAACAGTCTTGTCAGTTAGCTGGGCCCAGCCTCGATTTAGGACAATCTCAAATATACAACGCATCAGACGCCCTGCAGACTGAAACATACATGAAAAGAAACTTAACAAGTCCTCTCAATTCAAGTGACCTCAGTAAAACAGCGCTCAGCTAATTTCTTAGGGAAATGTTCAATGAATTAGTTCCCCCGCCTCCCCAGTCCACAACAGTATAAAAGACAATGAGATACATATCACAACTTTCCCAGACCTAGGTCGAACAAAAACTTTAAGCTGATCAGTGGACTGAATGGAAACAGTTCTGCTCATTACATTTACCTGAGTTACATAAACCATATCTGCCATCAGTGCGAATCCCTCCAGCTTCAATTGGGAGATGTAGGCTTGGAGCAGCACATTGATCTGAAACACAGAAAGCACAAGGTTAGCAAACATGGACAATAATAGCCTAAGCAACCCACCTCTCTCCCGATATACGTATACATACAATGTATGGTCACAGCACCTTTGGAAGATAGCCATTTTGCCTGTAATATGGAATTTGCATGTTTTACATGGGTTTCCTCAGGACCTCCAGTTTCCTCTAAAGACATGTAGGTTAGATGGCCTGTACAGTCAGAACAGCCATTAAACATCCACAGTGAAACAATAATTATACTTTTCACTCAACAAATACCAGATATAATAATCTCCCAGGATGTTGTCATCAGGTGCATTCTCTCGCGCACACACACACATATACACCCCCACACCCAACGCGTACTCTATCCCAACCTCCTAAATACTTCCAGACCAGTTCTCTGTGCTTGTTCCTGGAGAACAAAGTCATTTTGGGCATTTGGCTGATAGGTAGACAGCACATTTCAAATATTAGTTCCATTACCCCAGTCTCCAAATTCTCAATAGTTTGGAACCACTTGGAGCAGGTTAGCTCTTACAGGGTATAGACAACAGTCACAAAGACCCAGGTTAAGATACCTTGGCACTAGGCTCTTCAATGCTCTCCTTGACAGGGATAGGAACACGTTCCAACAACTTTTGCAACTCAAGTTTCTCCTCCTAAACAGTGGGTAAGAGATAAACAGGCGCAGATGAATGAAATAAAGATGCAAGAAATAATCTGCTGGGCAACCGTCAGTAGTTGAAGATGCATTAAACCAAGCTGATAAGATTGCCTCAGGACAATACCCACCAAAATAGTTGGCTGAGTTCTCCATTTCCCTGATTCTTTCAGTCAATATATACAACACACATTTCTCAACACGTTTATGTACCTGATGTCCCTGTGTTAACACGATAACATACACAGCTTATTCTGTTTTAAAATGTACTGGCAGGAGGATAGTGGAATCCTGCACATTGAATCACATCACCTTGTGGGATATCCTGCCCCATTTGCCTAAAGATCTGGGGTTTGAAAATCTTCCTGATTAGTGATATATAAAAAGATCCAAAGCAGAAACTCGTGAATGGATGTCAGCCTTGGATTCAGATACTGCCATCACCAACATTTTAGGTGAGGTATGAGGATAAAATTTATGCTGGATTATTTACATCTCTACAATATTAACTAAGGCAATGTTTACCAGCAGCTCGGTTGAAATTAAGAAATTTGGTGGGATTTTGGGACTCCACTGAAACATGTTCATTGCTAATTTCTTAACAGTCCAAAATGGATCTTCTGGGCACAGTAATCTTGCAGTGCGTCGTGAATGTTCAAACTCACTTACCTCTCTCACACTGATGTTCTTGAACTCTGAGGACAGTGAAAAGACTCTGAAGAGCTCGATTTCACTGAGGGTGGGTTTCAATAGCTGATTGTAAGTGGCCATGCTTTCATGTGTGATATAATAGTGACTCGCAATCCGCCCCAGGTCAGTCACCTGTACGCAGAATGATTTACAAGTTATAGCACTGAATGAATGTCAAGACTTAACACTGCACAATATTTACTTGCCTATCTCTTGCTACAGAAAAAAATCCCGGTTATTTAAACTCGGAAACTAAAAATAAACGGATGCACGTTTCCAAAATTATATCAGATTTCTGAAGTTTCTGTTGATCTTAGATTATGCCAGGTGCTATTTCAAAACCTGATGACAAATTGGCTGTTACTTTAAGTTAGGGCCACTCTCCCTTACCTGGAAGTTGCCACCCTTTTTATCGTACTTCACAAGGTTGTTTTTGTCAAGGATAATGGCAGCAGTGTGAACGAGGTCCAATCTGCGCTGCTCCAACAGGGGGTCGCTCTTCAGTTCATCGTGTGATATTCCATAAAGAGTTGGAGTTCGCAACATTCGGATGTAGAGATATGTGTACCCCAACCAGTTAATGGCATCCTGCAAGATCATAGGATTATAATGTTCAGACTCTACTTCACAGTTCTTTAACATTCACCGCCATGCCCTGGTCAACCCAAACAGCGTAGTACCCAAATTAGCAGGGTGGACTTTACATCTCACAGCCATGGACTTGGAAGTCTAATATTCAGGGTGACAACAACAATTATACATCAGTTTCTTACCTTGGCAGTCTGGACATTTCCAAGGACAATCTCAGCATTCAGCATGTCAGGGAGTCTGGTGATCATCTGGCTCTCAATGGGCAGCTGCTGGTTGAGAAGGGACAAGTAATACTGCAGTTCACCATGCGATGTGATCAGGATACCCTCACCTTTCGTATCATATTGCGGTCGACCTGCACGGCCCAACATCTGTAAGCACACGTCCTTATTAATTCAGAGTGAACAAGTCAGAATCAAGTTCTTAGAGAAAACAGAAGTGTTTAGAACTCAAAGATTGTGGCAGGCCCATCAATTTTTCTGGATTTTGTACATAGGGACTTGTGTAAAGACAGGCCATTATTAATAATTAAAGTCAGATCACCTGAAGGACATCCAGTGCACCCAGCTCAGTCCAGCGCCCCTTCTCTGGGCTGTACACCTGTGTCCCTTTGATAATAACTGTGTGCGCAGGCAGATTCACACCCCAAGCCAGAGTTGCTGTGGAGACCAAAACCTAAACACAAACACAATAAGATTATACATCAAACTCAATGTTAAAGGTTAAAATTCACATTAAAAAGGTCATTATCATTTCTGTGACAGACTATTGCTATTGAATAAAACGTTCTGGATAATGGGGCACACAGGATTGTTTGCCAAGTGCAAAGAGAATCATGAATAGAGCAATGATATACAACCGCATAGAGAGATTTCAATTATTTTTCCTGCAATGTGAAGTTTTGCCTATGATAGTATTTGTTTGGTCTACTTTTTCTCATCCTGTTAAGCTCATTCAAAGAAGTAATCGGTTCAGCAAGCCAAACATAGCCTCAGTGTTTAATAACTGGGGCAAGTACATTTATCCAGACACTGGAAGCTCCAGACACATGCCAGTTCATAGAAACCTACATCTCATTTATAGTTGTTTTACATTCTATGGATATGGCAAAAATCAATGGTCAGAGAAAAGAATTTGAAGATCCAAGTGTTTCCTCATTGTAGGTATTATGCTGGATAGCTGTCTCATTGCCATTATAGGGAATATGATGGGCACAATCATCTGACACATTTGCCGACATTACGTGCATACTACATAAAAGAAATACTTAACTGACTTCTCTGGGACATCCCAAGAGCATGAATGGCATTTCATAAAGTAAGTTCTTTTCCTTTTTTGTTCACACTGTACCTGCACTCTCACCGGTACCACAGAGAACTTGACTGGCAATGGTGAGGCAGTAGCTTCTTCCTGGTTCTGCTGTGGTTGGCAAATCAGACAAAGAGTGCTGACCCAATAGAAATATGAATGGTCAACAGGGAGCAGGGCTTCCCTGTGCTCATCACAACCAAGGGTCACTGTTTTTTGAAAGACATCACATGCTAAGGCCACTGGACAACTCGACAATCTTCTGGAACCTTTGTCTCCAGTCATGGAATCATTTATATAAAAAGGACTGATAACATAAACTGGGCACACCATGAATAAAAATAAATGGAAACAAAGCTCCCAAAAACCTTTCTTTAACTAATTACCTGAATGTGTCTGTCAGCAAACAAATCCTCCACCAATGTTCGGTCCACTCTGGTCATACCAGCATGGTGAATAGCAAAACTGTAAGGAAGCAAGTCCTTCAACTCCAGGTTCTACAAGAGAGACAGATAGAGAGATATTATGCAAAATGCAGCTAATGCAAGAAATTGGAAACAAAAACAATAAAATGTGCAAAAGGTTTGCCAGCATCTGAAAAACAAGATCCCGAGTTTCAAGTTTCCTTTCTGTTTCAGGCACAATGAGGTTAAATTTTGGCACAGGTTCTCCAACTTTCCTGCTTAAACTTTGGTAAATAAGATGTTGCTAAGCAGACAGCATTGTTACCTTGTTTTTCCAAGGATTTCATACATCTATTTGTATAGCACGTTGACATGTTTGATTTTGTTAAAAAAGCACAATATAAATAGAAGCTATTGTTCTCAAATTGTGCTAGGTGAGCAGAACTCCAGGTTAAGTTGTATTTATGGATGTGCTGCAGTGCCTAACGCTGCACTGAAAGGGACACTCTCCACACTACATATAAATTTTACAGAGATTGGTAATGACATAGCCTTTACCTTACATTGTTCTGCCTCTGTCCGCAGCACCTCAGTGGAAGCTGAACCCTCTCGAAGGAACAAACCCAACGTGTCTTTTTCCAGGCACATGTCTCGAATTGCACGTGCTGTCTTTCCAGTCTCCTTACGGGAATGAACAAACACCAATACCTGAAATAAACCAATCAAGGTGAACTTGCTGAACCAAAGCTGGGAAAAAAAAAACCAAATGGAAGATGGGTGAATCTGGAGATGGGATGGTTCCCAGAAGGGAGGAGTTTAAAATCAGTAAAGATAATCGCTCCAATGAGGACAAAAAAGGGCTGACAGTGTTATAAAAGAGATGCAGGCTGTGTTCTCCTTTGGCCATCCAAGCAAGTGGCCACATAGGGATTAACGGGGACGTAGAATGTGGAAATCAGTATGTTTCTTGTCAAAACACTGCCACAAATCACGTGTCAGTTAGTCTACCTTAACCATCTCATCACATCTATTATCGGGAGTGGGCAACTTGCTTGTTGGATGAAATTAGTGAACATTTTTCACCACTATGAAACCAGACATACATGGAGCAACATTTGGGGCATGAGACTCAAACAGACTCTGATAGCTTTCCAGATCTTCAGTCAAAAAGGCAAGGATGGCTAAGTGGTCACAACATCCCAGGGGATTAAAACGCAAATTGGAACAAGATGTACACTACAAAGACTATGCTACTTGGCCATGGCAAGATTATGAATTAAAAGCATTGATGGAAGCTGGTCCCAATTGGCTGACATCAGGTCAAAAACCAAGCCAGCATCACAGCTTTGCTAAGACATCGGATCCAAATGAGGTCGACAAACATTTAGCTAAGTTGCAGAGTAGCATTTCACAGCCACACCTGTGGCAGCAGTACAGACTGTGGAAGGGTGGGCAATGGAGGAGTGAGGACACAATTCATTTTTCCAGATAAGATCACTGACCTGATTCTTCCCAGCATGCTCCATCACCTTCTCATATACAATTTCATTCATAATCTGGAAACGTTTGATGGCTTTCTTTTCTGTGATTCCAACATATGTCTGTTCCAGTGGAACAGGACGGAAACTGGAATGAAAGACACAACATGGGGTGATCTTCACTGAAGCAGGATGTGAATTCCCAAGTTTTCCATTTTTTTCTTGTCATCTTATGATAGGAATGGTGCTTTGTATCAATATTTTAGCTACTCTCCCAAACTCTTTGTAACAAGTACAGAGTTAATTGAGCAGTGCATAGCAAATAGACAGCAAAATGCACAAGTAATCCCTATCAGTTATAACTTCAGACATCTCAGATGCAATTTAGACTGGCTTTAAGTATGCAGTTTATGCTCACTTATTTCAAGAACTGTTGTTACTAAATATTAGTGAGACCATCCATGTGAATACAAGGCACAGACTGGATTCTGACATAAATTACCTGTTGTCGAAGTAGAAAAGACCTTTGGCTGGATCAACTCGCAGAAGAGTAGCAACATCCTCATAGTTTGGCAGTGTGGCACTCAATCCCACCAATCGTACATCTTCTTGAGTCATCTCAATGTTTCTAATTGTCCTTGCAACCAACGCCTCTAGTACTGGACCTCGGTCATCGTGGAGGAGGTGAATCTCGTCCTGAGGAAGAAAGGTCAGGGAATAACCAGCTTGGGATAACTAAAGTGATTCTGCTCACAGTTGTAATGTTTAAAAATACAAAGTAAGATAAGCAAAGTTGGTAGCAGACTGTTTGTTACCATAATGTTCTAATAACTAGTAATTCCCAGAACAAGTAGCTGGTTTGTCGCCAGGGGCTAATAGCTTTAGGGGTGTCACTCCACATCACGTGTAGTTGACCAGGAATTTCTCCTGCTCTTATCCCCAGTCACTGGCATCTTGGAAGGATTTGCAGACTGATACACTGAACATGTTTGACTTCATTATGAACACACCTTCCTTGGCCTAGTCCTCCCACCCTGTCTTGCCATCTGCCCATTCTCAACCTAACCACCCAGCAACTTCCCATTCTCCGTCATTCCTCCTTCTGTCGACCCTCTCCCAGTCCCCTAGCCGCTCCCCCTTCCCCACCCCAAACCACCCCCCATGTCCTGTCCAACTCTACTGTCTTCCTGCTCCCCTCCCACTTTACCTCCAATCCTCCCCTCCTCTCCCTGCCTGACCTTCTCCACAATATTCCTCTCACGTTCCCTGCTACACCTCATCCTTCACCTTCGCATCCCTGTCCCCATCCTCTCCCCTCCACCCCATCTCCCCTGTCCTTACTTCCTTGCACCCCTCCATCTCCCTTCTCCCCTGCTCGACTCCGTTCCTGTAACCCCCCCCCACCCTCATCCCTATCCTCCACTCCCAGCTGTTGCTGCCCCATGCCTTGTTGCTCTACGATGTGAGCTGCATCAACACATCAGTAAAGAAATGGAATATAACAAAGTTCCCTATAACAAAGGGAAAAGCAGAAAATCCTGTACTCACAATGATCATAAGTCGCACTATCTGCGTGTAGGTACGCTCTCCTCCCTTGCGAGTGATGATGTCCCATTTCTCTGGGGTGCATACAATCACCTGGGTTGCAGTGATCTCCTCTTTGCACAGTTGATGATCCCCAGTCAGCTCAGCAACACTGATGCCGTAACTTGCTAGACGCTATTGGAAAAGTCCAATATTAGGTTAAAAGGGTTAACTAAATCCACATCATAGACCATTTGAATGGGATAATTCAAATGATACTGCTCGCAGTTCTAATGTTTAAAAGTACGAAACAGAACTGTCTCAATGGCTCATCATTGGCCTATTAAGTTTCACATTCGACATCTTATTTTACATCCACTTTTTCGTCATCTTTAATCTTAAAATCTGCTGATTTCCACTCGTCTCCTGTTTCCTTAGTGGAAATCCTGTTTTTATTTCATGAATACTGATATGGCATCACCCAGCCTGCTTCTTCAATTCCTTCCTGTCTTTTATCTTGGCTTACGTCCTTCTTTCCTTTTGTCTTGGGCCAGGTCAAATAGATTGTTTGTAAACAAGAAAATCAGGCCAAAATGAGAACAGAAATTTAAGGGAGTCCACTTGATATTCTATCATTTATTTAAATAGAGAGAAAAAAGACAGGCTCCATTACAGCTGTATACTCTGTCCCACCAATTCTACTGCATTGCTTGCAGCTACACGATTCTGTAATAATTGCAGTATAGAAAACTAACTCAATTCATTTTTATTCATGCATTTATAGAATGACAGCCATTGCTAGCAAGATCTGCATTTACTGTTCATTCTCAACTGTCCTCAAGATGACGATGGAGGCACTGATGGTGAGCCATTTTCTTCAGCTACCATATTTGTGTGTAGTGACAGCTTATTTTTGTAGCAGGTTTGATACAACATGTATAGTTCCTAGCCGTTTATTCTAAATTATTTATTTAAGTCACTGAATTTGAATTCACACATTGCCATGATGTGGTTTGAACATGTCTCTCTGGATCATTGTTAGTCCTGGCATCTGGGTAATGAGCTCAGTAAGGTGACTATTATGCTACCATATACATTATAACACTTGATGCAAAGCAAAATGTCACCAAAGGCATATCTAATGATTTGTTTTTAAGATTCTGCCACATGTATGACTGTTTGTATTCTTACCTTACTGAAACTGCCCACCATCTCCTGAACCAGTGACCTCATGGGTGCAATATATATAATCTTGAAGTCATCAACATTGATGGTTCCATCCATGTTAATATGCTTCCCAATCTCACGCAACATGCACATCAGAGCTACATTTGTCTTACCAGCACCCTAGAAGCATTGGAAAAAAATAATTTAGATTCAATATTTAAAAACAAACACACTCAGCCAAAGTGCATACATAGGTCAGAAATTCAAGGTCTCTGTTACACTCACTGCAGTAATAGAGAGTGCGATATATTTACAGCAAATACTCACAGTGGGAGCACAAAGTAGCAGGTTTTCATCAGTTTCCATGGCTGCTTTACACAGCTTACTTTGGATCCGGTTCAGCGTCTTAAAGCCTTCAAATGCTGCTTGTGTGTATTTAGGCATTTTCTCTACAGAGAGCAATTGCTACAGAAGAAATATTTAAAATTAAAAACATGAATTGCAAAACCAATATCGGAGTCTCGTTGGGTTTTGAGCAATCTCAGTCAAATTTGTCCTGCCAAAATGAATCAAATTTGAACGCAGATTACAGGGTCAGCGACAGAGTTCTGAGGAATGTGGAGGAACGGAGATCTTGGTTTTCGTATCCACAGATCTCTAAAGGTTGCCACTGAAGTGGAAAGAGCCGTGTGAAGAAGGTTTATAATATGTTAGCAATTAACAGGGCGTTTGAATTTAAGAGTCATAGGGTTATGCTACAATTATAAAGGACCTTGGTGAAACCACATTTGGAATATTGTGTGCAGTTCTGGTCACCTCATTATAAGAAGGACGTGGAAGCATTGGAGAGAGTGCAGAGAAAGATTTACCAAGATGCTGCCTGGTTTGGAGTCTAATGAGGAAAATTTGAGGGAGCTGGGGCTTTTTCCTTTGGAGTGGAGGAGGATGAGAGGTGACTTAAAAGTTTATAAGATGATGAAGGGGATAGATAGAGTGAATGTTCAGAGAGTATTTCCTCGGGTGGATGTAGTTGTTACAAGGGGAGCATAAATATAAGGTTCATAGAACATTACAGCGCAGTACAGGCCCTTCGGCCCTCGATGTTGCACCAACCAATGGAACCAATTTTATGACCCTCTAACCTAAACTATTCCAATGCTGTCCATGTGCCTATCCACTGACCATTTTAACGCCCTTAAACTTGACGAGTCCACAACTGCTGCAGGCAGGGCATTCCACGCCCTTATTACCCTGAGTAAAGAACCCACCTCTAGCATCCGTTCTATAACTACCACCCCTTAATTTAAAGCTATGCCCCCTCATGTTATCCATCTCCATCTGAGGAAAAAGGGTCTCACTAGCCACCCTATCTAACCCTCTGATCATCTTATACGTCTCAATTAAGTCACCTCTTAGCCTTCTTCTCTCTAATGAAAATAACTTCAAGTCCCTTAGCCTTTCCTCATAAGACCTACCTTCATACCAGGCAACATCCTGGTAAAGCTCCTCTGTACCCTTTCCAATGCCTCCATATCTTTCTTATAATGCGGCTACCAAAACTGTACACAATATTCCAAGGCATCCGCACCAGAGTTTTGTACAGTTGCAACTTGAAATCTCGGCTCCAAAATTCAGTCCCTCTACCAATAAATGCCAACACACCATACGCCTTCTTAACAACCTTATCAACTTGAATACCAACTTTCAGAGATCTATGCACCTGTGCACCGAGATCTCTCTGCTCATCTACACTACTAAGAGTCCTACCATTAGCCCTATATTCTGCACACATATTACTCTTACCAAAGTGAATCACCTCACACTTTTCCACATTAAACTCCATTTGCCACTTCTCGGCCCAGATCTACAACTTATCTATGTCCCTCTGCAAACTGTAACATCCATCCTCACTGTCTACAACTCCTCCGACTTTGGTGTCGTCAGCAAATTTACTTACCCATCCCTCTACACCCTCATCCAGGTCATTTATAAAAACAACAAACAACACTGGCCCCAAAACAGATCCCTGAGGACATCACTAATAACTAAACTCCACGTTGCATATATCCCATCAACCACGACCCTCTGTCTTCTATCAGCGAGCCAATTCCTAATCCAAATTGCTAAATCACCCTCAATCCCATGCATCTGCATTTTCTGCAGTAGTCTTCCATGGGGAACCTTATCAAATGCTTTGCTAAAATCCATATACACCACATCAACTGCCTTACCCTTATCCACCTCTTTGGTCACCTTTTCAAAAAACTCAATAAGGTTTGTGAGGCACGACCTTCCCTTCACAAATCCGTGTTGACTATCCTTAATCAATTCATTTCTTTCTAAATTACTATAAATCCTATTCCTTATAATTCTTTCCAAAACTTTCCCTCAACAGATGTAAGGTTCACAGGTCTATAATTTGCATGGTGGGAGATATACTAGGGATGTCAAAGTACATTCTTTAGGGTGCGAGATGCACAACCTACTCTGATAGTGGAGTCAGGCATTTTAAGAACTTTCAAGCGGTTATTGGATAAGGACATAGAACATAACAGCTCAGCACAGGCCCTTTGGCCTTCGATGTTGTGCTGACCAGTGGAACCAATCTAATGACGCTCTAACCTATACTATTCCAATGTTATCCATATGCATATCCACTGACCATTTGAACACACCGAATGATAAGTGATGGGATAGCTTGATCTTGAGTTTGGACATAGCGCGACACAACATCAAGGGCCAAGGGGCCTGTGTTGTGTTGTACAGTTCTAGATTCTACATTCTAAATGTACATTTTCTAACAATGCACAAATTCTCTTTCTCAGCAAGACAAGATAGTGAATACTGTGCTGCCCCACTTGATGCTGAAAATGCATAACAAAGCAAAATATGTTATAAACACTCAGATTAGATGGTGTCAATGGAGGGATGCGAGAAATTCGTATTCCTGACATGGACCCAAGCAGACAAAGAGTCCACATTCAAAAAGCATTCACACATCTCCTCTCTTCACAGATGCTGCCCAACTCACTTAGTATTTTCAGCATCTTTTCTTTTCATATCAGATATATAACTGAACTATCTCATTCAATAAACTATATTTAATGCAGCTGTGGAGAGGCACTTCAACTGAAGATGAAATGATCATGCAAACTTCTTCATTCTTTCTCCAAGATAGGAGGTGCTGTGCAGAAGCACCTAAATCCTTTAGGAGACATTGCTTGTATCTTACTTTTGTAATTACTAAAATCCAACAATTGACAGACCAAAAACAAGTAAGTAGTTTGGATGCTGAGCGACCTGTTCTGCACTTCAGCATTTTCAGTTATGATTTACATTTCTAGCAATGTTATCAGAATATGCTAACTTCAGACTGTTTCAAGAATAATGAAACTCAGCAGAGATTATGAAATGATATCGATGCAAGTAAAAAAATATCTGACAATCAGCCAAGGACCTTGTATTGATTTCTCACCTCATCTGAACTGAAAGGCTTCGGTTTGAGAGCTGGCACATGCACCTCCTCATACCCCTTGCGCTGCTTGCGGAATGAACCATCTGGTAGCTGACATCGCTTATTTGCCATTAGATGACTCCCCTGTGCAAAGGCTAGATCCTCCAAATCCAGAACCTGTCTGGGAGCGAGAATCTAAAAGAGGGAACAAGCCCTAAATAACAGGAACCACAAAATGAACCTTGTCAAAAGAAACATTTACTACCACTGAGGTGTGTTGTCTTGCACTTTCACAATAAGACTTGGTAACACTTCCTCAAAAGTTCTACTGGCTGCAGAGAATAATTGTTCTACCGCACATTCAACTGACTGCTCAACACTCTATTTCTCATCTTGATGACAACAACTTCAGCAATTGCTAATCGATTTACAATCTTCTTCCTCAGAGATCTGTGCTAAGGCAACAGCTGAAAGGTCAACAACTCTAACACTAATCACGAATCCACAGTTCACCAAAAAAGTGTATTGCTTCTTTTTCCATCAAAGAATCAATGAGTTCTGCTGCAAATCTAGTGGAAGTGTCAATCCCAGTGCTATCTCTTGAGGTTCTGTGTATCTACAGGCTGAATGACTGAACTTCCTGTGTCTCTATTATATACTCTATTGTATACTATTCATTTTAACTGTTTTGAGGGTACATACAAATTCTTCTGATTTTTCTCTCTGAAATGCAGCAAGATACCACTTGAACGCGTTGTGCTATTAGTTTCAATGACAGCTTTTTTTTTATAGACCTATCATATTAAGTTTGTGGAATAAAAGTCCTTTTGGATTTCACTTCACACCCCCAAATTATTTATTTTTAAGCTGGTCTCCTGTGATGGTTATATCTTTTACACTGAACTATCTGCTTGGGTCACTTCCTTGCACAATCTCAAGCACTTTAATCAGATCATCTGAGGTAGCTAGGACATGAACTTTTCTTGTTCATATATCTAAATGCGGAGAATCTGCTTCATGACTTTAATTACTTGTGTCTCTCATTTCCAGTCCAATATTTAACACTGTGGTCATTTGGTTTCCTGATCTCCAACCCAATCTGAATTAAGGCTTGACCAAGGCAGTATGAGTAATTTTAGTACAACAATCAAGTGCAGCCACCCTATTTATTCTCCCTCTCCCCAGTTAGAGTCAAAATTTGTGCCATCCTTCACTCAGAATTGAGGTCAGCTGAAAACGTTTTTGTTTTACTATGATACACTGCAGTTCAGACTAAATTTAAAACCAATTTGTGCTCTTGGCTCTCATTTTACATTCTACATCACAACACCACTGTAGCTCAAAACGACACCAGCGTTAGATTTTCAATCAGCCGAACCTCTCCTTCTCGATCGATATCCATTGCTTCGAGGTCTGTATCCACACGTGACTGACGAACACGTTCTCTACGAGATCTTTCCTCCTATAAGAGGAAGAGAAGAATTTTGATTTTGTTTTCAGTTAATAAAATTGCTGATGGTGAGGACTAATGTGTTCTATGATTTTTCTACAGTTTACCCGAATTATGTCCTCTTTTTCGGTCTCTTGAAGTTTATAGAGAACTTTGGAAAGCTCTGCATCTGCCTCCATTTTATTCTGAATCCTCTCCTTCTCTGCTTCACTCTGAGCACTGGCCAACAGTGTGCAATACAAAACTTCAAAGACAAAATTGAGAACACAGTTAGCAGGTGAGGAAATAAGAGCCAGATATGAAAGCATAAACATCTATGTGACTGAGGAGCTGGAATGTTTACTATTCCCAAATTGGATCAACACCACTCAAAGAGATAACCTCTCAACTTGGTCCGTCACGAGCTCCTGTACTTCAAAATAATCTCTCACGGAAGGAGAAATTATATAAGAGACTTCCCACTGGCAGAACTGAACACTCTGGTCACAGTGATGCAACGCTAGCTGACCAGAATGTGTATATAAACTCATGATGCTTGTTGGCTGGTGGAAAGAGTACTCTTTTAAGAGAGAGGGAGGGCAAATTTGAACCTCAGAGTGGAGGCATATTTATTTTGTTGGATGGAACACAATCAAATTCAAATAGTTCTCTCCACTCTGCCTCAACTACAACCACAGAAAAGTGAAATTTGTAATTGCTAAAGAATTAGCACTATTTTCTATCAACTTGGGAACTGGATTTTCATTGCCCTCACTGATTTCTTATCAGACATGACAGGCTTCATCATCCCATCATGTCCAAGATTGTGATTAAAGCCAAAGAGACTAGCAAATTTCCGAACATCAGTTACAATCTGTATAAGCTATCCAAGAGAATGCCTCAATGCCTGTCATGAATCCATATAAACAACTGGGCAGAAATATTAGATCTAATTGTCTTCGTACACCCACAGAAACAAACAGTCTGACACTCACTCATCATCCGATGTTGTCTGAGGATCTTGATGAAATCAAAAGTGTTGAAACCAAGAAGCAATACAAGCTGATTCTCACATTCACGGTCATCACCAGCTGTCTGATGCGGAAAAAAATTAAGGCTTAAATATAAGTAAAGGAAATTTTAGGCAACTTCAGCTACATTATAAAGTTGACATTTTGTACATAAATTAAATATATTAAAAGAAATTATGAGCAGTGAATATAAAAGAGAAGTGGGATAACAAAAATTGGTCTAAACGTTGGTTGGACTGCAGTTAGAATATGATATTCACTTCTGACCACCATACCATCATTTTAGAGCTCACCTTTAGAATATCCAGCACTTCATCAGCTTTCTTCTGCGACATGATAGCATCATCATAGAAGCGACTAAGCTGCCTCTGTAACCAGAAGGCATCAATGTCCCTAGGATGCAGGTCTTTCTTCTTGGCACTCAGCACATCTCCAGCAGCACCAAGCTAAAACACAAACAGGACTGTGTTGTGCAGAATGCAATTCAATGACAAAGTACTAATAACCGCTTTGAAATTTTAATTTAACCTGTCTACAATTTTTGTTTGGACAGACCACTCTTATTGGACGTGACCGCTGCTTGTGTTTATTATTGTTTGACGCATCGTTCTGACATATTCTAACACCATTGCTTCATTTGAAATTGTGCTCATCCTACGAGCTACTTTCTCTTAACAGGCAGCTACTGATTAGTGATATCCTCATATTTCACAACACACCAGCATTTATGGCAGGACTTACATTAGCAGATAGTGTGCAGCTGATGTCTGCTTCCTCGCCTTCCGTATCTTCATCTGATGCTTCATCACGCACTTCACCAAATGCATCTTCATCTCCTTCCTGAAATAGGAATTGGAAAATGAAACAGCCAGAGCAAAATAAAGTAAAAGCAACCTGGAAAAAAAACCCAAAAACAGTTTACAGGTACCCTCAGTCATTACAAAAGTCCTCCTTCATGGAACTTACCGCAGCAGGGGACATTTTGTGCAAATATCAATGACAATTGGTGGTGCAGGATGGTTGAACAATACATACTGTGACATCCCAAGCACATCATGTGCAAAGCCTTGTGATGAACACTTGCCTCCATTTTCACACATGGTGATGTAGCATCAATAACATGCAATGTATAATGAATGGTTTGGCTCCCTCCTGTACATGCACCATGGTGTTAATCTGAGTAACATTGCTGGACAGTGTAATCCACATGAGTTTCAACAAATTGAGATACTTGTGAGGTTACTTCATTTACCTCTTCATCGGATTCAAACTGTACATTCACTCCATATGTCTCGTCAATGTTGTCATCTGAAAAAGGAAGGTATTCTTTTAATTTCCAACTACTCAAAGCAGTTTGCTCGAAACCTTCTACTTGAACCAAACAACAGAGAACAAGGAGTGGGTTCAGGGTGGGGGAAAGCATTACACAGGAGAAATAGTCTAAAGGAGTCAAAAGATAGAACACTACTTGCTGCTGAATACATACTGCAATTTATCAACACATGAATGCCATCTGTCTCTGACAATGAAAGCTCATTCTCAGCTCAATATCACCTAAGCAGTCATATTAGCTCGAAGTATACTATTATTGTTTCCTTTAAATGCAAATATTACAGAATAATCATTAAACCAACAACTGTCCCGAATTAATCAGAGGATCTTGAGTGGCAAATAGAAAGTTGATCCAATCTTTGGATCCAGAAACACAATAATCTGGCTGTCAAAACCCAGGGAAATTGATATTTAATGTGGGCATTGATGTTTGTAATGTGCTTCTTGTTGTCTCATTTGTGAAAGATTTCACCACTAATCAGAAACAGCAACTTGAGACAAATGCAAATTATTAGGGACATGGATTTAAACTTTGTACTTGACCATGAAGACAACTAATAAGAACTTGTCCAGCCCTAAAGGCCCCAAGTACCGACTTCAGATATATATTATTCACTCAAAAAAAAACATTGACATTAAAGAAAACGTGATGTTGGAGCCACAGAAATAAATGAGTCAGGTAACAATACAGAATCAAGATGACCAGAAGTACTCACTGAGGGCAGAAGGCCCACAGTCTCCAGTTTGAAATAACAGCAGACTCCACATAAGCAGCTGTGGGAAGAAGGGTCTTGTTACACATGACAGAAATGGCCACTTTTAAACATTGAAATAGCAAAGAGGCAAAACAAGGGCCGAGTTTGTTCCAATGCTGTACCTATGACGTGCAGACTGTTATACACCATTGGCAGAAGACAGAATGGTAGAGCTAACATAATGAACATGATAGCGAGGGAAGGGCATGCTGAGTAAGACTTTGTCCACATATAAGGAGAAAGAAACACCTCAGTAGAAGCCTCACACCGTTTCAAACTACACCAATATCATGATGTTGACAAAAATCTGAAATGGAAGGAACTCTTTCTTATATTGAAAGGGAGAAAATGTTTCAACATATCTGGGATGGATTTATAGGAAGTAGTGCGGACTGAAAGTAATAAAAAGATAACATAAAACAAACGGTACCTGAATTGGCATTTTGCTAACCTATTGTTGTGGCTATTATTATAAAGATATAGTCCCTTCCTTGCCTTTTTAGCCCTGACAGTTTGGTCCTACATACCCATATTCTGCACCTCTTTGTCTCCTCCGTAGTCACTGATTTTTTTTCCCAGATTTACTAGCACGTGGTAGCGCGTATCCTCCAACTGTCCCAGGAGCATTTCTATCTCTTTACGTCGTTCTTTGTCACGCAATTTATCATTTTTCAGCACAGCGAGAACCTCATCTGCCGCTCCACAGAGAATATCACGTGGCTATGAAAGGAAACCCAATTAATGCAGAAAAAAATACACCCAATGAATACCTAAACAATAACCATATACATGTGAACATAACATGGTCCTTAACGTCTGTGACAAATTTACTGATTTCCTTCTTCCATCTCAACATAAATCATTGATTGATTATTGCTCAACTTGTCAATCCCACATGCACCAGTTTTGTGGAGATGGCTATGTGGGACAAACAAGTTAATTAGTATGGAACAAAGGCCATTTCAGTCAAGAGAAAGCAGTGAATCAACTTTGCTTCAATCTGTGATGCTGTTTGCAGATCAGACAAAAAGCATAAAAGTCTGTAGAAAGATTTAAGCATGCAAATAGAATTACAGGAAAATGAGCATGCCAGGATGTGGTAAATAGGAAGGTGAGTGATTCCCTCAGTATGATCTGGTGTCCTTGTATGTGATGTATTTGAGTTTAAAATTAAATTAATAACTTTTGCCAGCATTCTGGTGTATTTCCTGTGATTTCTTACCTGGTCACCTAGTGCAGCCTGAATGAAGCTGAGCAGCACCTCATATGTCTCTCTGGTCTCTTTGGTTTTTGGTTTGTACACAATTCCAACCATTTCATCAATGCCCTCTGACAACAAAGTGTATCCTTTCATTTTATTCATGTCATGTCGGTCTTCATCACGCTTTCTCCTCCTGCATGACAAAGAACCCAATCATTTTAAAGCAAAGAAAATAAAAAACAGAACAGAATACAAATATATATTGTGCAGAAAATCATCTGGCTGACAGAATAGGCAAAGTAGCCAAGCAACCTGATTGGATATGTTCTCCTCTGCACAAAATGAAAAGCTGGAAAGACTGAAATTTTCCAAGCTCAGCCGAAAACTTCCGACAACGGTATGTCACAAATATTGATGTATGAATTGCTCCTGGTGTTGTACATAGGTAAATGCACTTTTATTTAAATAGAGCTACTATGCTGGATAAAATGGATGCCACAACAGTTAGCACTTCTGCTTCACAGCTCCAGGGAACTGGGTTCAATTCCAGTCTTGGGTGACTGTCTATGTGACGTTTGTACAATTTGCCCATATCTGAATGGGTTTACTCAGGGTGCTCCAGTTTCTTCCCACAGTCCAAAGACTGTTAGATGGATTGGCCATGCTGAATTGACTCTTAGTGTCCAAAGATGTGTAGGTTAGGAGGATTAGCGGGCTTATAGAGATGGAGCGGGCCTGGGTAAGATGCTCTGTCCAAGAGCTGGTGCATCTCAGTGGGCCAAATGGCCACCTTCTGCACTGTAGAAATTCTATGATTCTGTGAAGTGGCATTAATACTCCATCATTCGTAATGTCCCCAGAGCATCTCGTAATTCAGGCTACTTTCAGAAACATGTTGTCATTATTATGGAGATAAATACAGTAAGCAATCTATGGAAAGCAAAATACTAAATTAAATTTAAAAAGGGATAAGGCAAGAGATAGGAGCAGGAGTATAGACTATACTGGTCATCCAGCCTGCTCCATCATTCAATAGCATTATGGCTGATCTTGAGCTTCAACTCCACTTTCTTGTCTGCTCTCCATATCCTTTGATTCCTTGAGACACCAAAAATTTATACTATGTTCTGAACCTTCAAGATTCTTTTGCATTTGGAGTGAACTGTAATGTCTGGAATGTGGTGGATATGGTACAAACTATATGCCTGGATTTAAATGCCAATAGACGTCGATAGCGTTGCTTACAAGATATCACAGGATGTGCCAAAGACAGATGTTTCTTCTCATGTAGTGTTCCAGCAATAGGATCCATAAGGTGTAATTATTAATTTAGTAATAGTCTCAAAACTCAATTTATTATTTATAAAGCATTAGAAATATTAAATTTCTTTGAACAAAATAACTTATAACCAGACTGACCAATCCTTACTATATGTTTTCCTGTACTTAATTAGCTAGATTTTATCATTCAGAATGAAAGATTTCAACATATAAAGATATCTTTGTTTTTCTGTTATTGGTATAATAATGTTCCCAATTCTAAATAAGCAATGATATGGGCAATATAAGTTGTGCTTACTTAGCCCGTCTTTCCTCCTGTAACTGTGGTTTGGTTCGCTGAGCTTTGTCACCCATTCGGGATCCTTCTAACTTTCCAACCAGTGACAACACTTCTCCTGTAGGCTCATCTCGCCTTGTTCGATCTATCAGCGAGCGATCCGCTTGCAGAACAAGATTGGAGTTCTACAATAAGAAAAAAAGGAATTAAAGCAAAAATTTAGTTATTACTTGATATACAATTGCTTACACAAATCTGCAGCCAAAATCAGCATCTGCATTTATATACAAGGCTGTACAAAACTCTCAGTACTCAAGTAACAAAGTTCAAGAACTTTGAAAATTATTGGAAACTTCCACTTATCCCAGCCCAAGATACTGAATATAAAGAACTCTGGGAGGAGATAGGTGGCTCAGTGTCAATTTGCATTTTCAAAAAAATGTATTCATATCACTTTAGAAAACAAAACTGAAGGTTACAGATTTGGGCAATTGTACTTTATTTTTGGTTAGGAATAGGTACAAGTGTTGCATTTGTTCAAGGTGGGGATCAACAAGACTCATGGGAGAGAACTGCAGAATAGAATAATCACAAAGGTTATTACAAAACAACCTGAGTGCTCCCCTCAACGCTAAGATCAAATTACCCTCTAACCTTCCAATTTACGTCAAATAGAGCTTTAATTCGTACAATTATAACATGGTTCACTCCTAGATGACATTTACAATTTAAAACACAGTGATTGACATCCCTACTAGTTTCCCAGCTCAGGACCAACTCCAAAGGCAGGTGAGCTCAGGCCTCCGCGCTTTGCACCCTTGTTTAATCCCGACCATTCTCTCTTCGCCGGATTTAGCTCGGACAGAACCAACCGGCACCCAATTTCTCCCAACCCTTCACCAACTCTCTGCTTTGAAAGCCCCATCAAGAACGGTCTTACTTACCGCTTTGTACTCATACTGCAGGCTACGAGCAGTAACATCCGCCATGACTGCCGCTCCACTCGCCTCCTCAACACCGGATGGCGCTCGAATCTAACCCCCGGCGGTCGAGGCTTTTGCTTCCGGGTGAGAATTGAACAGTCTCCATGGTAACGAGCCTGTCCCAGGCGAAGAGAACTGACCGGAGTCCAATCGACAGCGACTCAGATCGGTGAGTTAGATTTACTCCTACCCGTTGAGAAATAATGAGAGTTTGCCCGGCCAAGATGAACAGTCTATTTCCTTCCTCCCTTGAGGCAGCGCAGTGGGTTAACACTGCTGCTCGATTCCCGGCTTGGGTCACTGTCTGTCTGGAGTCTACACGTTCTCTCCGTGTCTGCATGGGTTTCCTCCGAAGCACGGTACATTGGGGAGAACATGCAGACACTACGACAGCGGATGAATGAACATCGCTCGACAATCACCAGGCAAAACAGTTCCCTTCCTGTGGGTGAACACTTCAGCCGTCACGGGCATTCGGTCTCCGACTTTCGGGTAAATGTTCTTCAAGGGGGCCTTCACGACACGTGACAGCGCAGAGTCGCTGAGCAGAGACTGCTAGCCAAGTTCCACACACATGAGGACGGTCTTAACAGGGATCTTGGCTTCATGTCACACTATCTGTGGGTTAGCAAAAAACCTCACTTACTGTGCTGTCTGGAGACAATACACATCCCTCTAACCTCTGCTGTTAGCCACTTTAAGATTTGAATGGCAGGTTAGGTGTAAGGATTCGCATTCTAATCAGCAATCTGTAAACTGTCTGTGCTGATATGTGTGCTTTTGGAGACCAGAACACCTCATTCGCCTGACGAAGGCCACAAAGGCCAAAAGCTCACAGATTTACTATCAAATAAATCGGTTGGATTTAAAATTGGTGTTGCCAGACTTTACTGCGTTTCCTCCCACAGTCACAAAGATGTGTTACTTCGGTACATAGGCTGTGGTAAAATCTCTCTCAGTGAACCTCAACAGGTACTGGAGTGTGAAGACTAGGGGATTTTCACAGGAACTTCATTGCAGTGTTAATGTAAGCCTTACTTGTGATGCTAATAAATAAACTTAAAATTTCTGTGACCAGCATTGTTATCCTGTTCCTGATTATAATACAAACTGGTTGTTGCAGCTTGCTCAGCCTAGAGGGTGGAATCAGCTTAAAATTTCTTCATTCTGCCTCCAGTTGATTGTGAAAGGCACAGATTAAACAATCTGATGAAGATTGTTTGTCTGGGATCATCTGGAGACCTGTCCTGACTGCAACAGGAAACACGAGGAGACAAAGCTGAGTTGGATGCAGTGACATTGTGCTGTCTTTCTCATTGAAATAGGAGCAGGAGTTAATAGGCCATTTGGCCCTTCAAGCTGTCAGGCTTGCTATCGGACATGGAAATGGATGCCAAAACTTTCTCTGACTCAAAACTGCCCCAAAACTCCTTACTTTCTCTGTGAATTTTGTCTGTATAGAACATTAGAACATTACAGCACAGAACAGGCCCTTCGGCCTTTAATGTTGTGCTGACTATAGGGCACAGGAAACAATACTTTTCATTGCATACCAAGACGTGACAATAATAAATCAAATTATTAAATACATCAAACTGTGCTATGCATATGTATCTGATGAAAGCTGTATGTATAGTCACATCAGCATGAATAAAGCTGAGGAACATAGTTCTAGTCCACTGTAATGATTGTTGTGTCTGTTGTGTAGCTCTTTTATCTGCAATTCACATTAAAATACGACTGATGCATGCTCAATGAGTAATCTGTGGAATGGGGAGGGGGTGGGGGTGGGGCATGGTGTCACAATGGTTAGCACTGCTGCCTCACAGCGCGAGGGACCTGAGTTTGATTCCTGCTTTGGCTCACTGTCTGAGTGGACTTTGCATGTTCTCCCTGTGTTTGCATGGGTTTCCTCCATGAGCTCTGGTTTCCTCCCACAGTCCAAAAGATGTGTGGGTCATATGTAAACTAAATGAACATACTGAATTTTCCCTTAGTGTACCTGAATAGGTGCCTGAGTGTGGTGACTATGGAATTTTCACAGCAACTTAATTGCAGTGTGATTGTGGACTGACTTGTGATGCTAATAAATGAAGTTTTTTTTTGACATATTTTCCATGATATTTCCTCATTTCATGTTTTAATGGAATGAATATCGGGCTGAAATTATGAGGGACTACAAAGTACATATTCAAATTTAATCCCTGTAATATAATTCGCTATTCATCTGACAGGAAACTGATGCTACATTACGATTTTATAAACCATTTAAAGTCAGAAATAGTCACAGATTACCAATGTGTCAATATTGAAAGATGAAAAAAGCAAGAGAACACATTCTTGTTTTGTGCTGAAAGTTCTGCAGTTCCCCCAAGCGCACATTAGGAACAATGAAATATTAGCCATCTCTGAGCCATAAACTTCATCACTGTCCCTGCCAATTGCAAAGGCTCAAACAGATTGTCTCTTTATCTCTCTGAGTTAGCTTCTGATTCCATATTCTCTCCACCAGAAAGGCCACGTTGTTCCACCTCCAAGGTCACTAAATTGACCTAAATTGACTTTATTCACGCAGAGTGCTGGAAATGTAGCTGTGGAGAGCACTGAGGTACAGGGTTGCAAATTGGGGAGTATTGTAGTAGATAGGGAGGATGTGTTAGAAATTCTCGAGGTTTGAAGTTGGATAAGTCCCCTGGGCCGGACGGGATTTACCCTAGGATTCTCTGGGAGGCAAGAGAGGAGATTGCAGAGCCTCTGGCTCTGATCTTCAGGTCCTCGTTGGTTACGGGTGTGGTTCCGGATGACTGGAGGATGGCGAATGTGGTCCCATTGTTTAAGAAGGGGAAGAGAGACCTTCCTGGGAATTATAGGCCAGTGAGTCTTAATTCTGTGGTGGGCAAGGTATTGGAGAGAATTATTAGGGATAGGATTTATAGTTATTTAGAGAGAAATGAATTGATTGGGGATAGTCAGCATGGTTTTGTGAAGGTAGGTCATGCCTTACTAACCTCATTGAGTTTTTTGAGAAAGTGACCAAAGAGGTGGATGGGGGTAAGGCGGTTGATGTAGTATATATGGACTTTAGTAAGGCTTTTGATAATGTGGCCCATGGAAGACTTCTACAGAAAATGCAGATGTGTGGAATAGAGGGTGATTTAGCTAATTGGATTAGAAATTGGCTGGCAGATAGAAGACAGAGGGTGGTGGTTGATGGGAGATATTCATCGTGGAGTTCGGTGACGAGTGGTGTGCCTCAGGGGTCTGTTTTGGGCCCCTGCTGTTTGTAATTTTTATAAATGATCTGGATGAGGGTATTGAGGGATGGATCAGTAAATTTGCAGATGATACTAAAGTTGGTGTGTGGTAGATAGTGAAGAGGGGTGTTTTAGTTTACAGAGTGACTTGGACAAGTTGCAGAGCTGGGCCGAGAGGTGGCAAATGGAGTTTAATGTGGAAAGTGTGAGGTAATGCACTTTGGCAGGAACAATAAATGTGTAGAGTATAGGGCTAATGGTAGGGCTCTTAATAGTGTTGAGGAACAGAAGGATCTTGGTGTATGTGTCAATAGATCCCTGAAAGTCGGCAGTCAAGTGGATAAAGTTGTTAAGAAGGCTTATGGAGTCTTAGCTTTTATTGGTAGGGGGATTGAATTTAGGAGCCGCAGCATCATTGTGCAGCTGTACAAAACTCTAGTGCGGCCGCACTTGGAGTATTGTGTGCAGTTCTGGTCGCCACATTATAAGAAAGATGTGGAGGCATTGGAGAGGGTACAGAGGAGGTTTACTAGGATGTTGCCTTGTATGGAGGGCAGGTCCTATGAAGAGAGGTTGAAGGATTTGAGGTTGTTTTCGTTAGAAAGGAGGCGGCTAAGAGGGGATCTTATTGAAGCATATAAGATGATTAGAGGTTTAGATAGGGTGGACAGTGATAGCCTTTTTCCTAGGATGGAGAAGCTAGCACGAGGGGACACAGCTTTAAATTAAGGGGTATGAGTTATAGGACGGATATCAGAGGTAGGTTCTTTACTCAAAGAGTGATTAGGAGTGGAATGCCCTGCCTGCAGCTGTTGTAGATGCGCCAAGTTTGGTGGCGTTTAAGAGGTTAGTTGATAAGTATATGGATGAGAAGGGAATGGTTTAGTTAGGAGGGGCATTGCTTTTTATTTTGGTCGGCACAACATCGAAGGCCGAAGGGCCTGTTCTGTGCTGTATTGTTCTATGTTCTATGTTCTATGTTCTAAATTGGTGCCTGGGATGAGAGTGTTATCCGCTGAGGCTGAAATAGCAAAACGTTTGGTGTCTCAGAAAGTCAAACAATAAGGGAAACTGGTGCGATAGTGCATTTCAAGCTCAACATCAATCATGATTGTATTGAACTGTGAAGTATTGAATTGTAAGGGACTTTTGATCTTGTGCTGATATTTCTTACACTTCTGAGTTTGTTGATTTGCACTGGCTTTCAGCCCAGCATTACCTCAATTTTATAATGACCATTCCATGTCTTCAAATCTTTCCATGGCCTCGTCTTTGTAAACCTACTCCTGTTTGACAACTTCACAAAATCTCTGCGCACCTTCAATTCAAGCCTCTTGTACATCCCTGATTTTAATTTCTGCCAAATCTATGCGCTCAAACACCTTGGCTCTAAACTCTGATCCAAATGTCTCTCTGCTTGAAAGGGTTAAATACTCACACAAGTTTAAAAAAAATCACATAAGGGCATTAGTTTGACAAAGCTCATTAAATCAGATATCTGTAACTGGAAAATGGGAGTGATCTAGATACAAAAGTGAGCTTTACTGTGAAGTTTTCATGCTGATTGGATATAATGAAGCAATTGTAAAGTGATTGTAATTGGTTTTTGCTAATTACTTGTTATCAATTTTGAAAACTATTATTGCCTTTGTATCTTGGAATATGCCACTCTGGCTAGCTGCAGGGATGTGAACTGTCTCACTTGCATTAAAATAGCTATTTAAGGGAACTCTGTTACTCGCCTGGTTACTCAAAAGGTGAGGTTGTGATCAATTGAAAGGCTGAGATCAAAGCCCGCAATACTGCTCATTTAAGAATCTCTAATTCTCTTAATCTCTTTACGTAATTAGGTATCTTGGGATATTGTAGCCTTTTTTTTCTTGGAATATAGTTTTTATTGCCCAACCATTATTGCCCCTGAACTTGTGATAGTGAACGAATTTCTTGAACCAGGATTTTGATCCCATGACAGTAAAGGAACAGTGATACAGTTAAAGTCAAGGTCATGTCTGGATTAGTTGTATGTTATACAGGCAACAAATAGTCATCTTGCCAGCAAGGCCTCATGGTCTATCAAAGAATGAAAACAACTTTCCATGTGTCATTGAGTAATTGGATAATATAAAATATTGTACATCTTGCACTAAGCATAAAAATAAAAAGGGTAGAAATGCATAAATCTTCGTAATAGGAAATTATATAGGTGTCTTAAAGTATGGCTCAATTATGACTGATTCTAAGGAGTGTAAAAGAATGGGGAAGCAAATATTTGGGTGTACTTAAAATCAAATTGTGGTTTAAAACGATCAGTTTTGTGAAGGGTAAGTCGTGCCTCACAAACCTTATCGAGTTCTTTGAGAAGGTAACCAAAGAGGTGGATAAGGGTAAGGCAGTTGATGTGGTTTATATGGATTTTAGCAAAGCTTTTGGTAAGGTTCTCCGAGGTAGGCTACTGCAAAAAATGCAGATGCCTGGGATTGAGGGTGATTTAGCGGTTTGGATCAGGAATTGGCTCGCTGGTAGAAGACAAAGGGTGATGGTTGATGGGAAATATTCAACCTAGAGTTCAGTTACTAGTGGTGTGCCTTAGGGATCTGTTTTGGGGCCACTGCTGTTGGTCATTTTTATAAATGACCTAGATGAGGGTGTAGAAGGATGGGTTAGTAAATTTGCTGATGATACCAAAGTCGGAGGAGTTGTAGACAATGAGGATGGATGTTACAGTTTGTAGAGGGACATAGATAAGCTGCAGAGCTGGGCTGAGAGGTGGCAAATGGAGTTTAATGCAGAAAAGTGTGATGTAATTCACTTTGGAAAGAGTAACAGGAGTATAGAATATAGGGCTAATGGAAGTTCTCTTGGTTCGATAAGGTGGCACATGGGAGGCTTCTGCAGAAAATGCAGACGTATGGGATTGAGGGTGATTTAGCTAACTGGATTAGGAATTGGCTAGCAGATAGAAGACAGAGGGTGGTGGTTGATGGGAGATATTCATCGTGGAGTTCGGTGACAAGTGGTGTACCTCAGGGGTCTGTTTTGGGGCCCCTGCTGTTTGTAATTTTTATAATTGATCTGGATGAGGGTATTGAAGGATGGATTAGTAAATTTGCAGATGACACTAAAGTCGGAGGAGTGGTAGATAGCGAAGAGGGGTGTTATAGTTTGCAGAGAGACTTGGACAAGTTGCAGAGCTGGGCCGAGAGGTGGCAAATGGAGTTTAATGTGGAAAAGTGTGAGGTAATTCACTTTGGCAGGAATAACAAATGTGTAGAGTATAGAGCTAATGGTAGGACTCTTAATAGTGTTGATGAACAGAGGGATCTTGGTGTGTATGTGCATAGATCCCTGAAAGTTGGCACCCAGGTTGATAAGGTTGTTAAGAAGGCGTATAATATGTTAGCTTTTATTGGTAGGGGGATTGAATTTCGGAGCCATGAGATCATGTTGCAACTATACAAAACTCTGGTGCGGCCACACTTGGAGTATTCCGTACAGTTCTGGTTGCCATATCATAAGAAAGATGTGGAGGCACTGGAAAGGGTGCAAGGAGATTTACCAGGATGTTGCCTGGTATGGTGGGAAGGTCTTATAAGGAAAGGCTGAGGGACTTGAGGTTGTTTTCATTAGAGAGAAGAAGATTAAGAGGTGACCTAATTGAGGCATACAAGATTATCAGAGGGTTAGATAGGGTGGACAGTGAGAGCCTTTTTCCTTGGATGGTGATGGCTAACACGAGGGGATATAGCTTTAAATTGAAGGGTGATAAATATAGGACAGATGTCAGAGGTAGGTTCTTTACTCAGAGGGTAGTAAGAGCGTGGAATGCCCTGCCTGCAGCAGTTGTAGACTCACCAACTTTAAAGGCGTACAAGTGGTCAGTGGATAGGCACGTAGATAACATTGGAATAGTTCAGATTAGAGGTTATTAGATTCGTTCCAGTGATCGGCGCAACATCGAAGGCCAAGGGGCCTGCACTGTGTTGTAATGTTCTTATGTTCTATGTTTGAATCATTGTCAGAAGCATAGTTCAGTTTCCCAGGTAAATTACCCATGAATTATCCACACATGATCAAATTTGCCTAAAATCTGGTCTATTTTCAGAAAACATGGACATAGTGTGTGCAGGCACAGTTCGTAATGAAGCATTGATAAACTTGTGATTGGAGAATTTTGCCGTGACAATGATAACTAAAGTCTGATAAAAAAATATTGACAGCATCTTCTTACCAGCGCAACATAAGATCGGCTTTATGTTGAACATCATGTGATTAATGTCTTGTACATTTAAGATAACCTCAGCATTAATAAGAAAGCTTATCCAAGTATTTACAAGTTTGTGGGACGACTTTGCAGTTATCTATTTCTGCCAGGCAATGTTAATGGCTAAGGGTGCACAGAAGTCCAAGTCCATTTGCTATTATTGTTGCTAAGCAATGTGACATGTGAGCCATTGGCTCAAATCCTCTTATCAACAGCGGCAGCAGTCCTTTTATCTGAGTGATCAACTCACACCCTTCTTTACTGCCCTCCCTGATGAGCGTCCAATCCAGTTTGTCATGTTATATGACAAGTATATCCAGTACGTGTACCTCCCATGAACTGTTTTTGTCATACTAATTCTCATCAGCTCTTCTTTTCTCACCTGATCTCCTTCAGCCATTACCTCAGTATTATGCATTCATCCAATTCTAGCCTCTTGTACTTTTGTAATTTTCAATATTGGCATCTGTGCCTTTAGATATTTAAATCCTTAGCTCCAAACCCATTTTAACCCTCTGTCCAGTTCAATCTCTCCGTCAAGGGCAGCCTAGTGGTTAGCACTGCTGCTGCACAGCGCCAGAGACCCGGGTTCAGTGCCAGCTTCAGGTGACTTTGTGGAGTTTCACATTCTCCTCCATGTCTGTATGGGTTTCCTGCAGGTGTTCCAGTTTCCTTCTTCATTTCAAAGATGTGCAGGTTAGGTAGATTAGCTATGCTAAATTGCCCCTTAGTGTGAGAGCGATTAGCAGGGCAAATACATGGGATTACAGGGATAGTCTTATGTGGGATTGTTGTTGATGTCAGCTTTGATGGGCCGAATGGCCTCCTTTCAGAATTGTGGGGATTCTGTGAGGTCCCAGCACTGATCACTGTGGCAGTCCACTGGTTAGTTTGCCAACCTGAATAACTAATTTATTTCACAAGTTTCCCTATCAAGGAATGGAATCCCTGATTCATGATAATATTATTCAAAAACCATGAACTCTTGTGCTTTTTTAAATACATTATCTACTGCCTCTTTCTTTTTGCACCCTCATTCTCACATCAAGAGCTCTTAACAAATTTACCAATTTCTCTTTCACAAAACCATACTAATTCAATTATGTTTTGGTTTTTGAAATGCCCTGCTCTTGTCTTGTCACAAATGGATTCTAGCATTTATCCAATGACAACGAGCCTGACATTGGCAGGTTTGCAGTCTGCTAAGACTTTTCCAGAAGTCTTAGGAGGATTTGTTAGTGATAAGTCATCAGGACATGGGAAATCCTTGTGACAGGAGGTCAGAAGCAGAGAAGGTTGCATCCTTTCTTCAAACAATTGCTTAAATATTTAAAGAGGAGTTTGCAGGGCATTGATATGGAGAATGTGGAATACTGGGATTAATTTTGGATTGCTCTATCAAAGATCTCCCATGTCTGTGCTGTAAATATCTGCAATTTCTGTGCAGGATAGGGAGTTTGAGTTTAAGAGCCATGGGGTTATGCTGCAACTATACCGGACCTTGATGAGACCATATTTGAATATTGTGTGCAGTTCTGGTCACCTCACTATAGGAAGGATGTGGAAGCTTGGGGAGAGTGCAGAGGTGATTTACGAGCATGCTGCCTGGTTTGGAGAGTAGGTCTTATGAGGAAAGGTTGAGGGAGCTGGGACTTTCTCTTTGGAGCAGAGGAGGATGAGAGAACAAAGAACAATACAGCACAGGAAACAGGCCTTTCTGCCCTCCAAGCCTGCTCCACTCATTTGATTGAAATAGACCATTCTTCTGTATCCCTCAATTCCCAGTCTGCTCATGTGACTATCCAGATAAGTCTTAAACAATCCCAGCATGTCTGCCTCCACCACCCTGCTTGGCAGTGCATTCCAGACCCCCACCACCCTATGTGTAAAATATGTCCCTCTGATATCTGAATTAAACCTGCCGTCCCCCTCTCACTTTGAACCTGTGACCCCCTCGTATTTGTCATTTCCAACTTGGAAAAAAGCTTCCCACTGTTCACGCTATCCATACCCCTCATAATTTTATATACTTCTATTAAGTCTCCTCTCATTCTCCATCTTTCTAGGGAGAACTGCAGTTTACCCAATCTCTCCTCATCGCCAAGACCCACCATACCAGGCAATATCTGGGAGAAAGCGGGAAAGTGGAACTGATCCACTGCAGATCAGCCATGATCTTATTGAATGGCAGGGCAGGCTCAAAGGACTAGATGGCCTACTCCTGCTCCTATTTCTGATTTCTTATGTATTAAACTTCTCTGCACTCTGTCCAAAGTCTCTATGTCCTTATGATAATGCGGCAACCAGAACTGGACACAATACTCCAAATGTGGCCTAACCAATGTTCTATACAGCTGTAACATCAGACACCAATTTTTATATCTGTATCCCATCCTATAAAGGCAAGCATGCCATATGCTTTCTTCACCACCTTCTCCACCTGTGCTGCCAACTTCAAGGATCTGTGAACTTGCACACCCAGGTTCCTCTGTGCGTCTATACTTTTGATGATTCTGCCATTTATTGTATAACTGCCCCCTACATTAGTCCTATCAAAATGCATCACTTTGCATTTATCTGGATTAAATTCCATCTGCCATTTCTTCACCTAATTTTCCAGCTTTTCTTTATCCTGCTGTATTCTGTGACAATGTTCATCGCTATCCGCAAGTCCAGCCATCTTCGTGTCAGCCGCAAACTTACTGATCTCACCAGTTACACCTTTTATCATTTTATATATATCACAAAATAGCAGAAGTCCAGGACAAAGCCCTGCAGAACACCACTGGTCACAGACTTCTAGCCAGAAAAAGATTATTCCACTACTACCCTCTGTCTTCTGTGGCCAAGCCAGTTCTCTACCAATCTAGTCACCTCTCCTTTTATCCCATGAAATTTAATGTTTTGCACCAACCTGCCATGAGGGACTTTGTCAAACCCTTTACTAAAATCCATACAGATGACATCCACAGCTCTATCCTCGTCAACCCTTTTTGTCACCTCCTCAGAAAAACTCCACCAAATTTGTAAGGCATGACCTCCCCATTACAAGACCATGCTGTCTATCACTAATGAGATTATTCATTCTAAATGTGCATACATCCTATCTCTAAGAATCCCCTCCAACAATTTCCCTACCATGGATGTCAAGCTCACTGGCCTATAGTTACCCGGGTTATCCTTGCTACCCTTCTTAAATAACGGTACCACATTCGCTATCCTCCAATCCTCAGGGACCTCATCTGTGTCCAATGAAGAGACAAAGATTTCTGTCAGAAGCCCAGCAATTTCATCTCTTGTCTCCCTGAGCAATCTCGGATAGACCAGTGAGTCTTACTTCTGTTGTGGGCAAAGTATTGGAAAGAATTATTAGGGATAGGATTTATAGTTATTTAGGAAGAAACAAATTGATTGGGATTGTCAGCATGGTTTTGTGAAGGGTAGGTTGTGCCTTACTAACCTTATTGAGTTTTTTGAAAAAGTGACCAAAGAAGGTGGATGGGGATAAGGCAGTTGATGTCGTATATATGGACTTTAGTAAGGCGCTCGATAAGGTGCCCCATGGAAGGCTTCTGCAGAAAATGCAGATGTATGGGATTGAGGGTGATTTAGCTAAGCGGATTAGGAATTGGCTAGCTGATAGAAGACAGAGGGTGGTGGTTGATGGAAATTATTCATCATGGAGTTCGGTTAGAAATGGTGTACCTCAGGGATCTGTTTTGGGGCCCCTGCTGTTTGAAATTTTTATAAATGATCTGGATGAGGGTATTGAAGGATGGATTAGTAAATTTGCGGATGACACCAAAGTTGGAGGAGTGGTAGATATTGAAGAGGGGTGTTATAGTTTGCAGAGAGACTTGGACAAGTTGCAGAGCTGGGCCGAGAGGTGGCAAATGGAGTTTAATGTGTAAAAGTGTGAGGTAATTCACTTTGGCAGGAATAACAAATGTGTAGAGTATAGGGCTAATGGTAGGACTCTTAATAGTGTTGAAGAACAGAGGAATCTTGGTGTATATGTGCATAGATCCCTGAAAGTTGGCAATCAAGTCGATAAGGTTGTTAAGGAGGCAATACGGAGTCTTAGCTTTTATTGGTAGGGGGATTGAAGTTCGGAGCCGCAACGTCATGTTGCAACTGTACAAAACTCTAGTGCGGCCGCACTTGGGAGTATTGTGTACAGTTCTGGTCCCCGCATTATAAGAAAGATGTGGAGGCATTGGAGAGGGTACAGAGGAGGTTTACCAGGATGTTGCCTGGTATGGAGGGCAGGTCTTATGAAGAGAGGCTGAGAGATTTGAGGTTGTTTTCGTTAGAAAGAAGGCGGCTAAGAGGAGACCTTATTAAAACATATAAGATGATTAGAGGTTTAGATAGGGTGGACAGTGATAGCCTTTTTCCTAGGATGGAGAAAGCTAGCACGAGGGGACATAGCTTTAAATTAAGGGTGGTAGTTATAGGACGGATGTCAGAGGTAGGTTCTTTACCCAGAGGGTGGTAAGGGTATGGAATGCCCTGCCTGCTGCAGCTGTAGATGCGCCAAGTTTGGTGGCGTTTAAGAGGTTAGTAGATAAGTTTATGGATGAAAAGGGAATGGTTTAGGTTAGAGGGTCATTGCTTTTTCTTAATTGGTCGGTGCAACATCGAAGGCCGAAGAGCCTGTTCTGCGCTGTAATGTTCTATGTTCTAGATGCCATCAGGCCCTGGGGATTTGTCAGTTTTAATGTTCCCTAAAAAACCTAACCCTTGTAATGGAGATTCTAACTGGTCAACACTTCCCTGAGATACTCGCAGTCAACACATCCCTCTCCTTTATGAACATTGATGTAAAGTGTTAATTTAGGATCTCCTCTACCTCCTTGCACTCTTAAGCATAATTCCCCTCCTTTGTCCTGAGAGGTCCAATTTTTTTACCCTGACAACTCTTGTTCCTAACACATGAATAAAATGCTTTCGGATTCTCCTTAATCCTGTCTGCCAAGAACATTTCATGATCCCTTTTTGCCCTTCTAATTCCCCGTTTGAGTTCTTTCCTACTTTCTCTGTATTCCTGTAGTGCTTTGTCTGTTTTTAGTTGCCTGGACCTAACGTATGCCTCACTTTTTTTTTGATCAGATCCCCAATTTCCTTGGTTATCCACAGCTCTCGAATCCTACTTTCCCATCCTTCCTTTTTACAGGCACGTGCCTGTCCTGCAGCCCTATCAACTGCTCCTTAAAAGACTCCCAGATGCCAGATGTGGATTTACTCTCAAACAGCCTCTCCCAATCAACGGCCAACTCCTGCCTAATCCGGCTATAGTTAGCCTTCCCCCAATTCAGCACCCTACCTGTAGGATAACACTCATCCTTTTCCGTTACTATCCTAAAATTAACAGAATTGTGGTCACTATTTGCCACATATTCCCCTAATGAAACTTTGACAACCTGATTGGACTCATTAACCAGTACTAGGTCCATTATAGCCCAATTAAAGAGGGGGCTATCTACATATTGTTCCAAAGAACCTTCCTGTACACATTTTACAAATTCCTCACTCTCCAGACCCCCAGCCCTAAGCACTTTCCTGTCTATACCAGAAAGGTGACATTAGAGGTTTATAGGATGACGATAATACAGTGGACATGCAGAGAGTATTTCCTCGAGCGTATGTAGCTGTTATTAGCTATATCTGCTAGCATAGCTTTAAGGTTCATGGTGGGAGATTTAGGAGGGATGTCTTAGGTAGGTTTTTTATTCAGAGAGTGGTTGGGGTGGGGAACGCACTGCCCACTGTGATAGTGGAGTCGGACACTTTAGGAACTTTCAGGTGGTTATTGGATAGGTACCTGGAGCACACCAGAATGATAGGGAGTGGGATTGCATGATGTTGGGTTTGGACATAGCTCAGCACAACATAGAGAGCCAAAGGCCTGCCTTGTTCTATGTTCTAAGACCTCAGCTATCTTACACGGCATTTAGTACATGCAAGGATTAGAGGAATTGGGCCATATATGGGCATTTGGGACAAGCTAGGAGAGCACCATAGACCAGTTGGACCACAGGGCCTGTTTCCATGCTGTATTGTTTTGTCTCTACTACACCTAATGCATTCACTATCACTTCCTTTAAAACCATTAGATACAGACCATCAGTTCCAGTGTATTGGCAACGTTAAATGATTGCTCTCCATCCCTTTTATCTCTTCAGTTGATTTTTTTTTGTGCCTTTTAAAGTGAGGCTATGGAACGTTTATTTATTATTTCTCAATAATTCTCTCATCTCGGCTACAACAGGACCAATGTTTATTTTGGGCATTTGGCCATTTTATTTCTTACTGAGATCCTTTATCATCTCTTCTTTGGGTGCCAATTTTCTTCTCTATCTTTCTTTGCTGGTTCCAAACATTTTCCCATATCTATTGGGTAGTAGCGTTGTTTCACAGCACCAGGGACCTGGGTTTGATTCTGGCCTCAGATGATTGTCCAAACTGCACAGACAATCTCCTTAGTTCTGCATTTGTTTTCCTCCCAGTCTAAACAAATACAGATTAGATGGATTAGCCTTGGTAAAGGTACAGGATTGAGCCTGGGTGAAAAACTCTTTCAGAAAGCACAGAGCTATAAGCAAGGAATCAGTGGGTCTATTTTACATATTTTTTATGATATCCTTAACTTCTTTAGTAGGAATGCACATCCTGATCTGTGGAATAAGTAATTTGATTTTATCACCTTTAATGTCTGCTTTACCTTTTGATTCTATCCAAGGTTGAAGCAAATGGATCACCCATGCAAAAATCCACTTATCAGCAGTTAAAGATTCTTGACTGTACAGTTATGAATTACTCCAATCTCATACACCATACCACATCAAAATAGCTTTTCCCTTAGTTTGTTTCAAAATGTCCAAATACTATTACAAATTCATATCCACAAAACTTAAGTCCATTCAACAGCCCGGTCTGAGCTGTCCAACCTACAGCATGGATTAATCAAGTGTAGAAATGATTTACTAGGATGCTATCAGGTCTTGATGGTTGGAGTTAAGGCGAGGCTGAGAGGTGATCTTATGGAGATCAAATCAGCTAGATAGTCAATATCTTTTCCAAAAGGGGCAGGGGGGTTCTAAAACTAGAGGGCATGAGAAATACAAAAGTATCCAGAGAGGTGATTCTTTCCCCCCCCACCTAGAGGTAGTAGAAATAGGTACAACTGTGTTTTAAAAAGCATTTACAGAATAGAGGGATATGGGCAAATGCAGGTGACTGGGATTAGGTTAGGGTTTTTAAAAAAAAGGGCAGCATGTACAAGTTGGACATTCCATTGTGTAAACCTCTATTAAAATCTCCCAACTGCTTGAAGGTTATAAGGCCCCATATTGCAAGTAGAGCTCAGTCTTTATAATCAAAACTTCAATTCAGTGACAGATAAAGCACTCCCATTTCATGCTGTTAGCATTCAGATATGGAATCTGAATGGAATATGGAACTAGGAATTGTCACCTCATCCTTCCAACTCCCAACCATTTGGCTTGAAAGATACAGCAGTCTTCATTCCACATTTGTGATCTTGCCCTGTCACCCTGACCTTTTCCAAATTTATTGGAACTCTCCTCATTTGAGCCATTCCCCATTTTATTCACAGCTGAAGTTGTCCAATTCAGCAGTAGTCTGGTCTAAGTAGGCTTTTAAATCGAGGCTGCAATTATACATGGCATTAAACAACAGAACCAAGATTTTTTGTAGGCAGTCTAACTTTTGTTAGAATGTAGTCCAAACACTACACCATTTCTATCACTGACCTTTTAACTATGTGCTCAAAAGGCTGTTATGTCCACCCTACTGCTAAACTAGTCCGTAATAGTCAAAGGTTTGAGCCTGAAGTTATGGATATTGAAAGCACTAAGTTGGGATATGTAATTCAACATGCATACCCAAGTTTTCATAATTCTGCCACTGGTGAACTTCTGGAAAGCCAAGATGAACCTATTTTCAACTTCATGATTTTTTTAAAAGAAAAAACAACAATAACAACACAAGTCAGGCAAGGCTTGCTAATCTTTAATGAACATTTAACTTCAATTACAAATGAAAATGTTTTTCTAATATTTGTTAGGTTTTAATGGAAGACTTTGAAAAAAACTGCACATTTGAATCTTGCACCTCAATTGCTCCACTCTTTGGTACTATTACATTGCCTCAAGCGGACATGCAAGTGGCTTACTCAAACTTCCAGTGCTATATGCATACTTGTTTCAAGTGTTAAAATGTCCTAAAAAGCTCCAAGTTCATAGTTCACAGTATTAAATAGCAATATGCCTTGTTAATTAAAAACATGCAGTAATAAACTCACTATACAAAGAATGACAAAGTCAAAGTACTTCATCACAAAGTCAAAGACAAACAAAAATGAATGAAACAAAAGAAAAATTTGTACAGCATATATTCAGCCAAGTTGGACTCTATTGAAATGCATACTGATGTTTTAAAGACTCAAGTATTTGCTTTGACTGCCATTTTGCAGGATTCACACAACAATCTGAATAAATGCTCTACTGAAGCAGAGGTCATAACCACAGCAACACTGCTGAAATATAGAGATGGTGCTCAGGTAGTTGTTCAGCACACTTAGAAGATAACATATTTGAATAAAGCCATAATTGCAGCGCTGATCAAACCAGAAATTGGGACCGTAACGAACCAAGCCATGAAGATGTTTCGGAAAAGATGCCAGTCAACAGCTTTCTTGGCACGCATCCAGCCAACGGCTACAACTGAGCCAACCTGCAGAAATAAAATGAAGCTTCAGGTACGTTTCATTCAGTTAAATTACTATTTTACATACCATGATGAAGTGCCTTCAGCGAATACTTAATTTGGTCATGAATATGTTCCCACATCCAAGCCAAAGATTGAAAGTGAGGACCACGTGGGATTAGTTCTGGATTTTCTGCAGTAAAATATGTAGTCAACTACAGACGTTGCGTCAACTCTTCAGATTAGGCTCAATGACACGCACCTTGCAATGTGTTGTACTGACAGGAAGACCAGCATTTGAAGCAATCACCACAGTCAGAGCAGAGGCCAATTCAATACTGAAGCCACTGTAAATAAACAATGAGATAACATTCATTAACTTATCACAGTACTGCAATGCTGCAGTTTAAATTTTCTATTGGTTAGGGAATTGCATCAAAATGTGTGGAAGAATCTAACCATCTCATTTGTGCCTTGCCTAATGCAATGAATCCTCAGTTTTTTCCCCCTCTGGATTCAAACTAGGAGAGAGACGTTTGTTAGATATTATATCCTGTGTTCTTACCATGTTTATTACTGGACTATACTCCCATCATGCAGCAAATAGTGTCAACATTCTTCAACTTGAGCAGAATTAAAACATTTTACCTTAGGAAAAGGGTGTGAAGCAACTAATTTCTTGAATGCATGTTAAATTATATCCAAGTAGTTTACATCATGCAACAAGAATTATTACATTCAACTTAATCTACCCAAGCTCTGATCAAGGAAGTACTACATGAAAAAGATCAGTGTCAGCAAACCTACTGAAATCCAAATGTAGTTTATCAAAATCATTTGAACTTCCAGAATCCAAGAAACAAACTTTGCTTACCTTGAGGGAGTAATTGGTGTCAGATCCTTGCCCATAGTTTGAATAACTCTCCGTCCCCAGACCCAGAGACCAAGACATATGCCTACACCTCCGTACAAGAGAAGCCAAATTGGAGTTTCAATTTTTGAGTTAACATCTCCTGTGGAGTAAACAAGCCACAGAGCAACCAGGGGACCGATGGCATTGCTGAAGAACAAAAAAAAGTGAGAAAAACAAAATAAAAGCAAGCTGCCAACCCAAGCATCATGTTCCGTTGTTATTGGTGCTCTCTTATGACATGCTGGGTCAAACAATATTGGTTCCACAACTACCTACATCAAATCAATTTTGAGTTCACCCTCCTCAAGCTGATTCCCTTGGAAATACTAAGTGTGGTTATTTAGGCAAATAGTGTGAGACACTGAATTTCGACAGTGCTGCAAGAATAGCAAAGATCTGCACATGTACGACATGCCTACAGTACCATGTGAAAAGATTTATTTATTTACAGGTGGACAAACTTAGTTTACTTTCAATTCTCATTTCAGAACTATCAACTCAATTCCCTTAATGTTCTTAATTCAGGAGCCCCCTGGATTATTATAAATTGTAATCTCTTTCCAGATGATGCATTTTTACCAAAACCAAATATCCTTTCAACGACATTGTGGCTGAAGCAAATAGTACTGAACCATGTTCCAATTACAGCAGTATGTGCACTCCTATTTTTAACTGCTCTATTAGCAACAATAGTTCTTTACAGCATTACATTGTGCTCTCTTTTATACCATTTTTAACCTTTTAATGACATTATTAACATTCCCTGTGTTGTGCTCTAACATTTGAAGTCTGCTCCACATCATCCCTACAACAGCATAAAATTCACCACGTCGAACCCGAGACATGAAGTCTGAAGAGTCACAGACTCAAAACTTGAATTCCCTTTTTTCAGGCACTGCCAGACTTAAACGCTGGAAAAACTGTTACTTAAGTTGCTAGCATCCACAGTATTGTCTTTTATTCATTGTTTTGTTTGATTTCTTACTGAGAAAGAACATGCAGAACTCTCAATTAAGCAGGTGTTTGTTCCACAAAAATAAAGACATTCTAAAAAATAGAAACAAAATTAAAAGGCCATAATTCATTAAAATCAGGTCAGAAATCCAGTGCAAATATTCCTCACCTGACATCATTGCCACCATGAGCAAAAGAGCCAAAACATGCAGTCAGGATTTGCAAGAACTGGAACAACAGTGCAACTTCAGGTTTTTCCTGCTCACGCCATTCCTCCACAGAACCATCACTGCACTTGCGGTCTCCCAATTCAATTTCAAACTTCATACTTCCATCCTCAGTCTTGTTGGAATCAGCCATGGCATTACAGTAGCTACTGTAACTATCTTGTCTGATACGTTTCTTTGATTCCAAGCCAGATGATGTTAATTTTTCCATTTCCTCAGCCTTCACTTCCCCTTCTTTGGGCTTGAAGGAATCAAGAGGCATGCCACAGATTGCCATAGTGTAACACGTGTAACTGTTGTTGCGACGCAGTGGCCTGTTACCTGGTTCATTCGAGTCCCCAGCACAGTCAATCATTTTGGCTAAGTGCAGTTTGTGAAGTAGTTCTTTATACAGTCCAGAATCTTTGTGTACAGTGTGATAGTGACCACTGTAGCCATTAGTATTTGTTTGATGACCAATAACCTGGTTGAGTTGAACATGATTGCTTCCAAATTGCACAGTTCCTTTAACAAATATGAAAATCAATGATGTCTCAAAAGTTGCCTCAATATGAGCTATACAATTTATTACATCATATACTCATACTTGGTATACAAACCTAATAAACTAAAGCATTGTCTGTAAAACATTATATGCTATTTGGTTAAGCAAATTTCAGTCATAGTTCAAGACTTGTGATGGTAGCTATTCTAAATAAAAGTCTTTTTAGTGTTTTTTTTTCCCCCTAAGAACCAAGTTCTGTAGACAACTAAATAGAAATCTGAAAATTCCAAGCTGATTTAAATCAATCAGGTTTTTAAAAGTTCGTAAAATTTGAGTTCAATACTTACTAGGAAGAAATTGAGAGAAAAAAAAAAATGATCACCTGAACCCATGCTTACGAATTCTGTATCAAAATGATGGTTCACCACCCCAGCCCCCAAAAAAACATCCAAGCAATTGTGAAAACAGACACTCTCATTCAGGTAGTCAGTCAAATTTCAGTAGGTGTTGAAGACACAAGAATAACCTAAATCAAGATCAGCAAGTACAGGTGGGTTGACAGCCACCAAAAGTTTGACATAGGTCTTGACATGTTCAAACTGTTCAACTTGAATCACGGTTTCACGAGAAGCAAGGTTTGTTTTGGTTCTCATAGCATACCAAAAGTTTTCCACACACTAGGCAAAATTTGATATACTATGAAGCGATCTTCCGATTTCAAATTTTAAAGACCAAAAGAAAAAAAAAACGATATCATACCATCCATCAGATGATCAATGTTAGTTTCATTCATCTCTCCATGTTCCTTCCTTACATCTTCTGCTGAATCTCCTACAAATGCAATTCTTCCACTTGGTTTCTCCAAACTCTGCTTGGCTGGTAGAACAGAAACCCCATCGGTCTTGGGAGTCTTTATTTCAGATGATGCTGTATCAGTCAACAGAACCTTCAAGTGAGTCTCTTCCAGCTCGTCCTTAGGTACCAAATAGTCATCGTCCTCCTTCTTATCTAATACACTGCTATGTGCCTTACGGGCTTTGACCTCTCCTGTTCGATACACACATCAAAATAGAGCACAAAATAATCTTTAGACTTAAATCAGAAAAACAGTGTAGATGATAAAAATAATAAAATTTTAGAGACTTAATTGGACAATGGGCAGTAAATTATTGAATACATACTTTCTTCCATTATTTCAGTACACAAGTCAATTAAGATGCTGATGAGAAGCAGGCAACACACTGCATCTTACAAGATTTGCAAGCCTAATCAACAAATCAGCTTTTTGGAATATCCTAAGATGTGAGTAATCCTCTCCCTCAGACATCCCTGGTTCATTTGGAGTGACTGACAGGTAAATCTTTTGGCTTTATATAATTCTGAATGCTTTTATTTCAAGCAAGACAGCTGTCCAGACTGCTCGAGTTCAAGTATGTATAAATTCAAGTATTATGATAATTGAAAATACTTCTCTTCCCCTTCAATAACACACATCATTCATCTCTAATAATAAACAGCAGTCCAACCTCAAGAACAAATAATTTTAAAAGAATCAAATTGCATATATAACACATATAGCATGTCAGCGTAACTGAATTGTCATTACTGAATGATAAAGTCAATTGTATAGTTACATGTGTCAGCTTCCGAGAACAAGTGAAAGACAAAAATATTCTGGGGTGGGAAGAGAAGTAGTGGTTTTAAAACCAATGCCAAGTTCATCATTTTCCTCAGCGAAATCTTAATTTACATTATGATTTACTTGACAGAAAAAGTAAATTGTCATTTCCTTTTGGTGATGCATCTTCTGACACCCCTCTTCAAATAAATTGACAGGAAGTATATAAACTAAAGAAATCCTCAGTATCCTTGACCACTCATCATTGCAAACTCACCTGAAAGCTCACTGTGGAAGCCTGTAAATTTCACTTACTTTCGATTTTTCTCTTCATTCTGGGACAGACGATGAACCAAATGACAAGTGCACAGATGACACTACTTCCCAACGTAATCAATGCTGTACCCCAACGTGGAATCCGGTCAAATCCTAATACTGGCCAAATAAAATAAGCAAACATTTTAGAATTACAAGGTAGCAGGTATCTAAGATGCTACTATTTCAATCCCAATAAGGTAAAACTTATTACAAAATGAGCAAACTTTGAGTACCAACTGAATCCACAAGTAAATCCTAAAAATAAGGAATGTAAAATTCAAGCAACCCTTTTAAAGACAGCAGCAAAACATAACCAGCAATTACTCCACAAGCGTAATCGGAATTTGCAGTCCACCCATAAATTGTCCAACAGAATTAAAAGGTGAGAAAACACTTCTCCCTTCAATATTCAAATTCACTCCTCTTTCGTACTCTAACTTCAAAGATATGCACAAAATTAATTATATATTCTATTCCCATTCCAAATTTAGAGAGGCTTACTTCAAAGAAGATGCTTTGATATTCATTACCTCTTATCCTGGCTTCAAAGAGTCAGTTGGCTTATTGGTCTAGTGGTATGATTGGCGCTTAGAACATTAGCATGACAGAGGTCAGGTTCAAATTTCTGACAAGCTCAGAGTTTTCGTTACATGGGTAAAGTGGATATCGAGGCCAAAAGTGGGCAATTGGGTCTAACTTAGGGGTTTTAAAAAAGGGGATGGTATGGACAAGTTAGGCAAAGGGCTTGTTTCCATGCTGTAAACCTCAATGAGCCATAAACAGACAGAGTATTTACAGTGCAAGTTTATAATTTTCCTGGTTGACCAGGTGGCACGCTCGATCAAGACCATCCATCCACATTCTCATGTTAAAATGAAGACTGTGGAGGAAGGGTCAATGCACAATTTGAGGAAATAGGACAGGGTGTTGAGAAAGAAACAAACATTTGATTGGAATACATTGGTAAATAATGACACAAGGTAGTCATAAGGCTTGTGTAATCAAATCCTTTATATGCAACTGTGAGGTGAATGAAATGTGCATTTTGTGCAGACATGAGCTGAAGATTTTAATAAAACAAGTCTTATAATTCAGTTTTCATCACTTAGTACTTACAAGGTGCTCCTGTGTATAGGATAGAGAAAAGATTGATTGCAATTGTACAAGCGTAGAAGACAGGCAGAGCTCGGAGTCCATTTGGCACTGGGTCAGCCTGCAACACAACAATTTCAATATCAATAAGCAGGGAATAAAGCCCCTTAATCCCATTACTTTCAGCCAAGGCTCCAATCTATGTTTTTCAGAAAAAAGCAGCAACTGAACAAATTTTAAATACTGACATTGAGACTTGTACTCTTTCAAGGAAGACCACTCAGCATGCAGTAACAAAAATATTAGAAAGGTAAATAGCACACTGATTTTTATTACAAAGACAACTGAAACTTAACAAGGAAATCCTGCCACAATTGTACAGAGCTTTGATGAAACCACACCTGGAAAACTGCATTGATTTAATCTCTGTATTAAAGGAAAGCTAGCACATCTTGGAAGTGGTGCTTCAAAGGCTCATGGATCTCAACAACAGACAAATTACAGGGAGTCCTTAAGAGGCCAGAACTAAATGGGAGCAGAAATCTTGGGAGGTTAAAGGATGAGAGGAGACTACATAGCCAATTCGGGTGACCACAGAGATCTTTCTTTGTAGAGTGTCTGCAGTTGCACATAGGCTGCCGACTGTTTCAAAGCAGAATGTCTGACATGACAATTAATATTTTGGATTTCAGCACCCCCAAACAGTTAGACAGAAACATCAGTAACCAAATAACGATTTGTGGCTCATCATTTTAACAGGGACCAAGGCAAGCCTCAGCTCCCAATGTTAGCAGGTCCATTACTGGCATATGAATTATTGTCATTCACCCATGACTGGGCTTAGCATGCATTATAAAACAAGAAACTGGAGTCTAGTTGTTGAAATTCTCTGCCACCCAATTTGACTCGATCTCAGGATTGGATTGTCACGTTGACTCAATAATAGAGCACTGTGGCATTCAAAGCAACCGGACAAAACCTGAATTCCAAAAGTACGAACAACCACGCAAGGCCACAAGCAACTTCAGATTCATGAACTGACCTTGTAACTGCTTCCCTTATGTTTGTAATCAGTGTATTACTTGTTTTCTCCCCAAAAAAAGGCAACATAAGCAATGTCATCCATTAACTATGTAACATGTGGTTTAACAATACACAAGTTGAAATGACCATTTTTGAGTATGTAATACTGAAACACTAACTTTTCCTCTGGCATTTTGTCAAAGATAAAGTAAACTGACGAGCAGAAATATTTGATAACTACCTCCCATTATTCCAATTGCTGAAATTTTCCATTTACATGCAAAGAAATAGTCATTTCCCCAGGAAGCAATGAAGAATTACAAGCTTAGTTTTTTTGAAAATCAAGTCCCATAGCAACTAGATCCAATACCATTTGAATTTAATATTTTCCATCTCAAAGATTGAAAGATGGCCTTATCTGTTCAGTGCATCATCTCCACACCAACCAAGCCTCCATTGATCCCACCAGCAGCCAGTGTTGATGTGCTTTTCTACTGGGTGGACAAAGTGAATTGTGGCTTGCCCATTATCATATCTTAGCTTCACTAAAATATTTCAGATTAAACAAACTTCAACCACATGTTATTTTAGTCAGAATCAGACAACATCCTTTCAGATTACTCCAAATGGCCACATCTCCTACCTTATGCAAGATGAAGAAACGCACTAAGTAAAAGACAGCAGCAGACATGAGTCCAGACAGTAGTGGTGAGATGAACCAAGAACCCACTGTACAAATTAGAAAGAAATTTTTTAAAAAAATGCACACAGGTCTATCAGTCCTGAAAATGCAGTGCAATCTCACAATGGTTTAAATTAATTGTTACCTCTGCTGCTGTGGTCACATTCAATGCCAATATGTATGAAATACACAGTGCTCACATTGCAGTCTAAACATTTGAGATTGTAAACAATGTACTAATACAGCAATATTATGCACTCTTTTGTGCTTAAACAAAGGCTTGTGTCCACAAATACTCAAATAATATTTTATAACCATTTGTAGCACCATATGGGATTTTCATTTTAGTAATGAAGCTCCCAGTTAACTTGAAAATCTGCATATTGTTTCTTTGGATCATAAACATCAACTGTTACACAAAATTATCCATGCTACAAACTGTTTAAATCAAGACAAAACCTGCATTTCTCACTCCTTTTCCCTAAGGAAAGCTTAAAATGCACATTTGAAATGGACTTCAGCTGAAGCTTTCAACTCACCAATCTGGAGTAGCTCCAGCCACTTGACACCATGGGCACCTGTAGCCACCAAACAGAAACCAATGGTAGCACCCACAATGCAGTGGGTACCAGATATAGGGAGCTTCAAAAATGAAGCCAATAACTGCCAGACAGCAGAACCTGTAAAAGAGCAAATTTATGGCATTATCCAACCAGAAATATACAAATGACTCCTGTTTCAGGAATAGTGACCAGCTGTGACTGCAATTAACCAGAATATTTCCAATAAGTGTTATCACAATGGTTCAAGATAAACCACTAGGATCTGGGAGGTTGTATTGCAGGTTTGCAGCAGACTGAAAAGATTGAGTATGAGGATGTTAAGAAAGACAATTTAAAGTTTCAACACATCCTATCAAGATAGATAAGTCACTGGGACCTGATGGGATGTACCCCAGGTTACTGTGGTAGGTGAGGGAAGAGATTGCAGAACCTCTGGCAATAATCTTTGCGTCGTCAATGGAGACGAGGGGGGTTCAGGAGGATTGCAGATGTGATTCCTATTTCCAAATAAGGGAACAGGGATAGCCTGGGAAATTACCGACCAGTGAGTCTGACTTCAGTAGTTGGTAAGTTGATGGAGGGTACTGAGGGACAGGATTTATGAACATTTAGAAAAGTTTAGCGTGATTAGAAATAGTCAGCACGGCTTTGTCAAAGGCAGATTGTGCCTTACGAGCCTAGTGGAGTTCTTTGAAAATGTGACTGAACACATTGACAAAGGAAGAACAGTGGATGTGGTGTACGTGGACTTCAGCAAAGCGTTTGATAAGGTCCCCCACGCAAGACTTCTTGAGAAGGTGAAAGGACACGGGATTCAAGGGGCTGTTGCCTGGTGGATCCAGAACTGGCTTGCCTGTAGAAGGCAGAGAGTGGTTGTGGATGGGTCTTCTTCTGCATGGAGGTCAGTTACCAGTGGAGTGCCCCAAGGATCTGTTCTAGGACCCTTGCTGTTTGTCATTTTCATAAATGATCTCGATGAGGAAGTGGCGGGATGGGTTAGTAAGTTTGCTAAAAACGCGAAATTGGTGATGTTGTGGATAGTCTGGAAGAATGTCAGAAGTTGCAGCGAGACAGATAGGATGCAAGACAGGGCGGAGATGTGCTAAGTGGACTTCAACATGGATAAATGTGAAGTGGTCCATTTTGGCAGGTCCAATGGGATGAAGGAGTACAATATCAAGGGTAGGACTCTTAGCAGTGTTGAGGAGCAGAAGGACTTTGGGGTCCGGGTCCATAGGATTCTTAAAAATCAGCCTCCCAGGTGAGGATGTAGTCAAGAAGATGCATGGTCTTCATTAACCGAGGGATTGAGTTTAGGAGTTGGGAGGTAATGCTGCAACTTTATAAGACCCTTGTCAGACCTCACCTGGAGTACTGTGCGTAGTTCTGGTCACCTCACTACAAGAGGGATGTGGAAGCTGAGGGTGCAGAGGATATTTACAAGGATGTTACCATGATTGGGAGGCATGCCCTATGAAGATAGGTTGAGGGAGCTAGGTGTCTTCTCCCTGGAGAGACGAAGATTGAGAGGCAACCTAATGGAGGTTCATAAAATGTTGAGAAGTATAGATAGGGTGGATTCTCAGAGGCTATTTCCCAGGGCTAAAATGGTCACTACGAGAGGACACAGGTTTAAGGTGTTGGGGAGCAGGTACAGAGATGTCAGGGGTAAGTTTTTCCACTCAGAGGTTGGTGAGCGAGTGGAATTGGCTGCCGTTGATGCTAGTAGAGGCAAACTCGCTGGGGTCTTAAGAGGCTTCTGGATGAGTACATAGGATTTAATGGAATTGGGAGTTATAGACAGGCCTGGTTTGGATGCGATTGGTGCAACTTGTGGGCTGAAGGGACTGTTTGTGCTGTATTGTTATATATTCTTGTCCCAAAGCTTCCAGACAGTTATCTTTCTTCCAGAAAATTACAAGATATATAAATGCAAGTCCATCATTAAGACTCACCAAACATGGAACTGACTGATCCAGCCATTAGCACATGTTGACTTGTGTTGAAAGTCTCCACATCAATTATTCCTTTGCGGATGGTCTCACTGACTTTGGCACCCAGCAGCACAGATCCCATCGTCTCAAAGATGGTTGCTAAGATGCAGGCTTTCCCGAGTGTCAGCACTCCTGAACCAACTGCCGTCCCAAATGAATTGGCAACATCGTTGGCCCCCACGGAGAATGCCAGAATGAATGCAATGATGAAACCAACTACAACCATCCATATATACTCATCTAGCGCCATGGTCACTCAGACACGTAATGCTTTCAGAGGTACTGAGTTTTAAAAAAATACTATTGACTTAAATATACAAAATAAGGTAACAAAATATTTGGATATGTAATAAATAACTGGATTAAATAGAATGAAGATTAATATGCACTACACTGAAGTATTGTGCAGCAGTAATTGCTATCCACTGTGTTTAATAGTCTGTTTTAGACAGTTTTTACAACAGTCAACGATTAGAAAGATTGAAGCAAAATCCATTGTGGACACAGATTTGGGATGTTCTTCATCCTGAGGAAATAAAAGATGACATGCTATAAATATGGAGAACCATCTTATCATTAATCAATGTTAGCTACAAAGATCCAACCTGCAAGTCAATAAATCCCTTGACCTCCATCATTCCTTTCCCATCTAGAAGACAATGACTTCAGTGAACCAATTGCAAGTTTAAATGTAGTACAATAAAACCTAGAGCAGCAGATTCAATTGGTAGAGTTCAAAATCAGTGAGATAAGCATCAGATGTCAGTTTGCTCAAATCAACATGGTCCTCAAAATATTAAAACAGTTAACTCCAAGTTGTTGTTCTTCCTTCAAGACTTCAAAATGCCATTATTTCAGTGGAAAATGCAGGTTCAGCTATCAGGTGCAACTGCATTGCACTGTGCCAAGTGTCACAATCTGATAGTCAATGAGTAGATAACAGAGGACTGTCAGATGAAAGAGTACAGCAAGAAATATGGAAAACAAACAGTGGGATTTTCCATTCACACTCACCCCAAAACCAGAAAATCCCACCCGAGGTCAACACACTTTTGCATAGTCTGTCGTTCCCCCTCCCCAATCATTGCAAGTGGGACAGGAAAATCCTCCCAAAAGCATTTTAAAAACTGCGCTGTTAGTGTTTGTTGTGGACAAATTAGTGGAATGGAAAATTGAACCAGACACACCACTTCTCTTTCTTCTTCACCCCCAACCAAAACAGGATGCAACTCTCAAAATTAATTTTAACTATTTCACATGGATTTCTAGCCATCAAATTAGTTTCCAATCCTGAACAAAATCCTCAATATCTACCATTTTGTCTTCAGCCATTTCCAATTATTTAGCATTCATTTCTCATGGTGGCTGCATTGTGAAAAGTGGGCAACTAAGGGAGAGCATCTTCTGGCAACTACTTCTAACAATCAATGAAAAAATTGGCTTGTAAATCTGCAATGATTCAAAAAAAAAGCTCAGAACGAAAATGATCTCAACATGTCTCTTTCAAAAAGAAACTCCCAATTATTCAGATGTACTTTATTAAAAAAGGGCCCCGGACGACCAAAAAATTGTTCAGGACATAACCTAAGCGTAAGGGAGAATAAGGGAGTTGGTTGATTACGCCCATGTCTCTGCTGTCAACAAGTAGTAATTTCAAACACGAAGTAAAGCTTGTGGACTCCAGAAATAACATTTAATAGTTAAGCTACTGTTTAACATGTTTTCCTCCAATGAATCAATGCAAAGATTTAGATCGCAACTTTTGCTTTATGGAAATTGGCGGCTACACAAAGTTCACGTGACTGCGATTTTCTCATTTAATTGACAGCTTGGGAGTGGAAACTGCCTTAGTAATTGTGGACAGAGGCTTAAAAACTTCGAAATTGCAATCTGGGGTCAATGACAGTGATTGCAATAGGAATCCGAGTTTAACAGCGCAATTAACTTCAACAACTCCCTCCTCTCAAATTTAAAGCGCCATCCCTTTTCGCGCCTCTTTGCAACGTTTCGAGAAAGAGTAAACAGGATGCAAATACCCGCCCAGTGAACCTCAAGGAGAGGTGCGGAGTGCAGGCCAATCAACCCAGTGGCATCCTGGGGGCTGGGAAGCCGCCTGAACGGACGGACGGACGGACCAACTGCTCTATCCACTCCAAAGTCAGACATCGACAAGTGGCCCCCACATCCCCATTCCTACACAATTCCAGGATCACTGATTATCTGTCCCATGCGCAGAATACACTTGGAATTAGTAGATTAATAGTGCTGCCTTGAATTAATAGATAACCCGCCAACGATTCACGATTAATAGTAACCTCGAAACCAGGACTTGTCCCACTCCCTGAACAACCCACCAACCTTCTCCATCTCGGTCCCCACAAAACAACGATCCGCTTCTCCGCGGCGCGCGCACACTGTCCCCCCACCCCAGGCGCGCGGAAAATCCGTTGGGCGCCGGAGTCGGGAAGCAGAGGGGGTCGCGCAGGCCACCTCCCGCGAGCTCCCCCTTAGGCCGGCTGACCCCAATGGAGTCCGCCACCACTGCCGGATCAGTCCGGAATCCACCGCGTGCGGCAGCCCCCATACCAATCCATGTCTCTCTTCCGCCCCGGGCACAAATCCCAAGACAAAAACACCGGCTCACCAACTAAAACGATGCTATACTAATCGGTGCCGAAGGGGAAGTTGAAGCCGGTCGGAAGCACGGCCAACAGGGCCCAACAGCCGCGCTCTCAGGTCAGTCAATAATCTGATTCCGCGCCGCTTCCTGAAGGGACGCTCCGATGTTTGCTCTTGCCACCCGGTTGGGGAATGATGTATTCACGGAGCTTAACTATCTAAGTTAGTAGGGAAGTCACTCTCCTAACCAGCAGCTGTCCGCCATCTCTCACTGAAGCTCGCCCAGTCGCCTGTTATATGCGCCGTGACGTGGGGGAGAGGCGGCCAGATGGCGACTCCGCCTTTCAGAGAAAGACATCACCCTGAGAGGCAGCAGCGACAGCGATGTACACAATTCTGAATTCAGCGCAGGAAAACACACAGTACCTGCTGCATCATCCAGTTCCAACCAGGACATCACCTGCAATGGACATTGGTTTAGCCTTACCCACCCTCCTCCTCTAGATTTAATTTGATTTATTCTCAGCACATTTAATAAATACTTTTTCTTGCGTTGTGCAGATATAGAGGAGAGTACAGAATTTAGAATTACAGTTATAGCTAGGGTAGAGAGAAAGATCAACTTAATGCAAGGTGCGTTCATTCCCTGATGGTAGCAGGGAAGAATCCATCTAATCCCTATGAAGCGCACCCAGACCCGATTTACCCTGACTAATCCCCTGATAGTAGGGTCGATTTAACACAGCCAATTCACCTAATCATACTTCTTTGGGACTGTGGGAGGAAACCCGAGCACCTGGTGGCGGTGGGGGAGAAGGAAGGGGGGAGTAGCAGGTAAGGGGGAGGAGGGGGGGGGGGAGGAGGATGGGGTTGTAGGGGGAGGAGGTGGAGGAGTAGTGAGTGGGGTGTCTGATTTTTTTTTGTTGAATTTTTGTAGAATGGTTTCTGATAGACAAGGGAATGACGGGTTACAGGGAGAAATCGGGAAAGTGGAATTCATCCACTGCAGATCAGCCATGATCTTATTGAATGGCGGGGCAGGCTCGAGGGGCTGGATGGCCTACTCCTCCTACTCCTATTTCTTGTATTCTTATATGAGGGTTGGAAGGAGGAAGAGTGGGAAGAGGAGAAGGGAGGGGTGAATGGGCAGAGCAATGGCAGGTATGAAGGAAAGGGGAGGAGAGATGGGAGGAGAAGGAAGCGATAGGTGGGGTGAATGGGAAGGGAGGAGAACGGAGAGGGTAAGTGGGAGGGAGGAGGTGACTGAAGTGAAAGGAGAAGGGCATAGGCTGAAAGGGGTGGGAGGAGAAGTGGAGGAGGATGTAAGGGGGTGAGAGAGAGGGAGGAGAAAGGGGATGAGTGGGGAGAAGGGGAGGAGGAAGGAAAGTGGAGGAATGTGGGGAATGGGAGGAGGGGAATAAGTGGGGAGGGATGAGAAATTACGGGATGAAAGGGGAGGAGGTGGGGAAGAGGGGGATGCAGGGAGCAAAGGAGGGAAGAAGGGAGGAAAAGGACGGGGAAACTGGGGAAGGAGGGTTGGGGGAAAAAAAAAAAAGGGAAAGAGAGCATTGGAGGAATGGGGGAAAAGGGGGAAGAGTGGGAAGGAGGAAGAGTGGGAGGGGAAGAGGAAGAGGGGAAGAGTGGGGAGGGGAAGAGGAAGGGGGAAGAGTGGGGAGGGGGAGGGGGAAGAGGAAGAGGGGGAAGAGTGGGGAGGGGGAAGAGTGGGAGGGGGAGGGGGAAGAGTGGGGGAGGGGGGGAGGGGGGAAGAGGGGGGAGGGGGAAGAGTGGGGAGGGGGAAGAGTGGGGAGGGGGAAGAGTGGGGAGGGGGGAGGGGAGGAGAGGGGGGAGGGGGAAGAGGGGGGAGGGGGAAGGTAGGGGGGAGGGGAAGAGAGGGGGGAGGGGGAAGGGGGAAGAGTAGGGGGGAGGGGGAGGGGGAGAAGGGGGGAGGGGAGGGGAAGAAGGGGGAGGGGAGGAGGGGGAAGGGGGAAGAAGGGGGAGGGGGAAGGAGAGGTGGGGGAGGTGGAGGAGAGGGTGACGCGTGGTGGGACAATGGAGGAGGAGGGGGCCCAGTGGGAAGGAGAGTGGGGAAGGTGAGGTGTGGTAAGGGTGGGGAGAAAAGAATGGGAGGTGATAGGGGAAGAGGGAAGACAACAAGGAAGCGGGGAGGCGAGGAGAAAGAGGGGAGGAAAGGGGAGAGAGGGAGGAGAGGTCAATGGGGCAGGAGAAGGGAAGGGGAGGAGCAGAGAAGAAGGGGAGAGTAGGGGGAGGGAGGGAGGGGTGGATGATAGGGAAGGAGGGAGGTTGAGCAGAAGGGGAGGGAGAAGATGGAGGGGAAGGGGGAGGATAGAGGAAAGGTGAAGGAGGGAGGGAAAGGGGAGAGGAAAGAATGGGGGATGAATGAAGGAGTGAGAAGAGGGGAGGGGATGAATAGGAGTGGGAGGGAAAGAGGAAAAAAGGGGAAGAGATGTGGAGGGATGAGAGAAGAAGAGGGAAGGAGAGGGAAAGAACAGAGGAGAGGAAAGAGGAGGGAGGAAGGGAAGGAGAGGAGGGAGGAAAAGAAGGGAAGGTGGGGAGGGCGATAGGAGGAGGGGAGGGAAATGGCAAAAGAGGAGAAGGGAAGGTAGGAGGGGAAAGAGGAGAGGAAGAAAGGGAAGAGGAGTAGCAAGAAAGGAGGAAGGGAGGGGGTGGGAGGGGGCAGAGAAAGGGAAGGGTTGAAGAGGGGAGGAGATAAGGATGGGGGAGGTGGGGAGAGGAAAGGGGAAGCAGATGAGGGGTTGGGGTCAGAAAGGGGAAGACAGGAAAGAGATGAACGCAGGGGGAGGAAAGAGAGGTGGGGAGGAGAGGAGGGAATCAGGAGGTGGGGGAGGTAAGGGGGAGGAGCGGAGGGAAAGCAAGAAGAACAGGGGAGGAGTGGGGGGAAACAGGCAGGGCTGAGAGGAAGAGGGAGTAGGGAAAGAGAGGGTGGAGGAAAAGAGGGTAAGGAAGAAGGCGTCCCAAGTGTACTTGCATGGAATTGTGGTGGTGAGGGATGATACCGTGAGTCATTGGATAGCCGGTGCAGGTACAATGGTCCAAACAGTCTCTGTTACATTGAAACAATTCTGTACATGTTTTGCCGTTCAAGGGAGGAAGGAAACCCATCAGGTTCTGCACACATAATCCCAGTGATGCCCTGCTAATGCCACCGCCTCTCTCCAATTCTTCCTCCCGCTGTCGCACTGCGACATCCAGGATCAGATAAGCAGAAGTTTTCTTTAGTGAACTGTTGGGGTGACCTGAGGCAGAGTCAAATTGGACAATGTTCTGGATATGCAAATGAACTACTTTGGTGATGGAAGGGATGTTTGGTCAGAAGCTCACCTCAGAATTAAATACAGCACCAATTGTGCAAATGTTGGGAAGATTGAAGTCACTATTAAAAGTCCTCACCACCAACTATATTCCTGAACCACTAATGCTTTCGGCTTCCGGGTTTGAAGCTTAATCAAACTGCTTGTAACCTTGATTCCTTTGATTACAAGAGAGCATGTTTTCCAAATTTACAGATGATACAAAAATTGGATACAAAAAGGATCCTGGACTTCATAGAGGCACTGAGTGCAAAAGCAGTGGTGTACGTTTTTACCCAGTGGATGATTCAGATTTGGAATGCAGCGCTTGAGATTGTGGTGGAGGCAGTGTGGCTTTTCAAAAGGAGTTATGTAAGCACCAAAAGAAAGAAAATTTGCAGGACTGCAGTCAGAGGGCAGTAAAGTTGGATTAGCTGAGTTGCTCTTGCATAGAGCTGGCTTGGGCTTGATGAGCTGATTGTGATCTTGTGCTGTAACCATTCTAAGGTAGTGTGAGCCCACCTCTTTGACCAAGCCAGGATCATATGTCCAATTACTTTGTTATGTGGCTCAGTGCTCTATTTTGTTTTACAATGCTCCCATGATATTCTGATGATTTTTCCTTATATAAAAGATGAAAGATAAATTCTATTTGTTTCTATTGTTAAAATATTGAAGTTGCCCCAGACCGGCAATGGCAGCATGCAGTACAAGATCAGTGTCAGGAATTCATAGGAAGGGGAGCAGTGGCAACTGAATATTCCTGGGTATAAGTGTTTCAGGTGTGACAGAGGAGGGTCCAGAAGAAGTGGAGGAATGGCGTTGTTAGTTAGGAAGAGCATCACGACTGTGCAGAGGGCGGACAATACAGAGGAGTTAGGAGTGGAGTCGCTGTGGGTGGAGTTGAGGAATAGAAAGGGGGCGATTACTATGCTAGGGGTGTATTATAGGCCACCCAAAATCGGACCTCTTAGGGACAGAGGAGGGGAACTGTGCTTAAAGCCCGAGGGAATGGTGAAGATCCCGAATGAATACTTTGCGTTGGTATTCTCGAAAGAGAGGGGCTTGTTGACAGCTCCTGTCTCTGAGGGAGCTGTGGACCAGTTGAGAGAAATATCCATACTGAGGGAGGGAGTGTTAGAGCTTCTAGGTAGCATTAAAACTGATAAATCTCCGGGGCCTGAAGGCATTTATCCCAGACTGCTTAGGGAGGTGTGAGGTGAAATTGCTGGGCCTCTGATGCAAATCTTTGTCTCTTCTTTGGACACAGGTGAGGTCCCAGAGGACTGAAGAATAGCTAATGTTGTACCGTTGTTTAAAAAGGGTAGTAGGGATAACCCTGGAAATTATAGGCCAGTGAGTTTGATGTCAGTGGTAGGGAAGCTGTTGGAGGGGATTCTTAAAGATAGAATGTATAGGCACTTAGAGCGTTGCGATCTGATTAGGGATATGCAGCATGGCTTTGTTAAGGGGAGGTCGTGCCTTACGAATCTGGTAGAATTTTTTGAGGAGGCGACGAAAACGGTGGACGAAGGGCGAGCCGTTGATGTTGTCTATATGGATTTCAGTAAGGCGTTTGACAAAGTCCCTCATGGGAGGTTCGTTGAGAAGGTCAAGGCTCATGGGATACAAGGACAGGTAGCTAGATGGATAAGTAACTGGCTTAGTAATAGGAGACAGAGAGTAATAGTGGAAAGGTGTTTTTCTAGCTGGAGGTCGATCACTAGTGGTGTGCCGCAGGGCTCGGTACTGGGACATCTTCTATTTCTAATATATATAAATGACTTGGAAGAGGGAATAGGTGGAGTGATCAGCAAGTTTGCAGACGATACAAAGGTGGCTGGACTTGTGGATAGTGAGGAGCACTGTCAGGCGATGCAGCAGGACATAGGCTGGTAGCTTGGGCAGATAGATGGCAGATGGAATTCAATCCTGATAAATGTGAGGTGATGCATTTTGGAAAAAAAAATGTAGGGGGGAGGTATATGATAAAGGGTAGACCTATTAAGAGTATAGAAACGCAGAGGGACCTGGGGGTGCAGGTGCACAAGTCTCTAAAGGTGGCAGAGCAGGTGGAGAAGGTTATGAAGAAAGCATATGGTATGCTAGCCTTTATAGGAAGGGGTATAGAGTACAAGAGCTGGCCTTTAATGTTGCAGTTGTATAAAATGCTGGTTAGACCTCATTTGGAATACTGCGTCCAGTTCTGGTCGCCTTACTGCCGGAAGGACGTGGAGACTCTGGAGAGAGTGCAGAGGAGGTTTACCAGGATGCTGCCTGGTATGGAAGGTTTGAGTTATGAGGAGAGGTTAGGCAAATTGGGACTGTTTTCCTTAGAAAGACGTAGACTTAGAGGAGATCTAATAGAGGTGTACAAGATTATGAGGGTATAGATAGAGTAAACAGGGTTAAGCTTTTTCCTAGGATGGACTCAAATAGCACGAGGGGTCACGGGCTTAGGGTGAGGGGGGTAAGGTATAATTTGGATGCTAGAGGGAGTTTTTTTCACACAGAGGGTGGTGGGGGTATGGAATGCGCTGCCAAGTAAAGTGGTGGAGGCAGGTACTCTGGAGTTATTTAAGAACTACTTAGATGGGCACATGAACAGAATGGGAATGGAGGGGTATAGAAAACTGATTTAAAAAAGGGATCATGAGCCTTGGGAGTCTCTGGGAAGTGTGTAAATAGATGATATTGATGTACTTGTTTTTATCCTACAGGTGCTTTGGTCCACCTTGTTGTCTAACAAGGGGCATACATGCGATGGGTCTTGAGAGGACTGCTCTTGGATTTTTTTTTCAAGATTATCCTAGTGCTTCATGTCGTTAGTGTACGCTTGACCTGGACCATTTGATAGGCAACACGACAGCTCAGTGACTATCGCTGTGCTGTGCAGATACATGGATTTGGGCCTGTGTCTGTGGGAGTTTGCACATTCTCTCCGTGCTTGCATGGGTTTTCTCCGGGTGCTCCGGTTTCCTCACACATCCCAAAGATGTGCTCGTAGGCTAATTGGCAAAACAAATTCTCCCTAAATTGTCTCAAATTTGGTTTTTAATCCATAGATCTATAAACATAGACAGGGGTCACGGGTAGCGGTGGGAACAGTGGGGTGGCAGCGCGAGCTCGTTGGGCCGAAGGGCGTGTTTCCCGTGCTGTTTTGTTTTGTTCTTTGTTTGTTCTTTGACAGTTTGCAGCAGTATTCAGAAGGCAGCAGTGGAAACCATGTCGTGTAAAAGCAGCATCGAAGAGGGAAGAAAAGAATGCTGTATTGGAAAAGTGCTAGAATGTAACAGCAACAGCACTTGTGGGACAGTAGTGCGGTGTAGGAAGTCCCTCATTTTAATTATCACCACCATGTTTCTTGTGTAGCCAAAGCCCTGAGGTCAGGAGTACCGTATGCAGTATTGGGCGCCGCATTCGAGGAAAGATGTGTTGGTCTTGGAGGGGGTGCAGAGAAGGTTTACTAGGCTGATACCGGAGATGAGGGTGTTGGATTGTGAGGAGAGACTGAATAGACTAGGTTTGTACTCTTTGGAGTTTAGAAGGCTGAGAGGGGATCTTATAGAAACGTATAAGATGATGAAGGGGATGGATAAGGTAGAGGTTGAGAAACTCTTCCCGCTTAACAAAGTTAGCAGGACTAGAGGGCACAGCCTCAAGATTGATGGTGGGGGGGGTTTCTTCATGCAGAGGGTGGTGAATCTTTGGAATTCTCTGCCTGATGAGGTGGTGGAGGCTTCCTCACTGAATATGTTCAAGTCAAGAGTGGATAGGTTTTTAATTGACAAGGGAATTAAGGGTTACAGGGAGAAAGCGGGAAAGTGGTACTGAACCACTACAGATCAGCCATGATCTTATTGAATGGCGGGGCAGGCTCGAGAGGCTGTATGGCCTACTCCTGCTCGTATTTCTTATGTTTCTTATGAATTCCCTCCCATTTTTCTACTTACCCATTTCTTATTCTTCCTGTAACACACTTCTTAAATTATATCGGGACAAAAGCTTTGATATTTGCTTAATCTGGCTTGGTGTTAAATTTGATAGGACTTCACTGAAACATCTTAGGATATTTATACATTAAATAATGGCACCAAATAGATGTTGTTTTGGGATGTTCAGCACCATGGTGGCAATGGGAGATGGCTTTCAGACAGGGCTGGAAAGACCTTACCATCTGCAACGGGAACATTTAACACAGGTGGAGCACTGGAAGCCTTTGAACAAAGAAAAGTACAGCACAGAAATAGGCCCTTTGGTTCACCAAGCCTGCATCGATTGCGTTGTGCTACGATTTGTTCATGTACCTTTTCCAGATGTCTTAAATGTCACAAACGTATCTGCCTCAACTCACTTGGCACCGCATTCCAGCTCTGACCACCTTCTATAAAAACTTTCTCTGCACATCTCTACTGAAGCTTTCTTGCCCCCTTACATTGGCATGGCATGGGTCAGCATGGTGGCACAGTGGTTAGCACTGCTACCTCACAGAACCAGGGACTCAGGTTCAATTCTGGCCTTGGGTCACTGTCTGTGTAGAGTTTGCACATTATCTCTGTTTCTGCGTGGTTTCCTCCAGGTTCTCCGGTTTCCTCCCACAGCCAAAAGATGTGCGGGTTAGGTAGATTGGTCGTGCTAAATTAACCTGAGTGTTAGAATTAGTAAAGTAAAATGTGTGGGGTTACAGGAATAGGGCCAGGTAGATATGTAGTCGTTGCAGACTTGTTGGGCTGAATGGCCTCCTTCTGCATTGTAGGGATTCTGTGATTACCTTGAACATATGCCCCCTTGTGATTGTCATTTCTACCTTAGAAAAAACTTCCAATTGTTCATCTTATTTATGCCCCTATAATTTTATAAATTTTTATCAGTTTGCCTTTCGGCGTCTGAATTTCCAGGGAGAACAATTCCAGATTATTCAAATATGAAAGAAGACAAAGTATGCTTTGCTTCATCGTAACGTACCATGTTTATGCAGTGTTCAATTTCAGCATTTCAGTGGAGAGCTGAACTATCTGGTTATACAGATGCTATTGTGAACTCATGGAGAATAATTATTCAACACGAGTGTTTTGGCAACTCACTTCTGAGTTTTTGCCAGGTAACTTGTTCTTCTCACAACAAAAGCTGCTATAAATATACAGCAGATCAATCAGCAATTATAAAGCAAAAAGATAGTCTATTGATGTTGGGGGTGTGTAACCAAATATATTACTGATCTGTTTGTTTACCATTTCAAGAACCTGTCCTTCCTCTTTAAAGGTGCTAGCTGGTTTGTTTGCATTAGCAACATATGCATTTTTTCTGCTTCTTTGCTTGGCTTGTTTTTTTGTTTTAATCTCAGGTTGTAGATGACGCTTGCAAGCCAGCATTTAGTTCCCAGCTCAAACCATCCTGAAAACTAGTTACCCATGTCATTAGTGTAGGACTGGAGTCATGCGTAGGCTCAACTTCACAGTGGCACAGGTGCATATTCCTGCCTTTGTCCTTGAATGACTTCAGCTAAGAATCCTGTCTGCATCCTGTTTTGCAATTTCTTATTGAGATGATAACTGTACTGTCACAATAATCTAATTGTACTTCAGTTTGGCTTCAAGCCAAACATGTTTTTTGCTTTCCTAAATGCTATGTTTAAATTGCTTTCAGTTCAAAAATGCAGAATACATCAATTTCTCTCCCCTGTTCTATAGTTCTGAAAAATTCGGGAAGAAGTTTGGTGGATAACAGGATTTGGACATACTACTATGTGAATGGGCTTGAACACGGCAGATTGAATATAATGCAAATAAGTCTGATGTTATTCCCTTTGGTAGAAAAACCAGAAAGGCATAACGTTTCCAAAGTTTTGTAAGGTTGGCAAGTGTGGGTTACCAAATGAGCCTGGTGTCCGTGTTTATGAATCATGAAAAGCTAGCAAGTAGATGCAGCCAACAATTTGGAGGGAATTGTACGAGCATATGAGGAATTTGGGCAGAGGAGGAAGGACAGCATGCTGCAATTGTGCAGACCAGTTGGTGAAACCTCACCTGAAGTATTGTGCAGAATTTTGATCTCCTTATCCAAGGAAGGACTTACTTGCCATAGAGAGAGAGGTTCACCAGATTAATCCCTGAGATAGCAAGATTTTTGTGTAAGGAGAAATTGAGGACACCGGGTCTGTATTTCCGAGAAAGGTGACCTCATTCTTACAAAATTCCTACAGGATGCAAATTGAGTCCAAAACAAGGGGAAATGACCTCAGGATATGGGGTAGGCTACTTAATACTGAGATGAACAGGAATTTCTTCATTCTGAGAATGGCAAATCTTTGGAATTCTCCCCCAGAGGGTGTGAAAGTTCAACTACTGAGCATACATAAAACATAAAAAACATAGAAATTGATAGATTTCTGGAGACTCATCACATCAAGGGATATGAAGATTGTGTGTGAAAGTGGATTGAGGAAGATGATCTAATTGAATTCTGGAGCAGGCTTGATGGACTGAATGACTTTCTTGTGTTCCAATCATCATCTTCTGGCTCTTGCACACTCTATTTTGGAACTAGTCATTACAGATTTGCAGAGTTTTACTGAAAGGAAATATGATGCAATTTCATTTTTCACAAATGAAATTCTGATGTTTGCAGCTTTGAAATGTGAAATTACTGCCATACTTTGGCAGTGAGTTGCGTGCTGACTGCTCTGTGATGAGCAAGTGAGTAGGAATAGCATAGGTTGACAGGAAGGTGCATTGAAAATGTAGATTCAGCAGAAATTTGAGACGTCAAGTCCTGTACAGCAGAGTCCTGCAGTTGCCACACAGTGAAGCTGAGCTGGAATTTGCATCCGGCATTACCTGGATCATGAGAATAGCAAATAGGTGTCGCACCTCTTTTTTGGAGTGTGAGTTAATCTGTGTGAGCTATACATATTGGAAGTGAAGATCAAGGATAACTTAAAAGAATTAGAGGACAGGGGATAATTATGTAAATATTATTTAGTTCCCAGTTAATACCATAAATTCTGTCCTTAGTCTATGATATTTGACAAAACCTAAAGCAATTTGGTAAGCAAGAAAATGCAGCTGGTTGCAGAACAGGCTTTCTCTACTCTTATCCATCTCTTCCACAGGACCAAAATGAGACTTCTCAGATTCATAAATGACATCCCATGTGACTGTGACAAATTAAGCTATCCTTCCTTTTTCTTCTCAACTTTCATTCTTGACCATACCATCTTTGTTCAAAAGTTGTCGCTCCACTGTCATCCAGCTGAGTAAGACTGCATTCATCTGGTTCCATTCTTATCTCTCACCATTGCCAGAGAATCACCTGCATTGGTTTCTCTTTCCACTCTCTTACCATTACTTCAAGGAGTTATTCTTGACTTTTTTCCTATTAAAAATCTAAATTATTAAATAATTGCCTTTTAGCATTGTCATCAAGATGCAGTCTTGACTTAGATGCTCACAACATCCAACTCCACCTCATGCAGACCTGTAAATAATTGCCACTTGATCAGAAGTGGCCCCACCTCACCACCACTACTCTCAACTTCATTATTCTCTAAACTATCAGGTTGTTTTTCTGACATTCAGTTTTGGATAATCAGAATTTTTTTTAAGTTAAACATTGAAAGGATTGAAGAATTGTCTTTGGCCCCGGTATAAACTCCATTCCCCAGCCACTGACTTCATCTCTCTCCTTGACAACAATGTGAGCCTAAACCAAACTGTTCACAAACTTGATGTCACATTTGACTTTGAAATTAACTTCTGCACATATCTGCTAAATTTCACCATTCCTGCCTTAAATATTCTGCTGCTAAAACCCTGATCCATGCTTTTGTAACTTTGAAATTTGGACCAGACTCTCGGATGGTCTCCCACATTCTACCTTGGTAAACTTGAGGTCTACTATCCAACTCAGATGTGAGAGTGGCAACAACAAGAGTTGTGCCTGACATATTTAAAGTAAAGACAGAAAACTGGTCACAAAAGATATAAGTTGAAGATTATCACAAAGGGATAAGATAGTAGGGGAATGGACCTAAGCATAAAGCTCTTCAACAGACTGAGAAAAAGACAATGAATTGCATTTATATCCTGCTTTTCGTAACCAGCGCATTACACCCAGTAGAGTACTTCAGGAGTGTTGTCACTCTTTCGTGCAGGAAATTGTCAAGTGTAACTGGATGAATGATGGGCTGAATGTCCTCAGGAGAAGTAAAAGTCTAAAATCTACCATATCAAAGCAGATGGAATTGAACAGATCTGTTTTTAACAGCCCTGAAGAATTATTCTTGTAATATTCACAGGGAACAAAAAAATGGCACAGGAGGGTAAAGCTCTTCTAGCCTGAATTAGCTTTCCACATTACTGTTATTTAATTTGCCTGGTGTTGATTAGCTTGTGTTCAGTAAAGATAGTGATGTTAACCCCTGAAGAACTGAAACATCATGTGGAATTGAATGTAAATACATTGCCTGCAATTTATTTCTTTTGCCCACCTTGAAATGCTAAAGAACACGTGTAATTTTGTCTTCTTTCCCCTTCTCTACTTCAGTCCCTGCTTTGCTCCCAGATTCCTGCAAAACACTGCTGTTTAGCCAGCTAGAAAGAGGTGATCATTGATAGCCTGGAGAAATGATCCAACTAATTTCTTTATGTCCCTTTCTGCATGGGACAGCTTCAGATCCTCTTGCACATTGGGATCTAAAAAGAGCAAACTAATTTTAGATGCATCCACATGGCCCCACTTGTTACATTTCCCCAAATGCATTATTTTATGAAATTCAACCTTCAACTGTCAGTTGAAATATTTTTTACGTTTGAGAATGTTATGTACTACACAGACCGTAAATAATTGCCACTTGATCAGAAGCAGCTCCACAATGCACTTGTGAAATTGTACCTTCAGGATTAGAGAAGGGAGAGAATTGTGGGGAGGGAATTGAAATGAAGTGACTGGGAGCAAGGATGTTAGCTCGCAAATAGAGAGGGATTGTCGACAGTGTGAGAGGGAGGATAGACAGGTGATGGAGAAGGAGAGTGCTCAGACCAAAGGTTTGACATCTGTCTATTTTAATGCTAGGAGTGTTGTGAACAAAGTGGATGAGGTTAGAGCATGGATCACTGCTTGGAAATGTGATATGGTGGCCATTACAGAGACTTGGATGACCTAGGGACAGGAGCAGATCCTTCAAGTGCCAGGTTTCAGATGCTTCAGGAGGAACAGGGAGGAAATCAAAAGAGGTGGGGAAATGGCACTGTTGATCAGGGATAGTGTCACAGCTGTAGATAAGTGGATGCCATGGAGGGACTGTCTACAGAGTCTCTGTGGGTGAGAGTTTGGAACAGGAAGGGGTCAATAACATTACTGGGTGTTTTCTATAGGCCGCCTAATAGGGAAACAGATCCTGGAGAGATATAATAATAAGAGTTATTGTGATGGAAGACTTTAATTTCCCAAATATAGATTGGAATATCCCGAGGGTAAGGATGTTCAAGAGGATTTCTTGACATAGTATGTGGATAAGCCTACAAGGGGAGAGGTTCTACTCAATCTGGTATTGGGTAATGAACCTGGACAGTGGGAGAGCATTTTGGGGATTGTGATCATAACTCTATCTCCTTAACTTTAGGATTGGAGAGAGATGGAATCAGGCAAGCTAGGAATGTGTTTATCTGGAGTAAGGAGAAACATAAAGCCATCAGGCAGGAAATTAGAGGCGTAAATTAGAAGTACGAATTCTCGGGGAAATGTACCAAGTAAGGTGGCAGATTTTCAAGGAATGTTTGTCTGGAGTTCTGCACGACAACATTCCAATGAGACAGGGAGGTTTTGGTAGGTTACGGGAACTATGGTGCACGAAAGTTGTAACGAATCTAGTCGAAAAGAAAAGGGTACATAAGGTTCGGGGAGTTAGGTAATGTTAGGAATTTAGAGAAGCACACGGCTTGTAAGCAGCAACTTAAGAAAGAAATTAGGAGAGCCAGAAGAGGTCATGAGAAGGCCTTGGCAGGTAAGATTAAGGAAAATCCTAAGGCATTCTACAAATATATGAAGAGTAAAAGGATGAGATGTGAAGGAATAGGATCTATAAAATGTTAAGGTGGGAAAGTTTGTATAGAACTGGTAGAAACAGCAAAGGTACTCAACGAATACTTTACGTTGATATTCACAATGGAAAAGGATCTTGGTGGTTGTCGTGCAGGTTTGCGGCACACTGAAAAGCTTGGGTATATGGACATAAAGAAAAAGGATGCGTTGGAGCTTTTGAAGAGCATCAAGCTAGATAAGTTGCCGGAACTGGATGGGATGTACCCCAGGTTACTGTGGGAAGCAAGGGAAGAGATTGCATAGCCTCTGGTGATGATCTTTGACTATTGATGGAGATGGGAGAGGTTCTGGAGGATTGCGGATGTGGTTCTTATATTCAAGAAAGGGAGTAGAGATAGCCCAGGAAATTATCGACTAGTGAGTCTAACCTCAGTGGTTGGTAAGTTGATGGAAAAGATCCTGAGAGAGACAGCATTTATGAACATTTAGAGAAGTATAGTATGATCAAAAGTAGTCAGCACAGCTTTGTCAAAGGCAGATCGTGCCTTATGAGCCTGGTTGAGTTTTTTGAAAATGTGCCTAAACACATTGACAAAGGAAGAGCGGTAGCTGTGGTTTATATGGACTTCAGCAAGGCATTCAATAAGGTCCCCCATGCAAGACGCATTGAGAAAGTGAGGAGGCATGGGATTCAACAGGACATTGCTTTGTGAATCCGGAACTGGCTTGCACGTAGAAGGCAGAGAGTGATTGTAGAAGGGTCTTTTTCTGCATGGAGGTCGGTCACCAGTGGAGTGCCCCACGGATCTGTTCTAGGACCCTTGCTTTTGGTGATTTTTATAAATGACTTGGATGAGGAAGTGAAGGGATGGGCTGGTAAGTTTGTCAATGACATGAAGAGTGGAGGTGTTGTGGATAGTTTGGAAGGATGTCAGAAGTTGCAGCATGACATAGATAGGATGCAGGATGGGCGGAGAAGTGGCAGATGGCATTTCTCTGCCTGAATAAATGTGTGGTGATATGTTTTGGCAGATCAAATGGGATAAAGGAATATAACATTAAGGGTAAGACTCTTAGTGATGTGGAAAATCAGGAGAATCTTGGGGTCTGGGTTCATAGGACTCTCAAATTGGCTTTGCAGGTAGAGGATGTGGTCAAGAAGACATGGTGAATTGGCCTCCTTCAATCGAGGAATTGAGTTTAGTCGTCGGGAGCTAATGCTACAGCTTTATAAAACCCTGGTCAGACCCCACTTGGATTATTGTGCTCAGTTCTGGCCGCCTCATTTCAGGAAGGATATGGAAGCTATAAAAAGGATGCAGAGGAGATTTACAAGGATGTTGCCTGGATTGGGTGGCATACTTTATGAGGATAGGTTGAGAGAGCTCGGTCTTTTCTCCTTTCAGTGTCGAAGACATGACCTGATAGAGATGTATAAGATGTTGAGAGGTATTGATCAGGTGGATTCTCGGAAGCTTTTTCCCAGCCACAAGAGGACACAGGTTTAGGGTGCTGGGGAGTAGGTACAGAGGAGATGTCAGAAGGTGGTGGATGCATGGAATCGGTTACCATCGGTGATGGTGGAGGCAAATTAGTTAGGGTCTTTTAAAGGACTTCTGGATGAGTACGTGGGACTTAATAGGATTGAGGGTTATAGGTAAGTCTAGTAGGTAGAGATACGATTGGCTCACTTGTGAGCCGAAGGACCTGTTTGTGCTGTAGTTTTTCTATGTTCTAAATTCTTCATCTAATCCTGGCAGTCTTCAGGAGACTTTTGCCTGCTCATTCAGACAGCATCGCTCTGCTGCAAGAGCCACGTACTTAATTTCAAACTTGCCATAATCACCCTCCATCATTGTGCACTGAGCAATGATCAAACCCAATGAATAAAGTCTGCGCTGAAAATGAGCCAAAATGGTACCCAATTGCAGCATCTTTTTGTCAGTGAAGTTTGCTGTGTGGGGTCCAGCCCAGTGATCATATGATTCAAGTGTTCAGTGACAAGTTTGAATTAGTGGCTTATCTCTGAATTCCATGTATGCAGCATTGATATCATCCTCACACGTGCTGGCATGTGACATTTCTGATAATACTTTGGCTGGAACTCTGGGTTCTAGATGATATATTGACTGTAGATTTAGGTTTTGATTAAATTTTTACCCAATTTACATAATTTAATCTATAGATTTACCCCACATGTTGAATTTTCATTGTTTTGTGAGTTTTGGGAAACTCAATAATTGTACTGTACTGATGCATAATGATACTAACTTTTAGCAGAAGAAGGGAAGGATGATGAGCAGGTTTTCAATTATACACCACGCAGTTTTTGGGGATTAAAGCAAGAAGCCTAAACTGCCTGGAATCACAAAATTGCTATGGCGCAAAAGGAGGCCGTTTGGCTCTTTATATTTGCACTGGTTCTCCAAATGAGTGCCATGACTTATTGCCATTCCCCTGCCTTGTTGCTCTACTCTGCAGCATGTGAATTGGAAACAGGGGGAAAAAACACAGTGATCATGTGAAAAACTCAAAAGATTGTATGTTGAATTGTACATTTTAAGCCCGTGCTTTTCTTCTTAATGTGATCAGCAAAGACTCATGTTGAAATAGAAATGAGATGTATGTCAACTTTTTGACTGTGTTAGTCAAGGGTTGTTGTGAGTATTTACAATGTTCATAGCTCTGTGAAGAGCTTGTGCTAGCTATGTGGCAGAACTTACACCTCATGGAGAATTTCACCTTTGAGGCTCTGCGCTACATTTCTTCAGTCTGCTGTCTTACAGCGATGGTCTGATTAATGTTTGTTTGTCAGTTTATATTTACACTCTGTACCAGAGTTGCTCAGAAATGGGCTTAAAATTATTCTCTCCTTACAGGTTTACCTAAAGGCGCTTCATATTACATCCAGAAAGCATACAAGAATATATAGGCTTTTGAACAGCTTCTTCTGAAACATGAGAAAGAAGTCAAGGTAAGGTGTGAATGTGTCTAATTAGCTACTAAAAACACAAGCATGTGTGATTTTCCTTCCCCCATCATCGTCTCTGTAAACTACATATTGCCCCATTGCTTTAAGTCAGATTGTTTGTCTCACTGACCTTATTAGGATTTCAGAACAATATCATCATCAAGAAAAGGGGATGTATGAAAGTTTATAATAGAGGGATACGATTTTGTTAATCTGTAATAGAGATCTAATGACTTTTTTTCTGAATGGCATATCTAAGTGTCCATACTGTAGATAGGTAGATACATTGCACAGTTTTTTTTTATACACACCCCCCCCCCAGAATAATATATAGAAAAGGTGTGAGCAGGAACTAAATTGTTGTCAAAGGGTTATAGATTAAAAGGTAGTAAAGTTGCTTGAATGCTGTTTGGGGTCTGGGGTGTTGGTGTGAACATGTAAAGAGAATTAGGACGACATTCACAGAGCTGCCTATAACACCCTGTTCGTGCTGAGCCAATCTCTATGCTGACAGATAAACCTTGAGAAATAAAAATGGAAGATATGTATCTGGGATTTGGTCTTGGACATTTGATTGAAAGATTTGAATGGTATTATAGGGCAAAATTTTTCATTCTGGAGACGAGATGCAGTGGCAGGTGGGAAAGTCGGCCTGATTCCTACTGGGCGATTGGGTGGATTTCAATGCGAGTTTTCTGCTCTTCAATTCATTAAATTATGTGAGGATTTCTCCATATTATGCAAGCAGGGCACACAATGATATGCCTGCCCCTCCCCACTCCAGCATTATCTCATGGTATTGAAGGTTCTGGAGTCATATTTAAACAGCGCCCAGATAGACATTCACTCACTGCAGGTCATGTGGGGATGAAAATTCTGACAGCAAGGTGCACATTGAGGCATACATTGTTCAACCTCATGCAAATTGTTCACACAGGATTGGTGATTATCTTGATGCTACTGGACTGATGTCTGCAGAGTCAGAGGTTTACAGCATGGAAACAGGCCCTTCAGCCCTTGGCTCCCTTCCAATCAACTCTGGCCAGCTCCTCCCTCATGTCTTTGCAATTACCTTTATTTAATTGGAACATCGTTGCATCTGATTCCAGCTTCTCTGCCTCAAACTGCAGGGTAAATTTTATCATATTGTGTTCACTGCTCCCTGAGAGTTCCTTCACCTTAAGTTCCCTAATCAAGTCCGCCTTGTTACACAACACCAAATCCAAAATTACTTGTTTCCTCCTAGGCTCTGTCACAAGCTGCTTCAAAAAAACCATCTCTTAGACATTCCACAAATTCCTTTTGTTGGGATCCAGTACCTACCTGATTTTCTCAATCCACCTGCATATTGAAGTCCCCAGTGATTATTGTAATATTGCCTTTTTTAAATATCTGTTCTACCTCCTGATTTAGTTTCTGTCCCACATCCTGACTATTGCTAGAGGACCTGTACATAACTATCATCAGGGTCTTTTTACCTTTGCGACTCTTAGTGATTCTATGATCTTTCTCTTACATTTCCTATTAAGCTACTACTCCTGTTTATTTTTCAATAATTATCAATAACTAAATGCTGAAATGGTCACCCTTTTAATAATTGGTCATTAAACAAAACTATGCGAATGTTGAGGACAAATTTTGCCCATACGTTGACAATACTAAATAAATGTCTGGTGAGTAAGTTACTGTACTGTGTGTGCTTTGGTATTTGAAGTAAATGCTTGTGCAGAAGCAAACAGATTTGTAATTGTTAAATGGTGGAAAGAAAATATTCTCATCTAATCGTTTAGAATCTGTTCATAGTTCTTCACAGCTTGGGCTGCTAATCAGAATGCTCATTCATTTGAAAATAGAAGAAGTTAGAGTAAGGTGTACCGCTGTTGCAGCCTGCTCTTCCATTCGGTCAGATCATTGCTGATCTCGGGCCTCAACTCTTCTCTCCTGTCACATCGCAAATCACCTTATCCCCTTCAGTGTCATCAATCTCAGTCTTGACAACTGAGCATCCTCAGTCTGCTGGAGCAGACAATTGTGAAGATTTACAACCCTCTGAATAAAGAAATTTCTCATCAGATTAGTTGCGAAAAAGCCTTATCCTGAGACTCTGACCTCTAGTTCAAGACTCTTCAGTTAGGGGAAACATCTTCTCAGTATCTGCCCTAACAGGCCCTTTCAGAATTGGGTTTGTTTCAGTGAAATCACCTCTCATTCTTATGAAATCTAGAGTGGATATACCAGTCTCTCAGGATCACTGCTCGTGCACCCAAAGCTAATGGCATTTGCTTTCAAATAAACCTATTGGACTTGAACCTGGTATTATGAGACTTAGTGTGTTTATCCCAGTCCAACACCGGCATCTCCACATAATGCGAATTTATGACAGGATCTATCCACTTGGTGGCAGCAGATCACACAGACATCTGAGAAGTTAGAAAAACAATAGATTTTTCTGACCACACCAACCGCTGGGATCATCAAGTACCACCGAAAGTCAATCGATAGTTCTGGCCACAAATGCTAGCTGAGATGCAGAATTTGGAACATCCAGACTGCAAAGACTTATGAAAGCTTACTTATGTCACTGTGTATGTACAGGGCTCAGCTGTCTGTTTTGCTTAGCTCAAAAATATATTTATCCATGCCATTTTGCAAAGTAGATTACCTAACTTAAAATTTGGCATTCTCTGAAGTTCAGCACTGTTCAACCTTTTTCCAGTTACAGTGTATATTTGAAGTATTTGTTAACATTTTACATCAAACATTTCTGTGGTGCGTACAGCCCAAGGGGCTTCCCACAGCTTCCAGCTCCTCGGTGTGTTATGGGGGCAAGCTCTTGGTATTACTGGAATGGACAAACTGCCTAAATTTTATAATTGATTTAATTCACATTTGCAAGTTATGATCAATGTTCATCTTTGCTATTATCCAATAAACAATTGTGCTTCATGAACCCGGTGTACAGCTCCTCCTACTTGTAAATATTTGTATAAATGTGCAAGCCCCATGACTCTGTGATTTCCTTAGCATTCACTCAGTGATATAATGAAGAATTCCTTGTACTATTTTACGATTAGAAGAGTCAAAGGAAACGAATTGGCACATTGAGGTGGCACCATCCCTTTCAAAGATCAGTTGAGTTAGCAATACTCCCCACTCTAATTTCCCCAAATCCCTGTCGTTATTTCCCTCCTCTATTTATCTCATTCCCTTTTGAAGGCTGTCATATAGTTTGTAGCCACCATCCAAGGAAGTGTATTCCAGATCCTCATCCATCATTTTCTTTCCTCTTTGTCCCTTAGTCTTATTCTTTAATCAGTCTCTGCCCTTCTGTATAATCATTTTGTTGTTTGGTATCTTCCTTTTCTGTGTCTCCATCTCTCTCAATCTGCCATTCTGTGCATTTAGACTGCAGTCTGCATTTTTAGGTCAGCCTCCAACTCGTTGATCACAGTCAGAAAGCCATGTCATTGAGCAAGGTCACTGCATCGGTGCAGTAGTACTCCTGTACAGTGAAAGATGGATGCAGAATAAAGCCAATGGGAAATAAATAAGGACTGAATTAAAATGATTTCAGTTTTTTAAAGCAAGAAATCTTAGCTGTATTTTGTCTGACCTGCTGTTCTGCATCTGTCATTCTTTTGATTTGAGATGCCATTTTATTTAAAACAGAAAATGTAGTCTCATGCATGAGTCATTACACCTGTACTACAATAATCGTGACTTTGACTTAAGAAAGTATCCCAGGCATAATTAAACTAAGTTGATAATAAACTCAAAGAAGTAACTAATAGGAAGGTGATTGTCAAAAAAAAATTCTTGGTATATGGGCATTGTTCACAAAGCCAATATTGATTACCCATCCCTAAATGTCCTTGCAAAAGGAAGTGCTGAACTGCCTTCTTAAATCACTCGAGTCCATATGATGCAGCAATTTTCCTCCCCCATTGTTATCTCCGTCTCTCTGATGTTACAGAGAGTTTGGAGCAAATAGTGTTATTGAGACAAGGGTATGCATGAAAATTTATAATAGGGATCTATGATGATTGTTTTTCCCAGCTCTTTGTGTGTGTGTGCATGTGTGTGTATAGGGCTTGCGTTTACAAACAGGGTGGGTACCCCTGCTGGCAGGATCCTCCAGTCCTGATGATGGATCCCCTCCAAGGGTTCCTGGGTGATGGAGGGTGGAAACAGTGGGAAATACCATTGGTAGCAGTGGGACCAGAAAATCCCATTGTAGGCTCAGGGACGGCTGTCCCCATGTTGTGATGGTAATGAGGGTGGTGGGGCATGGGGAGTTTGGTGTCAGGAAATACCTCCCATAATGGACAAGTTCTGATTGAAGCCATGACTGGCTACAGTTCACACAAAATGAATTTTGAGCTTTCAGAAAACTGTTTATATGTTCTGTTTATCTGTTGTGGGCAAAGTATTGGAGAGAATTATTAGGGATAGGATTTATAGTTATTTAGAGAGAAATGAATTGATTGGGGATAGTCAGCATGGTTTTGTGAAGGGTAGGTCGTGCCTTACTAACCTCATTGAGTTTTTTGAAAAAGTGACCAAAGAGGTGGATGGGGGTAAGGCGGTTGATGTGGTATATATGGACTTTAGTAAGGCGTTTGATAAGGTGGCCCATGGAAGACTTCTGCAGAAAATGCAGATGTATGGGATAGAGGGTGATTTAGCTAATTGGATTAGGAATTGGCTAGCAGATAGAAGACAGAGGGTGGTGGTTGATGGGAGATATTCATCGTGGAGTTCGGTGACAAGTGGTGTACCTCAGGGGTCTGTTTTGGGGCCCCTGCTGTTTGTAATTTTTATAAATGATCCGGATGAGGGTATTGAAGGATGGATTAGTAAATTTGCAGATGACACTAAAGTCGGTGGAGTGGTAGATAGTGAAGAGGGGTGTTATAGTTTGCAGAGAGACTTGGACAAGTTGCAGAGCTGGGCCGAGAGGTGGCAAATGGAGTTTAATGTGGAAAAGTGTGAGGTAATTCACTTTGGCAGGAATAACAAATGTGTAGAGTATAGGGCTAATGGTAGGACTCTTAATAGTGTTGATGAACAGAGGGATCTTGGTGTATATGTGCATAGATCCCTGAAAGTTGGCAATCAAGTCGATAAGGTTGTTAAGAAGGCATATGGAGTCTTAGCTTTTATTGGTAGGGGGATTGAATTTCGGAGCCGCAACGTCATGTTGCAACTGTACAAAACTCTAGTGCGGCCGCACTTGGAGTATTGTGTGCAGTTCTGGTCCCCACATTATAAGAAAGATGTGGAGGCATTGGAGAGGGTACAGAGGAGGTTTACCAGGATGTTGCCTGGTATGGAGGGCAGGTCTTATGAAGAGAGGCTGAGGGATTTGAGGTTGTTTTCGTTAGAAAGGAGGCGGCTAAGAGGGGACCTTATTGAAACATATAAGATGATTAGAGGTTTAGATAGGGTGGACAGTGATAGCCTTTTTCCTAGGATGGAGAAAGCTAGCACGAGGGGACATAGCTTTAAATTAAGGGGTGGTAGTTATAGGACGGATGTCAGAGGTAGGTTCTTTACCCAGAGGGTGGTAAGGGTATGGAATGCCCTGCCTGTGTCAGTTGTAGATGCGCCAAGTTTGGTGGCGTTTAAGAGGTTAGTAGATAAGTTTATGGATGAAAAGGGAATGGTTTAGGTTGGAGGGTCATCGCTTTTTCCTAAATGGTGGGCGCAACATCAAAGGCCGAAGGGCCTGTTCTGCGCTGTAATGTTCTATGTTCTATGTTCTAATACACATCTCTATAACCTGTGCTCAGTATTCCTTCCACTCACATTGTTAGCCACTTTAAGACTTGAATAGCAGGTTAGGTGTCAGGATTCGCATTCTAATCAGCAATCTGTAAACTGTCTGTGCTGATGTGTGTGCTTTTGGAGACCAGGACACCTCATTCGCCTGATGAAGGCACAAACGCCGAAAGCTAGCAAGTTTACTATCAAATAAATCGGTTGGATTTAAAATTGGCATTGTCAGACCTCTTACTGAGCTTATCCCAGTCCAACGCCGGTATCTCTACATCATTCCATCATCAAAACAGCAACAGCACCAGAACTCAGGTTTAAATTGCTTGACTCTTACCTACAGTACAATCCTGATTCATTTCTATGTGCCTCCCCGATCAGGGAAGTCAGTGTGACTGGAAAAGTTTATTACCCCACATCAGCTTTAGCCTGCTAACCTCTCTGACGGAATACTCCATTGGGCTTTTGATTCTGGACATGCACTCACATGAAAACAATAATTCTTATTTGCCTGTGATCTTTGCCCTCTACTTCTTTCTTTTCCTCATCCCTCATATATTGAATGAATACAGAAATCTTCTTCCTATCCCTCTTCCCTTTATTTTGCTTCAAGGCACAGGGGGGATCTGTATTGATGTATAAAATAGCCCATTTTCAGGCACCCAGTCAGATTGTGCATTGCTGTACCCACAAGAGTATCAGTTAATTCTACCAAGTGAAGAATGTGAAATTTAGGAGTTAATTACCATCTTGGAGTTTTTTCTCATCTGTTTAAAGTTGTGTTGGGTAAAGCGAGGTTGCAATAGCAAAAGCAATGGATGTCTTTGAGTTATCACAATCTCAGAATGACTGCAAGAATTTGGAACAATAGTAATTATCTTAATTCTATTCATCCAGAAAACTGATGGATGGGCAATTAATATCACTCAGACTTCTTCCTCACTCTGAAGTTAGGGGAGCTGAACATATCTAATTGTAATCTGCTCTACTGAGAAGATGGCAAGGATACTGATCCACAAAATCGGTGGAACACTCTGTTCGTATGTGAATTGGGTCTGCTGAGAGCTTTGTTTTAGCTGCATGGTTTAGTATCCCATTGGTTTTGATAATTCTTGTTCCAGAATGACTCCTTTTCAATTTGTTCACAGGATGTGATAATACTGATTAGTAAGGGCATCCCACTTGAACCTTCAGCTTTATTCTTGGCAACTTAAACTGCACATGTGGCATACATTTCCTGTTCTACATGTGACATTGAACATACAAATTCCATTAGTTATTGTTCTGCCCGCACAGATATTTTGTCCAACTTGTGTGGCAGAATCTGAGCTGCCTTTCTCTGGTTTGGTAACATGTGAAAGCGACTTGCCTTGAGGTTTTGAAGCTAATATGACTGTAGATTGATGACACTTGCTTTTTTCTGTACATAGCAGCACAGAAACAGTTCATTCAGTCCAACAGGTTAATGGTCTCGGCAAGCCTGCTCCCACCTCGGTTCATTAACCCAGTTAACATATCTCTCTTTCTTTCTGATGTGCTTATCTCATTCCCATTTAAATACATTAACGTGCACTTTGCCTCAACTTCTCCCTGTAATAGTGAATTCCACATTCTAACCACTGATGAAGTAACATATCTTACTGGATTTATTGATGCTCATCTCAAAACAATGACATGCAGCAGCATATGGAGAAATTTAACATGCTTAAAGGTGTCAGTGTTTCATGCACAAATATTTGTTTTCTTCTTCATGAATGGCAGGAAGTAAACACCTTTAACATGATACACTGAAGGAGACTTACGAGCACAGCTTTATTTACTTCTCTTCTGTGTAAACTTGTTTTCTATAATCAGAAGCAAAAATAAGCTAATTTGATTTAAGAACACAAGAAATAGGAGCAGGAGTAGGCCGTCTAGCCTCTTGAGCATGCTCCACCATTTAGTAAGATCATGGCTGATCTGAAGTGGATCAGTTCCACTTACCCGCCCGGTGCCCATAACCCTTAATTCCCTTATTGGTTAAAAATCTATCTACCTGTGACTTAAACGCATTTAATGAGGCACCATCTACTGCTTCATTGAGCAGAGATTCCAAAAATTCACTACCCTCTGGGAGAAGGAGTTCCTCCTCAACTCTGTTCTAAATTGACATCCCCGTATTTTAAGGTTATGTCCCCTACTTCTTGATTCCATTGTAAGTGGAAATAACCTCGCTGCTTCTCCCCTGTCTAGCACCTTCATTATCTTGTATGTCTCTATAAGATCTCCCCTCAATCTCCTAAACTCTAATGAATACAGGGCTAGTCTACTCAGTCTCTCCTCATAAGCCAGGCCCCTCACCTCTGGAATCAGTCTGGTGAACCTACTGTGTATCCCCTCCAAAGCTAATATTCGTGCCACCAAACGATAATCATTGAGGCATGCTGTTTCGCTTTTCTTTGGTAATGGGATGATGGTCATTTTCTTGAAGCAGATAGTATTTCAACAACTTCAGATTGTTATAAAGAGAGGTTGAAGATGTCTGCAAATAACCTGCCAACTGACCCACTCAGGATCTGAGTGGTCATCCAGGTATGCCGTCTTTACTTGTTCTAACTTGTAAATTATCAAACACTATCAAACATTCTCTCGAGGAGATTACTTTCAGGCTCTGATCACTTTGCTGGAATGTTCCTCTGATTAGGTAAATATGTAACAAATACTTGGTCAGATTGTGGAGGGCTTTACAATATTTGCATTACAATACAATTTTAAAGTGGGTGTAGAAGCAGAGAGACCTGGAGGTATATGGGCACAAATATATCAAAGGTAGCAGGGCAGATTAGGAAAGTGGTTTAAAGACCTTCAAAAGGGGAGGCATAGAAGCAAGGAAGTCATAATTAATTTTACTAATCTCTGGTTTAGCTTCAACTGAATCATTCACTGGAATTCTACTGCCCCGCCACCACAGAATTGGAGCGGTAAGGGCTGGGCAATAGGAAGGTCCCATTGATCTTGGACGGAAGTTTTGTGTCTCGGGTCAAGCGTGGCTGTAAAATCCTGGCCGTTATGTCCAATTCTGGCACTATAAATTCAGAATCATAGAATCCCTACAGTGCAGGAGGAGGCCATCGAACTTGCACAAATCTCCAAAACAGCATCTTTCCGAGGCTGCTGCCATCCCCCTCACCTCCACCCTATATCTGTATCCCCTTGCATTTACCATGGCAAATACACCTATGCTACTTTTACCTGTACCTTTGGACATTAAGGGGGTGATTTTACCATTTTGATACTAAGTGATGAATCAGGGTGTAAGTCAGACCTGACTTGGAAACCTATTCGCACACACTCCCATGCATACTTAGCCTGAAAAAAACTCATGAGTCTAAATCATTCTGTGGGCAGGGCTTATTGCACCCGAAACATGCTCCGATCAGAAACTTCAACTGTGCATACGCAGTGAAAAAAAAAATTTGAAAATCGCTTGCCTGTTCACATCGCTCCCAGACCACAAAAAGTCAATAAAGCAGCCCAGGAGTGATGGCCCCTACAGATATCGCCCCATCTCCACAACATAACTGTCCCCCTTATCCACCCATCTCCCTGTTATGCAAATCAATTGCAAACCCCTGCCCCGTTCTACCCATCGATCAACTACAGAGTGGCAGTGGGCCCCCTCCGCTCCTGCTGCCCACCAGAGAATGATCTGCCCCCCTAACACACACACACAATTTGCGGATTCGATGGGGTCTTTTTAGAGACTTCTGGATAGCACATGGAAATTAGTAAGATGGAGGGTTATAGGTATGCTTAGTAGGTAGGGACATGTTTGGTGCAACTTGTGGGCTGAAGGGCCTGTTTGTGGTGTAGCTTTCCTGTGTTTCTATGTTTCAACACACTGCACACACACACGAGAATGAAGTTTGCTGAGCATGTCTGTTTTGTGCCGAATCTGGGCGAGCTAACATGATGGTAAAGGGGGAAATGCAGGTAAGATTGGGTTGCCAGCTCATTTAGTCTCATGGCGCCAGTTTTGGATGCCATGCCGATCATGGCCATTTTTGGACCTTTGTAAAGTGTGAATCTGCATGGATGTGGGCACGGATTGCACTATTCACCTCGCAACCATCATTACCAAATGTTTGTGCCCGAAAATGGACACGACGCAATGGTAAAATCGCATCCTAAGAGGTTATTTAGCATTGCCAATCCACCTAACTGTTGAGGCTTCTTAAAGAAGATGAGAATGAGAGGAGATTTGATAAGCAATGGCAACCTGAGGAAAAAATCCTTAACAGAGTGAATGATTAGAATCTGGAATGCACTGTCTAAAACTGATAGAAAAAGATGCACTTGGGGCTTTCCAAACAAAAGTGGATAACAGCTGAAGACAGAAAATTTGCAGGGTTATGGGAAAAATGGGGCGAGTTCAGTTGCTTTTGCAGATGAGGTGGCATGGATATGATGGGCAGAATGACTTCCTATGCTGTAGCCATTCTATGATGTAATGATTATGGTAACAATCAAACAAATCACAAAATTGCAAGTTCTACAGATGTTCTCACAAAAAATGTATTCCAGTCAAAGGGACATGTACATAGAACATAGAACATAGAACAATACAGCACAGAACAGGCCCTTCGGCCTTCGATGTTGTGCCGACCAAAATAAAAAGCAATGCCCCTCCAAACTAAACCATTCCCTTCTCTTCCATATACTTATCAATTAACCTCTTAAACGCCACCAAACTTGGCGCATCTACAACAGCTGCAGGCAGGGCATTCCACTCCCTAATCACTCTTTGAGTAAAGAACCTACCTCTGATATCCGTCCTATAACTCATACCCCTTAATTTAAAGCTGTGTCCCCTCGTGCTAGCTTTCTCCATCCTAGGAAAAAGGCTATCACTGTCCACCCTATCTAAACCTCTAATCATCTTATATGCTTCAATAAGATCCCCTCTTAGCCGCCTCCTTTCTAACGAAAACAACCTCAAATCCTTCAACCTCTCTTGAGGTTGTACTTCAGCATTAGAGTGAACATCTTTCTCAGCATCTGTTTGTTCTTCTGAAATATTGAACAGTGGGTGATTTGTGATATGAATGAAAGATTCTGAGGAATCTTCACTATTTTCACTGATTCAGTAAGAAGTCTGAACACCAGGTTAAAGTCCAACAGGTTTACTTGGTAGCAAAAATACTAGCTTCTGGAGTGCTACCTCTTCGTCAGATGAGTGGGAGTTCTATTCCCAAACAGGGCATATAAAAACACAAACTCAATTTACAAAATAATGATTGGAATGCAAGTCTTTACATAATCTTAAAGTTACAGACAATGTGAGTAGAGAGAATGTTAAGCACAAGTTATAGTGATGTGTATTGTCTCCAGACAGGACAGTTAGTGAGAATTTGCAAGTCCAGGCAAGTCGTGGGATTACAGATAATGTGACATGAACCCAAGATCCTGGTTGAGACTGTCCTCATGTGTGCAGAACTTGGCTATCAGTCTCTGCTCAGTGACTCTGCATTGTCGTGTGTCGTGAAGGCCGCCTTGGAGAACGCTTACCTGAAGATCAGAGCCAAATGCCTGTGACCGCTGAAATGTTCCCCAATAGGAAGAGAATACTCTTGCCTGGTGATTGTTGAGTCGTCTTCATTCGTCTGTTGCCATAGCGTCTGCATGGTCTCCCCAATGTACCATGCCTTGGGCCATCCTTTGCTGCAGTGTATTAGGTAGACAACATTGGCTGAGTTGCAAGAGTATGTACCACGTACCTGGTGGATGGTGTTCTCATATGAAATAATGGCATCCATGTCGATGATCCAGCATGTCTTGCAGAGGTTGCTGTGGCAGGCTTGTGTGGTCTTGTGGGCACTGTTTGCCTGAAGACTGGGTAGGTTGCTGCAGACAATGGTGTATTTGATGTTGTGTGGTTGTTTGAAGGTAAGAAGTGGGGTGTGAGGATGGCCTCGGCAAGATGTTCGTCTTCATCAATGACATGTTGAAGGCTCTGGAAAATCAGCTGTTCACGAGGTACACGTTACATACTGTTGCAACTTGGCCAACATTGTCTACCTGATAAGCTGCAGGAAAGGATGTCCCAAAACATGGTACACTGGGGAGATCGTGCAGATACTACTAAAACGGATGAATGAACACTGCTTGACAATCACCAGGCATGAGTATTCTCTTCCTATTCGTCAGCGGTCACAGGCATTCGGCCTCTGATCTTCAGGTAAGCGTTCTCCAAGGCAGCCTTCATGACACACAACAATGCAGAGTGTTGTTGAGAAGAGACTCACAGCCAAGTTCCACACACATGAGGACGGACGGTCTCATCCGGGATCTTGGGTTCATACCAAATACTGTAATCCCCACAACTTGCCTGGGCTTGCAAAATCTCACTAACTGTCCTGTCTGGAGACAATACACATCTCTTTAACCTGTGCTTAACGTTCTCTCCGCTCACATTGTCTGTACCTTTAAGACTTGATTACTTGTAAAGACTCGCATTCCAATCATTATTTTGTATATTGAATTTGTGTCTTTATATGCTCTTTTTGTGACTAGAACTCCCACTCACCTGATGAAGGGGGAGCAATCCGAAAGCTAGTGGCTTTTATTACCAAATAAACCTGTTGAACTTTAACCTGGTGTTGTGAGATTTCTTACTGTGTTTATCCCAGTCTAACGCCGGCATCTCCACATCTGAATCTGGAGCCATGGATGATAAAGCCTTTTCTTCTGCCTGAGCTATTTATTCTCATTTTAGTTTGAGAAGTGACTGACATACAAGGATAGGTTCAGCTTAGAACCAAGCAATGCCTGCACTTTGTAGAAGATGTTGTCAGTGCGGCCTTGTGAAGATTCTAATGAAAGGAATGCCAGTCACTGGAATTGTTTAATTGTGAATTGCAAAATTAGGGGGTGTTATGTGATGCTTTCTGCTGGATCTTTTTGCTATAGGACTTCTCTATTCTTAGACCAAGGCTTTTTGAAGAGATCATTAATAAAAATGGAGCCTCATCCATCACTCTGCTGTTCAAAGCAATGAGTACTGAACCACGTGTCTTTGGTTAGATCCTCTCACAATGTCAATTTAGCTGATGTTAAGCAATGATATGACAATTGACTTCAGTGTTGTTGCATTAGGAAGGATAAAAACTGGTGAAGGTAACTTGTTCCTAGTTGTCATCCAATGACCTATTGTAAATATGTTCGCACAGCTTGCTAAAATTTCATTGATCTAATTTGGACATGAATCATGGTATTTGGATGAGATGCCAGAGGATGATGAACAAGGGTGGGTCTATTCAAAATGATTCAATGCTATCTGTAGAAGTAGAGGGAAAAAACAGCAAACAGAATAGTGGCTATGGGAAAGCAGGGATTTTGGTTTTGAAGAAATATATATGAGTAAAAACAATTATTCAATGCAGTAAAATGTATTTAAAAGAGAAATAATCAACCAATTGCTTGTTACTGCAATTTGTTATATTTTCACTCCACTGATAGTAACTGCACTGAAGAATAATATATAGAAATTAGAAGATCACTACATCTAAAGACGAAATGGCATAGGCCATGCTCCTTGCCACCTGCATTGTGGCTAACACATTGCCCATCTGCATCAGTCTCATCTAGAGTGTAATGTCAGTCTTCCACTGATTTGACGGACATTTTCCAAACCTGGACCATAGTGATTCGTCAAATGACTGCACTTATTCATACATGTACTCAGCTGCATAAGAGTCCCTTCCATCAGTAACCCCACCCCAAGCATACTGGCATTATTTAAAGGGTTAGCCATCTAAAAGCTAAAGTTTATTCATTAGTCACAAGTTGGCTTATGTTGACACTGCAGTGAAGTTGCTGTGAAAATCCCTTAGTCGCCACATTCCAGCGCCTTTGGATACACTGAGTGACAATTTAGCATGACCAGTGCACCTAACCAGCATGTCTTTTGGACTATGGCTAGAAACCAGAGTACCTGGAGGAAACACACACAGACACAAGGTGAACGTGCAGAGTCTGCAAAAATAGTGACCCAAGCCAGGAATCAAACCCAGTTCCCTGGCACTGTGAGGCAGCAATGCTCACCATTGTGCCATCTGATCATTCAATTGTAGGTTGAGGTGCTTGTGACTTTCATCAACTATGAAGAGGTTTGTGCAAATACAGAGGCTTGTTTCTGAAATTTGTTGATGAACTGGTACATCAGGAAGGTTAGAGGATTTGCCCCCACCTTCCATAAGTCTGCTGGAGATATGGGGGTGCTACAACTGCAGTTTCACTGAGCCTGCAACTGGACCAAGAAATAGAGGAAAGGCGATGGAAGCTCCACAAGAGAGGGGAGGAGGTGGAGTACACTCCTGTGTTTTCAGAAAGCTCTCCTCACACCTCAGCTTTCAGGAGCAATGTCTGAGGTAATTCTGTCTCAACAAGGAACTTGACATCTCTCAACAGGACTTGAAGCCTCACATCTGGGCTTTTATAGCACTGCTAGTGGCCATAAAATTGGCATTAAACTTACACAACTGGATTATTCAAGGAGGGGGCAAGTGACATTTGGCACCCTTAGTTTATTGACCTTAAGTGCATCTGAGAGGTGACAGAGGCCCTATATGCAAAGAGAGGCAATTACATTATATTAATTCAAAACAGTGAGAAGTAGGATGAGCATGCAGCTCATGAGTGGGATTCTCAATATGGAGGGAGGCATCAGCAATATACACATGATCCTCCAGTACGTGCCATAGAGTGTCTCCATGTTTATGATTGTCTGTATACTCCACAATGTCACCATCATGAAAGCAAAGCTTTTGCGCACAGGCATGCAAAGAAAACCTCAGCGACAAAGAGGAGGCAAGCGGGGAAAATGCATCCACAATCCCTTCTCTCCATTCAGGCTTTTTGAGAATGACTGCTAAAATTCCACTTCTCATAGAAAAATCTCGGCTTTGCAAAGCAGCTGTTGTGAGTTTTGCTATGCTCACAGTTCACCAGTAGCCAGTTGCACTTAAGGAAATAAATTTGAGCACTCTGTTTGCAAGTTAGATTTAAAGCTGTGCCAGATACTGTTTCAACTAGATGTGCTAACTGAGGTCAGTTAAATGCATAAAAAGATAGACAGTAAGTGTGCAAAGCATCTGTTTGTGATAGGTCCATCTCCCAGATTGCAGCCAGTTAAGAAATACAAACCAGGCACATAAACCTAGAATAATACTGCAGATCAACTAGCAGGAATTATAAACCATTTGTCTCAATTTAGCTGCCAGCCCTCCCACTAGGGCTGTTTATGAGGATGAATATTGGAGCTAGACACAGTTCCACTGCTCAAACATCTAATGAAGTGATCTTTTCTGTCAGAGCCATCAGATTTCTGCATCCAGTTAGGAAATGGACTTTAGTTCAGTCTCATAAGGCTGTTTTATAAATAAAATCTGTGTTTATGGTGAATATTTGCGCACAACGATTTAAGTTTATTTTTGAGAGTTTGACTGTTTCATTTTGTGATAATCTCTGCAAGAGAGTTCGGCTTGAGCAGAGAGTCCGACTAAAATCAGCAATAATTCAAATTGTATGCAAGTCCCTGAAGATTTAAGACAGGGCTGACCCTTTCATCTTAAAACCCAAACAGAGAATCTCTGCAGTAATCAGGTGAGCACATTCAAAGATATGACTGCATATCAGACATTTATATATTTATTGTTTCCTCATTGTTGGACTCCTAATCATTTGAGTGGTTTATGAATTGCAAAAGCTCGCAGTAGAGGAATTGAAAACAAGTTGAACAACTTCATGAGATGTAGGTGACCTTTGTGGAAAATCTATGGTTCTGTGTTAAATATTGACCATGTCCTATAAACCAGCTAAAACTTTAAATAAACTGATTTGGCTATTTTAGAGTTAAAAAGTAAAAATCTCACTGGTGCTAAATTAAATTTTTTCACATAATCTGATCCTGACATGTGAACCACATGTGAATACTCAGCAGCAATAGGGTTCATCATTGGAATGTTGTGGTGCAAAGGTTTGTGCTATACAACACATTGTTCAATGGGCTCTTTTATCTGTGAATAAAATGAAGGAAGGTTCCCTGTTGTGACGTGATTCGATCAGACCATTGCCAGTTGATCATCTCCTGACTGGTTTTATCCTAGCTGAACTGGCCTGCTCTTGTGGCTGGAGGTTGTTGCTAACCTGACCCTACTCGGGCAAGTCATTTGATGGACTTTGTCTCACCATTTCCCTTAAATGAACTTGGATCTTGGATCCATCAGGAACAGGCTGGATCTTCCTGATCTACATATTTGGCCTAGAATTGACCGTCAAGAGAATGAACAAAAAGGAAGACTTTCTAAAACGTGAGTGTGAATGTGAAAGAACGTTTGGCTTGCAATTACATTTTCAGTAAATGCTGTCTCAGTAAAGGCTTAGTCCTTGTACTGTTCTGATTTTTTTTAATTTTTAAGGATCAGCACAAACTCTTGAGTCAAATCTAATCCGTTAATCTTCTGATCCACACAAGTAGCTGGTCAGGTCAAAAGGACGTCAAGTAAATTCAATAGATTAAAGTTCTATCAGAGGAATTTAGTTCCATTTAGGTGCATTGTTTCTGCTGGTGAAAATCTTCCATTACTCCATAAAGCAGCATTTTCAAAAATAACTTGTTAGTGAAAAGAAGCAATCCAGATATATTGGCTCAAAATAGTAACATAGTAATACCATCTTGCTTAGGTTTGCTCCTTCTGCTCAAACACTTTTGCCCACAAAGTTAGTGCAAGTGTGAGCTGGTAACTGAACAGCAAAGAATATCTAGGACCTGAGTGAACAGGGCAAGCAATGAGAAGAAAATTAGGAAATAAATGGACTGAATTTACAGGAGTAATTGAATTTCAATTCAGTTGCAGAAATAGAAATAGTGGAAGTAAAATTGGAACAACAGAGAGGAATGTAGAGGCAGAAAGGAAAAATATGAAAATTAACATTTTATATTCTTTAAAATTAGCCACACTTGTTATTTAGAGAGCAATGCCAACTCATTGTTTCACAGAATCAGTTACTGCACTGCACTAATTAAGAGCTGAATAAAGTATTTATGATAACATGTTGTGACACGATAACTGGATTTTCTTATACCAAGGTACCTGATGTTTGCTGAAGTAAGGAGGTATGAAAATTTTTTTTTAATCCATAGGTGATTCGGTCTGCCTTGTTGTCCAACAAGGGGCATACACGAGGTGGGTCGTGCGAGGGCTGCTCTTGGATGTTGTTTCAAGAGTTGCCTAGTGCTTCACATCGTTAGTGTACGCTTAAACTGGACCAGCTAACAGGCAACATGACAACTCAGTGACTATCACTATTTGCTGTGCAGATCCATGGATTTGGGTCAGAGTCTTTGAGAGTTGCACATTCTCCCTGTGCTTGCGTGGGTTTTCTCCAGGTGCCCCGGTTTCATTCTACACTCCAAAAGGCTGATTGCTGTTAACAAATTGTCCCTAAATTAGTCTTCCCTCAATCTTCCCCAATAGGCGTAGACAAAGATCATAGGTAGAAGAGGGCACTCACAATGTTAAAATGGCGGCGCGGGCTCGTCGGGCCAAAGGGCCTGTTTCCCATGCTGTGTTGTTCTTTATTCTTTGAAAATATCTGCACATAACTGGATTTGTGTTTTATCTGAGTGCCAGTTCCTGGGAGGATTTTGTGAAATTGTGCATGGTTTCTTTCTCCCAGACTTGGGCTGAGTTTGCACAGTGGAGGTAGTGTTGGGCCATTTATTTGTCACACAATCGTCAGAGGGTCGTCAAGAGTTTGTTAGATGTACTGCAGCAGCTGCTGAAACGTGCTGAGTTCCCTGTCAGAGTGAGCACACAGCTTCAGTGATAAACTGGAGCCTCTCAGCTGGATTCAACTGATAGTGTATCAGAAATGAAAAGCTGCAACAGTATTGGCTAATTTCTGCTGGAATGGTCACAGGATGAAGACGCTGGCTTGATTCTCCAGCTTACTTCACTGAAAGCTTGGAGAGTGCAAAGTTATAAGAAAGTTGTTAAGTATGGGGAGTATAACAGGCGACTGCTCAGAACAGAACAATCAACCCTCAACTCATGAGAATCACACCAACTTCCAAAGTACAGGGGATTGTCATCAGGTTAATTGTCGACTTCTGAAACGAGATTATCAACACAGGTAATAATGTTCACAGATCTGTTATATTAATAGTTGCTAAGAGTCCAAAGTGTAGAATGACATTAGACAAGTCATGTCATTTTCAAACATTTTCACATTTTGCATGTCTGTGTGGCTGCTGCTGAGTTCATTTGGTTATATGTTGTAAATCAGAATAATGCCAACAATATGGGTTTGAAGTAGATTTGGGTCCTGCCTTCTTGACTTGTTCCTTAGAGTAGAAACAAATGGCAAAGGACAACTGTATATTATATAAATGAACATTTTAAAAAACAACATAGGGTTCTGTGGGAACTTTATACCATCAACAATTTTATTTTGCTTCAATATTCTGGATCCTCCAAATTAGAAAATCCCGAAACTACCTATTGAGCTTTAATATGTGGACTGAGCAATGTAACATTGTAATGCTATCAACTCTTCAATAGCACAGGTAGGGGATATGTCAATTCACTATTTACTAACTTTCCTGCATTGCATTTCTGTTTGTTCAATTTGTGAAAATCATGATATAAAGAAACATATTCAAAGTGACTGATGATTGCTACATGGCACAAAGCTCATATTGAATTTAGTTTACAGTGTAGCAGAATTGCTTTCAGCTAAAGCATTATTTTGCTTAGTTCAGATGTTTACTGCTGCAGTTTTTTCATTTATTGTGTACATTTTAACACTTAATAGCATGAACAGCTGTGACCATTTTATATTCTCTGACACATGTGGAAAGAAGTTAATAAAACAGGATTGAAATGGACTAGCATGGATCATCTTAAGATGTAGACTAAGTGATACCACATCTTTTTAGTTAAATCATAGAAAATGAAATAGTACTAAAATGCAAAGTAGAAATATTTGAATGTTAATCTGGTAGTGATAGTGAAAAGAACATTGAAAAATACTGTTCAATTGTTCACGAAACAACTATATACAGCACCTTTCAAATCTCGGAGAAAAATCCTTGGAAATGAAATATGCATTGATTTGAAAAAGAGAATTCCACGCCAGGACGGTTTGAGCAAGAAAAGTTGACCTCTATTCTGCACACACTTGTATCTGTTCAAGTTATTCTTTTCATCAGCTGTGAATGGAAAGGAATGGCCTGCTGAAAGTTTGCTCAGAGAATTAACCTGAATGTGATTCCCAGGGGAAACACTGCAGGAAGCTTTGCTTGTCATTTTCTATTTTTGTCTGTCATGTTGCCTCAGATCCAGTATCAATTCTGAAGTTATACAAAAGGATTGGCAAGTACTTTTAAGTTTCAATATGGATGAACTGGTTTCATTGGATGAGCTGACACTTTTCACAACCTCAGAACACCGCAAAGAGCTCTGATGCCACTTTTGGGGCTCAATCACTACTGTAATGCCGGAAACACCTCAGCCAACTAACACACAACACAATCCCACAAACAGCAATATGTAAATTACTGGGTAATCTATTTTAGCAGTACTGATTGAGAGATGAATATTGGCTAGGTAATTGAGTTTGGACTCTCTTAAGATTTTTTGAAATAGAATCATAGCACCTTTAATTTCTGACATGAAAGATGGAACCTCTGACAGTGAGCTTCTCCTTCAGTACTGTACTGGAGTGTTAACCTTAGTTTTGTGCTCAGCTTCCAGAATTGATTTGGGGCCCACGCTCTTCTGACTCAGAGTTGTGAGTGCTAGCAACTGAGCTGACACTTTCAAGTAGTATCCTTCAGCCACTATTTCAGCTGGTGGTCTGTGTGCAACATTGAAGGGACTGACATTCAGAGTCACAGAATCACTCCTTTACATTGATTTTTTTTTGTTATCATAGTCACTCCTCAGGGGTCTAACCACACCCTGATACTTTCTGAACACTCCTTCCCATCATGGCCTAACCACAGCAGATTTAATTCATGGGAATCACCTCCTATTACTCTGACAAGATGCTGTTGTGGGTCTGTGATCAGAGGTTGTCTCTGGTGTTATACACTGGTGTTATGCTGTGATTAAATGTACTACTAAATAGCTCAGAGCACACAGAATACTTCAGGCATGTCAAATAGATTTCAGAAACAGCTTAGTTGCTTGAGGGATAAATGCTGTGATCTTTAAGACCTTATTTCTGAAGAATATTTGATTTCCTATATCATTGAAGCCCTTTGGACATTTTCTACGATAAGGTTTTATATAAATCCAAGTTGGATTTGAGTTTTCATCACCACTGAACCTGCAATGAGCACATTTTGCTGCTGTTATTCTACGTATAGTTTCAGCAAGTACTCCTGAATAACAAATAAGTTAGGAACAGTCGGATTCACTGAGGGTTTTTCTTCCCCATTTTTAAATAAATATTTTCCCCTGAAAGTGTTGACACTTGTGAAATAGCCCTGTGGGCTTTGGGTGTTGTGTTTCCATCAGTGCTACACCTAAAAGCCATTCTTTAGAGCTGACCCAAGACAGATTTCTTTTTTTCATTCCTCTCCAAAGGTTTGGGAGTTTAGCCTTCAGTCTACCCACTGTTTTGCACCAACTCTACCATTTCTAGTTTCAGATGAGCCATGCAATGTGCTCGGCTATACCTTCTTAATTTGTTATTGATAGACCATAAAATACAGGAGCAGAATTAGGCCATTTGACCCATCGAAACTGCTCCACCATTCAATCAGGCTGATAGGTTTCTTAATTCCATTCTTCTGCCTTTTCCCCATACCCTTTGATCTCATTACCAATTAAGAATTAATCTACCTCTGTTTTAAATATACTCAATAACCTGGCCTCCACAGCCTTCTGTGGCAATGAGTTCCACAGATTCACCATCCTCTGGCTGAAGATGTTACTCTTCATCTCAGTTCTAAGGGTTGTCCCTCTACACTGACGCTGTGCCCTTGGATCCTACTAATGGTAACAACTTTCCCATATCCACTCTATCCAGGCTTTTCAGTATTCTGTAAGTTTCAGTGAGATCCCCCTCATCCTCCTAAACTCCATTGAGTACAAATCCAGAATCCAGACAAACAGCATATGCTTTTTTTTTATTATTCGTTCACAGAATGTGGGTGTCACTAGCTCGGCCAGCACTTATTGCCAATTCCTAATTGCTTTTGCCTTCTTAAATCGCTGCGGTCCAATAGCAATACAGTTAGGAAGGGAGTTTCAGGATTTAGACCTCGCAAAAGTGAAGGATAGTTTGTGATTTGGAAGGGAACTTGGAGGTTGTGATGTTCCCATGCATTTTCTACTCTTGTCCTTCTAAGTGGTAGATTTTTGGGGTTTAGAAGATGCTATTGAAGGAGCCTTGGCGATGTATTGCAGTGAACTTTGTTGATGGTGCACACAGCTGCCACTGTGCATGAATCATGGAAGGAATGCAAGTTGATGGGGTGCCAATCATGCACTTTGACCTGGATTGTGTCGAGCTTCTAGAGTATTGCTGGAGCTGCACTCATCCAGGCAAGTTTAGAGTATTCAATCACAATCCTGACTTGGGACTTGAAGATGCTGGACAGGCTCTGGGGAGTCATCAAGAGCTGAGGTAATCTGAGCAAAATTTCCATTCTCTGACTTGCTCTTGTTTTTATATGGTTGGTCCAGTTCAGTTTCTGGTAAATGATAGCCCCCAGAATATTGATAGTGGGGGATTCAACAATCGTAATAGTACTGAGTGGGAGATGGACAGATTCTGTATTCTTGGAGATAGTCATTGCCTTGCACTTGTGTGATGTGACTGTCACTCGGCAGTTATTAGCCCAAGCCAAAATATTGTCCAATTCTTGCTGCATATGGACATGGACTGCTTCAGTATCCAAAGAGTCACTAGCTTGTGTAAGCAGGCTTCTACAAATCTGAAAGCACAACCTCTGAAATGTTTTCTGTGATTTAAATGCTCCATATGAGACTACCAATAGAATTCAGAGTTCCTGACAACACTGGGGTTCCAATTTGGTTTTTGGCATGGCCTTGCACAGCTGAAGAGAAGTCCCATTACCTGTGACCCCACAAATTGATTTTGTCAGGGCCTTGTGATGGAAGCAGAGGACCCCTCCTTCATGTATTTATATAACTGTGAAACAGATCAAAGAAGTAATTCACCACACAGACCAAAGATAGAACATACGACTTTTCAATTATGTATGGGTCAAGGATTTGCTAGTCATTGAGTTGCTTGGTGAGTTAATTACTACACTTGTAACCTAAATTTCAGTGTCCACTGGGTTTCGATCAAGATGGTATTGGCAGTGGATCAAGTTTTCAATGGGAAATTAAATAGGAACAATAGAAAAGGAACACACCAGCATCTGACACCTTAAAAAGTCTTATTTCTAGGTGATAATTGAAAATTGGTTTATGTTCATTGGGTATTGATTGCACTGTAAGTAATTAAGTAGTGTTGCTAAAGCTAAGATTTTTTAACAGCTGAGACCTGAAATCAGCAGGGTTTATTTCCCAAATTTCAAATCTTGCTAAATCTGAGTAAACCAGCTCTGTATTTAGGATCTGAGGTTAATGTCCATTTTACAGAGATAACATTTGAACTGATTGTTCTCGTTATTCAGATTCACAGATTAGCATTCAAAAGCCATCAGTAACTGCTCAGAGCTTTATCCTCACGTTACATCAGAGACATGAACTGAGAATTACAGTCTGGTAAAAATGAATCTGCTGTTTTCAATTTATGTCCAATATCCCCAGGTTCAAGTCACTAACATATATCAAAAACAGCAGTGGTCCTAGAACTGAACCCTTGGGAACGCTTGTGCACACTGCCCTAAAGTCCAAAAACATTGCCATATACTACAATTCTGTTTCCTATTATTTTTATTTTGTATCCTTGTGACTTACCATCACTATTATCTCATGGTTTTCAATTTTTCAACAAACTATCAAATGCCTTTCAAAATTTCAGTTGCACAATATCAACTGCATTGTCTTCAGCTATTTCTCTGTTACTTCATCTAAAATCTCAAAGCAAATTTGTCACACACTTACTGGCCTGCAGTTACCAGATTCATCCTTCTCACCTTTATTGAACAAGAGTGTAATATTTACATTATTCCAAGTTTCATTGTATCAAGGGAGAATTGGAAAATTTAAGCCAGTGCCTTCACAATTTCTACCCTTCTCTCAGTAACTTTGAATGTATCCTGGGTCATTTGTCCACTTCAATTGCTGCAAGCCTTTTTAGGAACTTCCTCTATTTTTGTCTCATCTGGTACCTTGACAACCACCTGTTTATTGGAGCTTTGGCAAAGCCCTCCCCTTGGTACAGTGATGCAAAGTATTCATTTAATAGCTCAGCTGTGCCTTCTGCCTCCTTCATGAATTGCCATCTTGTTGCCACCACTTCTCTATTTTACTATTAAGATGTCTAAAAAGAAGATTCCTTGAGCTACAAATCTATTCCTAGACTGACTCTTTGTCCTTGCTTATTTCACTTTGATTCTTCTGCACTTTTTTATTTAGCCTAATATCCCTGTGTTGCCAAGCTGATATCTTTCATATACCTTCTGTTTTTAATTGTGTGATCGAAAAGTAAGGAAAGAATAAACCAGATAACTTTTGATCAGTTAGCATCTTATGAATAGTAAAACAACAAATAGAGCCTATATTAAGGGACAATATGACTGAATACTTCGAAAGGTATGAGCAATTAACCTGGATTTGGCAAAACTGGGACAGATAGTGCTGATACACATAGAACTCACAGTCAGACATGTCTGAAACTGACACAGTGCCCACAACAGGTCAGGACAAATACTGTACCTTACTATCTAAATGGAACAAGACTGAGACTGGAGAATACAATACCCACATAGTCACCTGTATGATAATATGGTGTTGCAAGACCCAGATTAATGCACACAGTAGTCACAGTGGAATATATAAATTCATTACTGTTCTAATCAAAAATTTCCACGTTGTCTCTCCAGCTTTCCCTCTTTAGAGCTCCATTATCTCCCAAATGCAACATGAAAGGCAGACAGAGATTTCTCTCAAGTCAATAACAAGATAATTCACAAGAACAGTGCTGGATAACTGCCTCAGGTATTTTATCTGAGATCAGCATGCCTTGGATGGAAGCATATCCTGCTTCTGAGGAAGACTGTTGTAAATAGAGCCCTGTACTAACTAGGCTGCAGAACTGACCTGATTTTCCTTTGCAGTGTTATTTCTGAGAGTTCTGAATTAGATGTTTTTGTGTTTGATCTGCAGAGTTTTCGTGAACAGGAGCCTAGCACTTGAGAAAATTAAATGTTTTGGATTTGACATGGACTACACTCTCGCAGGTAGGGAACATTTGTTGTTAATATCATATTTGGTGAATTTGCACTGAGCTAGTAATTTCAACCAGCATAGGGCACAGTAATTAACCTCATTCACTGGAGAGCAAAAATCAATCTGCTTTCCTGCTTCTGTTTGGTGTATGGTGAATCTACAGATAAGGACAAAGAAAACCGCGAATCAAATCTGTCATCACTCCCATGTGAATACTGGTCACTTTGTTAAAGTATTGAAGGAGAAGTGATCTGTACTGCGACAATTTTGAGGCAAGGAGAATGAAAAAAAATGTGAATGTTTAAGAAGAATAAACACAATGGTATCTGCAGAATAATTTATTTGCCTGACAGAAAAATCAGAACTATTCATAGTTACAGTGAAATAATTACATATGATTTGGCTTAGGCAAGAATTCAGTTTTATTTTTCAAAATAAACGATTTACAGTAGGTCACTAAAAACGGAAAAGGAACATGTCATTGAATCATCTTGACAGTCTTCTTCATTGCATTGTGATCAGGCTGACCTTGACTAATGATTGATGAAGGATAATGCTGGAGATGTACTAAAATATGCTTCTATTGTACAGTATACAGATCTCCTGAGTATGAAGAGCTAGGTTTCCAGCTGATGATAAATCACTTGGTTTCCATTGGATATCCACAGGAATTGCATCTCTACACATATGATCCCACTTTCCCAACCAGGTAAAACCAGCTTTCCAATTTACTTGGCTGTGGAGATTGTCTTGCCTGTGGTTATTCCTAGGCTTGGATTACTGCACTGATTACTGATCAAAATAGGATTATGTTACACTGTGCTCTGTCACTTAGGGTTTTGTCTGCAATGTATTTTATTTGTGTTGAGGGCTGCGGAGTTGGGGTGGGGCTCAGGCAGTGCGCAGTGGCAAGGGTTATTCTATTTCTCTTCTCAATATAGAAGAAATAGGAGCAGAATTAGTGATGAATTAATTATTCACTATCAGTGTCAGAAATGGAGAGATCTGTCATTTAAAAAGCTTAAATATGTGAAGCTTTTAAATAAGAGAGAAGCACAATAGCCTTGGTAATTGATATGAGATGGGGCACTATTAGAAGTGCTTTGAAATTTACAAAGACCATAAGTTATGTGGTCAGTAGTTTAGTCCTCAGGAGGCAGAAATGTTTGAAATTAGCATTGGGAAATGTCCAAAGAACAAGGGGTGGCAAATACACTTCATTGTGCAGAAGTGTAAATTAATGATATTGGTCCAGGGAACAAGGGTGATATGAATACAGCAGCTCACTCTCTATTGATAGTGCTGGAATATGAGGTATACTTAGGTATTTATAATACATTAAAAGTCTCCAGCTATTATTTTTAACACTTGGCTCTGGTAGTGGTGGGAATAGCCCTCCCCCATGGGGTAGGCAGGGAGTTCTTCTTACAAGTGCTGGAAAAGAGGAATGCAGGGAGCCTAGATGACAGCACGAGAGAGGGAACAAATGAACATTGAGATTGGGGGGGAGGGGAGGAGGGTGCTGCCCCCCACCCTCCAACCCCCGATAGTTCTGTAATGGGGCATTCTCCCCGATGCTTGTGGGACTGTTCCTCTGTGTATGTGTGGTAGTTGGGGTGTTTATTTCAACTGTAGATCAAGGATCCTTTAAAGCTGCATCCTGATCTCCGTGGAGCCATCCATGCTGGCTCTATCAGGCTCCATTCTGCCAGATTGATGACATCAGCCACACCTTCAGATTTTCTGTGCCAGAAAATCTGGTCTGAAAACCTGGCTGTGATTTGAGAGAAACACACAGGTTTTCAGTGAGACTCTAATACTTTGCCATTTTTTCAGAAAATTCCACATTCTGTTTTAGAACATAGAACAATACAGCACAAACAGGCCCTTCAGCCCACGAGTTGCGCCGATCACATCTACCAATCCACAGACCTATCTATAACCTTCTATCCTATTCGTTTCCATATACTCATCCAGAAGTCTTTTAAAAGACCCCAGCAAGTTTGCCTCAACAACCTCCGACGGCAGCTGATTCCATTCACTCACCACCCTCTGAGTGAAAAACTTACCCCTAACATCTCCTCTGTATTTGCTTCCCTGCACCTTAAATCTGTGTCCTCTCGTAGTGACCATTTCAGCTCGGGGAAATAGTCTCTGAGAGTCCACCCTATTTTTTCCTCTCAACATTTTATAAACATCTATCAGGTCGCCTCTCAACCTACGTCTCTCCAGTGAGAAGAGTCCCAGCTCCCTCAACCTATCTTCATAATGCCTGCCTCCCAATCCAGGCAGCATCCTTGTAAATCTCCTCTGAACTCTCTCAATAGCCTCTACATCCTTCCTATAATGAGGCGATCAGAACTGCGCACAATACTCCAACTGGGGTCTGACAAGAGTCTTATAGAGCTGCATCATTACCTCCTGACTCCTAAACTCTATTCCTCGATTAATGAAGGCCAGGACACTGTACGCCTTCTTGACCACTTCCTCCACCTGCGAGGCCGATTTAAGAGTCCTATGGACCCAGATCCCGAGATCCTTCTGCTCTACAACACAGCTAAGACTCTTACCCCTTATATTGTACTCCTTCATCCCATTATTCCTGCCAAAATGGACCACTATACATTTATCCACGTTGAAGTCCATCTGCCACTTCTCCGCCCAGTCTTGCATCCTGTCTATGTCCCGCTGCAACTTTTGACATCACTCCAAACCATCCACAACACCACCAACCTTTGAATCGTCGGAGAACTCACTAACCCATCTCTCCACTTCCTCATCCAGGTCTTTTATGAAAATGACAAACAGTCATTTAGTAAGGCTGATTGAAAGGTAAATTCTGACTATTCTTTAGAACAGTGTTATAGAATCTTTCGCATCAATCTTAGAAACTAGGAGCCTTGATTGAATGTGTCACCTCAAAGGTGCCACTTTTGCAAGTGCAGAGTGATCTCAGTACTGCACCAAAGTGTCAGCCGATACTTTTGTGCTTAAGCAGCTGACATGGAACTTGAACTGTTTGATTCAGAGGCAAGATTGTAACCCACTGAGTCACAACTGACACTGGAAGAATGAAGATTCAACCTCATTTATAATCAAAAGGCTGTTAATGATATATTGAGGTTAGTGAAGTTTTATTACAGCCTAAAGAATTGTAGAGATTCTTTTTCTCTATGAGTGGAATGTTTTCCAGGAATAGTAAGCCATTTGGTGCCTTTGAAATAAAACTTTGAGGCTTATTTAATAAGAAATTGACTGAAGGTTGCAGGATTCAATATTGAATTTGTATACTTTCTAGGTTTTCTTGGACTGTATTCGTGGATGGTCGTGAAAATGCTTTGCAGCTTTTGTAAGATGTAGCTTGATGGACAGTTCTAACAGAGACGTGTGGAAATCTGTGAAGTAAAAATGAAAAGACAGAGGAAGAGATGTAAAAAAGAGGAATCACGGGTCAAAAGTTTTAATGGGGATCCAAAAAGTAAGATCTGTAAACAGAAAGTGGGAAGAATTGTCAATTGGAATCTAGCAAATCAGAGACATTCCAAAGGAGGTTTCTAAAACATGTTTTAAAACAATGGTCACCTCGTGATTGAGGATAAGGATTAGAATTAGATGCCCACTCATTAAAATAGAAGGAGAAGTAGGAAGGAAGGATATATTGCCTTCACAAATAACATTTGTGTGAATAAATGGATCTTTTTCTGAATTGCAGTCAGTGACTCGTAGGGTACCACAAGGATCTGTGTTCGGACCCGACTGTTCACTTTATATATTAATGATTTGGATTAGAGAACTAAATATATGATCTCCAAATTTGCAGTTGATAAAAAATTGGGTTGGAGAGTGAACTGTGAGTAGCATGCAGCAATGTTTCAGCATGATTTGGATAGGCTGAGTGAGTGCCAGAGCACTTGACACTGCCATTTTTAGGTAGATGAAGCTACCTGACTGGACAGACAATTATGATTTCAATCAGGGAACTCTTTTTTCCTGTTTTTTTGGGAACTGTACAGCACAGTAAGGCCTTTCGGCCCTCAATGTTGTGTCAAGCTACGTCCAAACCCAAGATCAAGCCTATCCTACTCGGTATAATTCTTGTGTGCTCTATGTCCCTATCCAATAACCGCTTGAAGGTTCTGAAAGTGTACGACACTACTGCCACAGCAGACAATCCATTCCATACCCCAATCACTCTGAGTGAAGAATCTACCTCAGACATTCCTCCTATATCTCCTGTCATAAATCTTATAGTTATGTCCCCTAGTACATCTACATCCACCTGAGGAAATAGTTTCTGTACGTCCACTCTATCTATTCCTCTTATCATCTTATAAACTTCTATTAAGACATCTCTCATTCTCCTCCACTCTAAAGAGAAAAGCCCCAGCTCTCTCAATCTTTCCTCATAAGAACTACCCTCCAAACCAGGTAGCATCCTGGTAAATCTCCTCTGCACTCTCTCTAATGCTTCCACATCCTTCTTATGGTGAGGGGACCAGACTGAACACAATATTCCAAATATAGTCTCACCAAGGTCCGGTATAGTTGCAGCATAACCCCAAGGCTCTTAAACGCAAACCCCCGGTTAATATATCCGAATACACTATAAGCCTTCTTTACGGCTCTATTTGCTTGAGTGGCAACCTCCAGAGATCTGTGGATATGAACCCCAAGATCTGTCTGTTCGTCCACATTCCTCAGAATCCTGCTGTTGACCCTATTATCCACATTCAAGTTTGTCCTTACCTAAATGAATCATCTCACACTTCGAACATTACAGCACAGAACAGGCCCTTCGGCCTTCGATGTTGCGCCGACCAATATAAAAAGCAATGCCCCTCCAAACTCAACCATTCCCTTCTCTTCCATATACTTATCAACTAACCTCTTAAACGCCACCAAACTTGGCGCATCTACAACTGCTGCAGGCAGGCATTCCACTCCCAAACCACCCTTTGGGTAAAGAACTTACCTCTGATATCCGTCCTATAACTATCACCCCTTAATTTAAAGCTGTGTCCCCTCGTGCTAGCTTTCTCCATCCTAGGAAAAAGGCTATCACTGTCCACCCCTATCTAAACCTCTAATCATCTTATATGTTTCGATAAGGTCTCCTCTTAGCCACCTCCTCTCTAACGAAAACAACCTCAAATCCCTCAGCCTCTCTTCATAAGACCTGCCCTCCATACCAGGCAACATCCTGGTAAACCTCCTCTGTACCTCTCCAATGCCTCCACATCTTTCTTATAATGTGGGGACCAGAACTGCACATAATACTCCAAGTGCGGCCGCACTAGAGTTTTGTACAGTTGCAACATGACGTTGCGGCTCCGAAATTCAATCCCCCCTACCAATAAAAGCCAAGACTCCATATGCCTTCTTAACAACCTTCTCGACTTGACTGCCTACTTTCAGGGATCTATGCACATACACACCAAAATCCCTCTGTTCATCTAGACTGCTAAGAATCCTACCATTTGCCCTATACTCTACACATTTATTATTTCTGCCATAGTGCATTACCTCACACTTTTCCACATTAAACTCCATTTGCCACCTCTCGGCCCAGCTCTGCAACTTGTCCAAGTCCCTCTGCCAACTATAACACCCCTCTTCACTATCTACCACTCCACCGACTTTAGTGTCATCTGCAAATTTACTAATCCATCCTTCAATACCCTCATCCAGCTCATTTATAAAAATTACAAACAGCAGGGGCCCCAAAACAGACCCCTGAGGCACACCACTCGTCACCGAACTCCACGATGAATATCTCCCATCAACCACCACCCTCTGTCTTCTATCTGCTAGCCCATTCCTAATCCAATTAGCTAAATCACCCTCTATCCCATACATCTGCATTTTCTGCAGAAGTCTTCCATGGGCCACCTTATCAAACGCCTTACTAAAGTCCATATATACCACATCAAACCGCCTTACCCCCATCCACCTCCTTAGTCACTTTTTCAAAAAACTCAATGAGGTTAGTAAGGCACGACCTACCCTTCACAAAACCATGCTGACTATCTCCAATCAATTCATTACTCTCTAAATAACTATAAATCCTATTCCTAATTATTCTCTCCAATACTTTGCCCACAACAGAAGTAAGACTCACTGGCCTATAATTCCCTGGAAGGTCTCTCTTCCCCTTCTTGAACAATGGGACCACATTCGCTATCCTCCAGTCCTCCGGAACCACACCCGTAACCAACGACGACCTGAAGATCAGAGCCAGATGCTCTGCAATCGCCTCTCTTGCCTCCCAGAGAATCCTAGGGTAAATCCCGTCCGGCCCAGGGGACTTATCCAACTTCAAACCCTCGAGAATATCTAGCACATCCTCCCTATCTACTTCCATACCTTCCAGTTTGCTACCCTGTACCTCCGTGTTCTCCATAACTACATTTACATCACCCTGCGTGAATACCGAAGAGAAATATTTATTCAGTACCTCTCCAATCTCTTCAGGCTCCACGCACAACTTTCCACTGCTGTCTATGACTGGCCCTAATCTTGTCCTAACCAATCTTCTATTCTTAACATATCTAAAGAAAGCTTTAGGATTCTCCTTAATCCTATCAGCCAAAGTCTTCTCGTGTCCTCTCTTAGCTCTCCGGATAAACTCCGGATGGAGTTTAACTTATCAGGGTTAAACTCCATCTGCCACTTTTCGGCCCAGCTCTGCATCCTATCAGTGTCTCTTTGCAGCCTGCAAGAGCCCTCCACCTCATCCACTACTGCACCAATCAGCAAATTTACTAACCCACCTTTCAGCCCTCTCTTCCAAGTCATTGATAAAAGTCACAAATAGCAGAGGACCCAGCACTGACCCTGTGGTACACCGCTGGCAACTGGCCTCCAGTCTGAAAATTTTCCATCCACTACCATTCTTTGTCTTCTATAGACAGCCAGTTACTTATCCAATTGGCCAAATTTCCTTCTATCCTACACCTCCTTATCTTTTTCATGAGCCTATCATAGGGAATCCTATCAAGTGCCTTACTAAAATCCATGTATATGACATCAACTGCTCTACCTTTGTCTACACACTTAGTTACCTCCTCAAAAAATTCAATCAAATTTGTGAGGCAGCACCTACCCCTCACGAAACCGTGCTGACTATCCCGGATGGTCATAAATGCTATAGCACGGTTTTGTGAGGGGAAGGATAAGTCAGATCTCTCAGTGGGAGAACATTTTGGGGATAGTGATCATAACTCTATCTCCTTTACACTAGCATTGGAGAGAAATAGGATCAGACAAGCTAGGAAAATGTTTATCTGAAGTAAGGCGATTATGAAGCCATCAGGCAGGAAATTAGAGGCAAAAATCAGAAGGAGGTTTTCTTGTGGAAATGTACAGAAGTACTGTGGCAGATTTTCAAGGAATATTTATATTCTCCACGACAATGTTCTGATGAGACAGGAAAGTTTTGGTTGGTTACAGGAACCATGGTGCATGAAAGTTGTAATGAATTTAGTCAAGAAGAAAAGAAAAGTATACAAAAGGTTCAGGGAGCTAGATAATGTTAGGGATCTAGAGACGTATATGTCTTATAGGAATAAACTTAAGAAGGAAATTAGGAGAGCCAGAAAGGATCATGAGACTTGCAGCAGACTGAAAAGCTTGAGTATGTTGACATTAAGAAAGAGGCTGTGTTGGAGCTTTTGAAAAGCATCAAGTTAGATAAATCGCCGGGACCGGATGGGATGTATCCCACGTTACTGTGGGAGACAAGGGAGGAGATTGCAGAGCCTCTGGCGATGATCTTTGCATCATCAGTGGAGATGAGAGAGGTTCCGGAGGATTGGAGGATTACAGATGTGTTCCTCTTTTCAAGAAAAGGAGAAGAGATAGCCCAGGAAATTATCGACAAGAACTCTAACCTCAGTGGTTGGTAAGTTGATGGAGAAGATCCTGAGAGGCAGGATTTATGAACATTTGGAGAGGTATAGTATGATCAAAAATAGTCAGCAGGACTTTGTCAAAGGCAGACTGTGCCTCACGAGCTGGTTGAGTTTTTTGAAGATGTGACTAAACGCATTGACAAAGGCAGAGCAATAGATGTGGTTTATATAGATTTCAGCAAGGCATTCGATAAGGTCTCCCATGCAAGACTTCTTGAGAAAGTAAGGAGCATCGGATCCAAGGGGACATTGCTTTGAGGATCCAGAACTGGCTTGCCGACAGAAGGCAGAGAGTGGTTGTGGATGGGTCTTTTTCTGCACGGAGATCGGTCACCAGTGAGTGCCCCACGGATCTGTTTTGGGACCCTTGTTCTTTGTGATTTTTATAAACGACCTGGATGAGGAAGTGGAGGGATGGGTTGGTAAGTTGTTGATGCACAACACCTGCAACCTTTGTGTCATAGTTTGGAGGGATGTCAGAAGTTGCAACGAGACTTAGAGAGGATGCAAGACTGACAGATGAACTTCAGACAGGAGTGTGATGATTCATTTTGTTAGGTCAAGTGGGATGACAGTATAAAATATTAAGGGTAAGACTCTTAGCAGTGTGGAAGATCAGACAGATTTTGGGGTCCAGGTTCATAGGGCGCTCAAATCAGCTTTGTAGGTAGAGGATGTGGTTAAGAAGACGTATGGTGTACTGGCCTTCATCAATTGAGGAATTGAGTTTAGGAGTCGGGAGATAATGCTGCAGCTTTATTAGACCGTGGTCAGACCCCACTTGGAGTACTTAGTTCTGATCACCTCGTTACAGGAAGGATGTGGAAGCCAGAGAAAGAGTGCGGAGGAGATTTACAAAGATGTTGCCTGGATTAGGTGGCATGCCTTATGAGGATAGGTTGAGAGAGCTCGGTCTTTTCTCCTTAGAGAGACAAAGGATAAGAGGTGATCTGATAAAGGTGTATAAGATGTTGAGAGGTATTGATCGGGTGGATTCTCAGAGGCTTTTCCCAGGGATGAAATGGCTGTCACAAGAGGACACAGGTTTAAGGTGCTGGGCGGGAGGTACAGAGGAGATGTCAGGGGTAAGTTTTTCACTCAGAGGGTAGTGGGTGTGTGGAATCGGTTCCCGGTAGTGGTGGTGGAAGCGGATTTAATAGGGTCTTTTAAGAGATAAGTACATGGAATTTAGTAAGATAGAGGGTTATAGGTAATCCTAGTAGGTAGGGACATGTTCGGCGCAACATGTGGGCTGAAAGTCCTGTTTAGGCTGTAGTTTTTTTAAGTTCTATGTTCTATCTGCCACCCTCCAGTCCTCTGGCACAATCTCTATGGACAGTGAGGACCCAAAAATCAAAGCTAAAGCAATCTCATCCCTTGCTTTCCAAAGTATCCTAGGATATATCCCATTTGGCCCAGTGACTTATCAACCCTCAGGTTTTTCAGAATTGCCAATACATCTTCCCTCTTCCATCATATCAGCCTGTATCATGCACTCATCCTCAAAAACATGTTCTCTCTCCTTAGTGAAGACTGAAGAAAAGTATTCATTCATCACCTCATCTATCTCTTCTGACTCCATGTACAAGTTCCCACAATATCTTTGACTGGCCCTAACCTCACTTTATTTTATTTTATTTCTCATTTTATTTCTCACACAAGGGTAAAAAGCCTTAGGGGTTTCTTTTATCTGACCACAAAGGAGTTCTCATGCCCCCTTCTAACTCTCTTAAGCTCTTCTTTAACTCAGTCCTAGTTACCTTGTAACCTCAAGCAACCCAACTGAACCTGTTTGCTCATCCTTACATACGCTTCCTTTTTCCTCTTAACAAGACATTCAACCTCCTTTGTGAACCATGGTTCCCTCACTTGGCTATTTCCTCTCTGCTTGCCAGGGACATACCTATCAAGTACACACAGTATTTGTTCTTTGAAAAAGATCCACTTTTCATTTATGCCCATACCTGACAGTTTCTGTTTCCATCTTATGCTCCCTAATTTTTGCCTAATCGCATCATAATTACCCCTGCCCCCAATTATAAACTTTGCCTTGTCCTGTGACCCTCTCCCTCTCCATTCCAATAATGAAAGACAAAGAATTGTGGTCACTATCTCCAAAGTGCTGTCCCACAAACAAATCTAACACTTGGCCCGGTTCATTACCCAGTACCAACTCCAATGTGGCCCCACCTCTTGTCAGCTATTCCACATATTGTGTCAGGAAACTCTGCTGCTCACACTTTACAAGAAGTGTCCCATCTGAACTACTCGACCTATAAAGGTTCCAATCGATATTTGGAAAGTTGAAGTCACCCCATGATAACTACCCTGTGACCTCCACATCTATCCAGAATCTGCTATGCCAATTCCTCCTCTACATCTCTATTACTATTTGGGGGCCATTAGAAAACTCCTAACAACGTGGCCGTTCCTTTCCTATTTTTAACTTCAGCCTATATTACGTCAGTAGGCAGATTGCCCTCGAACTGCCTTTCAGCAGCCATTAAACTATTCTTGATTAACGATGCTACTCCTCCACCTCTTTTATCGCCTTCCCGACTCTTACTGAAACATCTATACCCCAGAAGTGCCAACAACCATTCCTGTCCCTACCATGTCTCCGTAATGGCCACAACATCATAGTCCCAAGTACCAAACCACACTCCAAGTTCACCTACCTTATTCCTGATGCTCCTTGCATTGAAGTAGATACACTTCAATCCACCATTCTGTTTGCCTATACATTCCCATGACCTTGATACCTTCCTCAGTATCTCACGACCTTGACAAATCAGTTTAGACGCCCCTCCCTGAAAAGCCAAAGCAAATTCCCCTCCCAGGATATTACTGTCCCTCTGGTTCAGGTGTAAACCATCCTGTTTGTACAAGTTCCACCTTCCCCGCAATGTGCTCCAATCACTCAAGTAAATGAAACCTTCTCTCCTATACCATCTCTGCAGTCACATGTTAATCTGCACTCTCTCCCCATTCCTTAACTCACTAGCACGTGGCACCGGCAACAAATCAGAGATGTTTTGTCCTGGCTCTCAGCTTCCATCCTAGCTCCCTAAATTCCTGTTTTAAATCCCTATCCCTTCTTCTACCTATATCGTTGGTACCGATGTGCACCATGACCTGCAATGATCCTCCTTCCCCTTCAAGATCTTGAAAACATGGTGTGAGACATCATGGACTCTTGCATCCCGGAGGCAATGTACCATCCGTGAGTCTCTTTTGCCGCAGAACCTCCTATCTGTCCCTCTAACCATCACGTCCCCAATTATTATTGCTCTCCTGCTCTTCTCCCTTCCCTTCTGTGGCACAGGGATGGACTCAGTGCTGGAGGTCCAATCACTCTAGCTTACCACTGGTAAGTCATCTTCCTCAACTGTATCCAATGCAGAATACTTGTGGCTCAGGGGAACAACCACATGGCATCTCTGTACTGGCTGCTTCTTCCCAGCCCCTCTCACTGTCACCCATCTATTTTCATTTTTTGGAATTCCAAATCCCTGAAACTTTCATCTATGATCACCTCTGTTTCCCAAATAATCCAAAGTTCATCCAGCTCCAGCTCCAGTTCCCTAACGCCGTTTTTGAGGAGCTGGAGATGGGTGCACTTGCCACAGGCGAAATCAGCAGGGACACTAATGGCGTCCCTCACCTCAAGTATCCTGCAGGATGATGAGAATTTCATCGTCCAGAAAGTGGTGAATCTGTGGAATTTGCTACCAGTTGAGGCCAAAATGTTGTGCGATTTTAGAAAGGAATTAGATATAGCTCTTGTGGTGAAAGGCATTAAGAGATATGGGGGGGAAGGCAGGATTTGATAATCAGCCATGATCATAATGAATTAATGAGTGGCACAGTAGGCTCCTGCTTCTATTCTCTATGTTACTAGAGGGCATAATTATAAGGTTCATGGTGGGAGATATAGAAGGGATGTCTGAGGTAGATTTTTCACTTAGAGAGTGGTTGGGGTGTGGAATGGATTGCCTGCTGTCCTAATAGAGTCGGACACTTTAGGAACCTGCAAGCGGTTATTGGATAGGCACATGGAACACACCAGAATGATAAAGAGTGGGATAGCTTGATCTTGGGTTTGGACATAGCTTTGCACTACATCAAGGGCCGAAAGGCCTGTATTATTTTATGTTATACGCTCTATATATGTTTCTGTGCATTTCAGTGTTCACCACTTCATTACAAGTGATTGGGTTGGGCAACTAGGAACGACAGCCGAACATGATGGAAATGTGGTAGTCCAAGAGCAGCAAATTGAGCATAGAGATATTGGGAGATTAAAGTGAATAATGGGTAGTCAGTTCCTTAACAGCAAAAGTGATAGAGCAACACTGAGATGAGTACGTTAGGGGGGTCAGTTTTTGTCCAATGTGTGCAGGAACATTTCCTGACACAGTTTGTATATAGGCCAACAAGAGGGGAGGCCACATTGGATTTGGTTCTGGGTAATGAACCAGACCAGGTGTTAGACTTGGAGGTAGGTGAGCACTTTGGTGATAGTGACCACAATTCAGTTACGTTTACCTTAGTGATGGAAAGGGAATAGGCATATGCTGAAGGGCGGAAGATACAGTTGGGGGAAAGGAAATTATGAGACAATTAGGCAAGATTTAGGATACATTGGTTGGAGAAGGAAACTGCAGGGGATGGGAACAATTGAAATATGGAGCTTGTTCAAAGAGCGGCTACTGCGAGTCCTTGATAAATATGTACCTATCAGGCAGGGAGGAAGTGGTCGAGTGAGGGAACCATGATTTACTAAGGAATTTGAATGTGAAGAGGAAAAAGGAGACTTATGTAAAGATGAGACGTGAAGGCTCAGTTAGGGCATGGGAGAGTTATAAATTAACCAGGAAGGAACTAAAGAGAGAGTTAAGAAGAGCCAGAAGAGGACGTGAAAAGACTTTGGCAGGTAGGATGAAGGAGAACCTTAAAGCTTTCTATAGATATGTCAGGAGTAAAAGAATGATTCGGGCAAGATTAGGACCAGTCAGGGACAGTAGTGAGAAGTTGTGCGTGGAGCCTGAAGAGGTTGGAGAGGCACTAAATGAATATTTTTTGTCAGTATTCATGCAGGAAAAAGTAAATGTGATCGAGGAGAATACTGAGATACAGGCTTTTAGACTAGACTGGATTGAAGTCCATAAGGAGGAGGTGTTAGCAATTCTTGGAAGTATGACAATAGATAAATCCCCTGGGCCAGATGGGATTTATCTGAGGATTCTCTGGAAGGCTAGGGAGGAGATTGCAGAGCTTTTGGCTTTGATCTTTATGTCATCATTGGCTACAGGTATAGTGCCGGAAGACTGGAAGATAGCAAATGTTGTCCCATTGTTCAAGAAGGGGAGTACAAATCATCCTGGAAATTATAGACTGGTGAGCCTTACTTCTGTTGTGGACAAAGTCTATAAGAGATAAGATTTATAATCATGTAGAGAGAAATAATTTGATTAGGGATAGCCAACATGGTTTTGTGAAGTTTAAGTCGTGCCTCACAAACCTTTTTGAGTTCTTTGAGAAGGTGACCAAAGAGGTGGATAAGGGTAAAACAGTTGATGTGGTGTATATGAATTTTAGTAAAGCATTTGATAAAGTTCACCATGGTAAGCTACTGCAGAAAATACGGATGCATGGGATTGAAGGTGATTTAGCAGTTTGGATCAGGAATTGGTTAGCTGATAGAAGACTGAGGGTGGTGGTTGATGGGAAATATTCAACCTGGAATTTGATTACTGGTGATATACCACAGGGATCTGTTTTGGGGCCACTGCTGTTTGTCATTTTTATAAATGACCTAGACGAAGGTGTAGAAGGATGGGTTAGTAAGTTTGCAGATGACATTAAAGTCAGAGGAGTTGTAGACAGTATGGATGGATGCAGAGGGACATAGATAAGCTGCAGAGTTGGGCTGAGAGGTGGCAAATGGAGTTTAATGCAGAAAAGTGTGAGGTGATTCACTTGGGAAGGAGTAGCAGGATTGCAGAGTATTGTGCTAATGGAAAGATTTTTGGTAGTGTGGATGAGCAGAGAGATAGAACACAGAACATAGAACAATACAGCACAAACAGGCCCTTCGGCCCACGAGTTGCGCCGATCACATCTACCAATCCACAGACCTATCTATAACCCCCTATCCTATTCTTTTCCATATACTCATCCAGAAGTCTCTTAAAAGACCCCAGTGAGTTTGCCTCAACAACCTCCGACGGCAGTCGGTTCCATTCACTCACCACCCTCTGAGTGAAAAACCTACCCCTGACATCTCCTTTGTATTTGCTTCCCTGCACCTTAAATCTGTGTGCTCTCGTAGTGACCATTTCAGCTCGGGGAAATAGTCTCTGAGAGTCCACCCTATCTATCCCTCTCACCATTTTATAAACCTCTATCAGGTCCTCTCTCAGCCTACGTCGCTCCAGTGAGAACAGTCCCAGCTCCCTCAACCTATCTTCATAAGGCCTGCCTCCCAATCCAGGCAGCATCCTTGTAAATCTCCTCTGAACTCTCTCAATAGCTTCTACACCCTTCCTATAATGTGGCGACCAGAACTGCGCACAATACTCCAACTGACAAGAGTCTTATAGAGCTGCATCATTACTTCCTGACTCCTGAACTCTATTCCTCGATTAATGAAGGCTAGTACACCGTACGCCTTCTTGACCACTTCCTCCACCTGCGAGGCCGATTTAAGAGTCCTATGGACCCGGACCCCGAGATCCTTCTGCTCTATAACACAGCTAAGACTCCTACCCCTTATATTGTACTCCTTCATCCATTATTTCTGCCAAAATGGACTACACATTTATCTGCGTTGAAGTCTATCTGCCATTTCTCCGCCCAGTCTTGCATCCTGTCTATGTCCCGCTGCAGCTTTTGGCTTCCCTCCAGACCATCCACAACACCACCGATCTTTGTATCGTCGGCGAACTTGCTAACCCATCCCTCCACTTCCTCACCCAGGTCATTTATGAAAGATCTCAGTGTACACGTGCATAGATCCTTAAAAATTGGCACCCAGGTTGATAGGGTTGTTAAGGAAGTGTATGATGTGTTAGCTTTTATTGGTAGAGGGATTGAGTTTTGGAGCTGTGAGATCATGTTGCAGCTGTACAAAACCCTGGTGCGGCAGCACTTGGAGTATTGTGTACTGGTTGCCGCATTATAAGATAGATGTGGAAGTGTTGCAAACGGTGCAAAGGAGATTTACCAAGATGTTTCCTGGTATGGTGGGAAGGTCTTATGAGGAAAGCCTGAGGGATTTGAGGTTGTTTTTGTTGAAGAGAAGGTTAAGAGGTGACTTAATTGAGGCACACAACATGATCAGAGGATTAGAAAGGGTGGACAGTGAGAGCATTTTTCCTCAGATGGTGATGGCTAACACAAGAGGGCATAGTTTTAAATTGAGAGGTGATAAAATGTAGGACGGATGTCAGAGGTACATTCTTTACTCAGAAAGTAGTAAGGGTGTGGAATGCCCTGCCTGCACAATAGTGGACTCACCAACTTTGAGGGCATTCAAATGGTCATGGGTAGGCATATGGATAACATTGGAATAGTTTAGGTTAGAGGGTCATTAGATCCTCATTATTAGCACAACATCAAGGGCCGAAGGGCCTGTACTATGCTGTAATGTTCTACGTTCAACACAGCACTTAATTGATTCCCAAATGGCAGAGTTGCATGAGGCAATTGCACAAAGACAGTTCACTGCACCATACTTTTGAATGTCTATATTGCAGCAGACCCTGCACAAAGGTGGAGGCAGGTTGAGGCTGTGCCAGCCCTTGAATGGAAATTAATATTTCACCATATCAGCCCATTTCCTCAGCCGGCATTCTGCTAATCTGGATGCTATCCATAGTGTTTGTCAGGTATTTGCAGTAATGTTTGCTTTGCATGCTTATGCTTATATAAGTGAGTATTGTGGACAGGGAGTGAGCAGAGCTCCATGGCTGATACATTTGTATATTATTATTCATTAACGTGACACTGGCTCTGAGAATATGTGCATGATGAGCCCATGTTCGGAGGATACCCTTCATTCAAAGTGCAGGTCAAATCACGATTGCTGGGTGCAGCTTTGTTTGTTTAGCTATACATGGGTGACCTGAGTGTGTCCCTCATGAACTCTCCTCTTATCTTTTAGTCTGTAACAGTGCAAACAAAGATCTGAGCAGACAACATACAAATGCCAAGCTTACAAAATAATTTTTTTGACTCGGGTGTTGGAATTTTTTAACCAAACAATCAGTAGTCCAATTAGCAATGATTACAAGAGGAGCTAGTTGAGTTCAACTTTGTGAGTCACCTCTCATAGATAGTTCCTAATCCCAGATAAATAATTGATATGCCAAACCCAATTATGTATTTGAAGAAATAATTAAAAATATGAATTATAGAAGTCAATACTAAATAAATTTGAGATGAAAATCCTTGCTATACCTTGATGTTGTGAATTTCAATCTTCTCGTAAAAACATTTAAATATTTACATATTTTGTTAAAATGTTTGAAAGCCATTTACAATGTTGCTGCATGTCAAAAGAAATTCAGTTATATAAGCGAGTTCAACTGCCGCTGATGGATGCTCATACCATTGGACTTTGCTCATGTTTGATCCAAAATGAGTGATGGTCATTGAAGGACTGACTCTGATCTGAAGCTGAATTCAACCTCATCTTCAGGCCCAGATCAGAGCGTTCCCTACACTCTTACTGTGCCAGCATTGCCTTCAGCTTCTTTCATGCTTCAACCTAACTCAGCCATGACATAAGACCTAGCCATTTTGTATTCTTGTTCCACCCTCAAAATGGCTGCATCTGAAGCAAGCACCCGAGCCTACTCCATCGTTAATCAGTCTGAAATTTTTTGGCATGAGATTACAGAAATATTTTATCCATTAATAAAAGTCCAGGAAATATTGTCTTCTTTGTCCGTTCTATTCCTGCCATGAGATAAATAATGGGTGACACATTTCCATTTTGGCCATTTTAATTTTGGGCAATTTTCATCTGACCAATATATTCAGGGCACATCTCTGTACAACAAACAATTTTGTCAGCTTTGTAGAATTCAATAACTTCAGCCTTTCAGCAGCTTTCTAACTTGGATAACTTTGATACTGTAATAAAAAATGAACTTTTCATGTTTGGCTTTATATTAGCCCCGCCTATCATTGCTGCCTGTACAACCAGAGCTGTACAGCTGGTGCTCTTTTTAAAAGGTCCAGTTCTTCATGTATTAAATCTAAATAGGTTCAATACCCACTATGGTGAAGTACTGTTGTCAAATTTAATAGAGAATCAGAAATCATTTGTTCCATTTCAGGGAAATTGTTTGAGTGTTTGTCCAAGGAGCCTTCTAAAAATAGGGTGCTAAATCTTTGCAACTTTAGAGTCTGCATTTGGAACAGGACAATTTGTAAAATGATAGTGGGATGTGTTAACTAAAATACATTTATTGTTAAAAAATGATCTGACCTTCGACTAATTACTGCTTGCAAAGTAAATTAATTATCTTTTGTCTGTACAAATCCTCAGTCTTATTGCAAACCTTCATTTTAATCTTGATGCTTTTATTTTACAGAGGACTTGTGTTTGACACTCTGTATGGAAACCTTCTGAAAGTGGACTCGCATGGCAACATCTTGGTGTGTGCTCATGGCTTCAGATTCCTCAAAGGGTACGTCAGACAATTTCAGTTTCCTTTCGCAGTGCCACAGGTGTGAAAGGACTTTCAGTTGCCAATCTGACCTGATTCTGTGACAACAGTTGCACTGTCAGTTATCCATGACAGGCCAAAGGGTGAAGCGTGGTTTTATCATTCCACATAGAGTGCACAGTTTTCCTTTGGACACTAACTGCAGCCGCAGCAGCAGTTGGGGTCAACGCAGAACATTTGCTGACTGCGGAAATTTGTAAGAACCCTTTGCCCTCAGTGTTCAGTTTCGTATTTGTACAAACATGAAGGAGATCGGTTAACAAAGAACTCGAACCTAAATGCAGCAGCATGTAGGAAGTGAGAGTTTGAAGGGTAGTGTCATGGTCATAGAATGTTACAGCATGGAAACAGGCCTTTTGGCCCAACTTGTCCATGCTGCATCATTTTTACCATTATGCTAGTCCAAATTGCCCCTGTTTGGCCCATATCCCTCTGTACCAATCTTATCAATGTAACTGTTTAAATGCTTTTTAAAAGACGAAATTGTATTTGCCTCTACTACTACCTCTGGCAGCTTGTTCCAGACACTCACCGGCCTCTATGTGAAAAAAATGTATCACTTTGTACCTCTCCTCTCTCACCTTATACCTATGCCTTCTAGTTTTAGACTTCCCTATCTTTGGAAAAAGATAGAAACATAGAAACCCTACAGCACAGAAAGAGGCCATTCGGACCATCAAGTCTGCACCAACCACAATCTCACAAAGGCCTTACCTCCATATCCGTACATATTTACATACAAATCCTTACTCATCTCAGGACACTAAGGGGCAATTTAGCATGGCCAATCAACCTATCCAGTACATTTTTGGATTGTTAGGATTTGGAGGCCATACTCAAAGTCCAGGCAGGTTTCATGATTGGCAGCCCTTTCGTTCAGGTGGAGAGTAAGTTCTGGAGAGGAGGAAGTAAGACCTCTGTAATGGAATTTGAAGCAGGAAGAGATGTAGTGTGGAAGAAGGAGAAGTATTTGAATCACTGATTCATTCCCCTCTGGCGTAGTTTATTGATAAACCATGGCTCTCTCTTTAGACCACTGAATTATTAACATGTTCAACAGAACTCCACGATCTTTAGGCTGTTCCTTTGCAGTTGGGCTGGTTGAAATTGACTTGGGTAGTTTAATTCCTACCGGTCGCAATTCTGGAGGACCTTGTGTAAAATCGCACGATTGGATGCCACATGCTGAGACTGGGGCAATTTTAACTGTGCGCTTACCCAATTTCTGACAGGTGGAATACCTTCCTCCTACACTATGTATTCTTTTCCCGATTAGTTGGTTGATTTTTCAGATCAGAGATCCTCTTTATTAAACAGAAGCTTCTGATGACACTTAGACTTTAATCCTTCAGTATAAATAGTTGGTTCTTAAGCTCTAGGCCTGAGATTCCTTGCATAGCTGTGGTTTAAGTGAACTGTATTGCATACTAGATTAGTCACGTCCATTGCTGTTTCACTCAGTGGTCACAGGCCTCTTTTGTGCCTTATAAAGCTTCAAAACATCTACAGAGATCAAAAGAATTGACAAAGATAAACAGGAAGGAAAGCAGAAAAATAATATGCAGAGTAAAATCCCTGCAGGGCCCTGATGCATTTGGGAAATTTTCAACCAGTATGTCTCATTGCTTTGAGCTCCTTGTAAAATTGGTTAGGTGATGCAGATAATCAGCTTCATTTATGTGAAAACTCCACTCAGAGATGTTCAAAATTAACAGAAGAAGATGTATACAGCTTGGAGATTTCAGTAGTATGCTTGAGTTGCTCTGAGGAGACAGAAATGTCACTGAAGCAGGTTCCTTAAAAAGAATGGTTCAGATGGTGTCTTGAAGAATGTTTTCACCATTAAACTTTGAAGAGGCTTTGGAATGAGAGGAGGTTTGTGTTACCAGTTAAATGGCCAGGTACGATGTCTCTGTTTTTTTGACAGGCCGTTACTTCACTCATTACATAAATCGTTTGATCATTGGCTGTCACTTGTTCTCTGTGAACTGTCATTGACCATCTCCAACACTTCAGATAATAATGAACATCAGAATTTTATTCAACTTGAAACCACTTTTCATTTTCATTCTCTTCCCTGTGGTTCAGTCAATGAGTACATTCAAGACTGAGATTCAGAGGGTTGGATTTTCTGTGTCCAGGAGCATCATTGCATGGAGTTTTGGCTGCGGTTTGGGGAGCAAACTGCAGAAAATGGTGTGATTTTATGGAATATTTTTGACACTTAAAAACAAAATTCATGAGAGATTCACTCCATATTCATGGAAAGATTGCCCTGATTCGCCCACTTGAGAATCAGCTGAGGATTTCAACCTGGGGTGTTGCAATTAAATGTGTCCCTTCTCATCAAGAGGATGGCAGCAAGGAAGATTGCCCTGCGCTTTGCAGAGGCAGCACTGACCAGGTTGCTGGATGTAGTGGAGGAGAGGCATACTATGCTATACACTCAATAGGGGCAAAGATCCTTGAGCAAGGTCACCAACAGGCATGGGAAGTGATGGCTGCACTGGTCTGCACCAGCTCCCTACCCAAGAGAACAGGAGTACAATGCAGAAAGAAGATGAACGACCTCCTCATAAGTAACACTACTTCATCTGTCCCCGACTCACACATCTATCATATCCACTGGGAACCCACTCGCTACCACCTCATGGGGCCCCCACCATCTGCCCTTCCAAATGTGTCCTTACGTCCCCTGCTAGTTCTCTCCTCATCACATCCTAGCTCCTACTCACCAAGTACACATGCCATGCATACCAGCCATCTGACCCGGATTGAGGAAGCTTGGACAGGCATAAGCATAGCCAAATTAAAAATTCTCAATGCATTTGAGAAAAGAGCTTTCTGGAGAGGAACAGGATAGAGTGGACACTGAGATCCCACTGGAGAGTGTCTGGGACTGGACAACCCTAGCCATGGACTTTTGGACCTAAGAGGCATCAAGGGATACAGGAACAGAGCAGGAAAGTGAAGCTGAGTAGAAAGTTAAGTTGAGAATGATCAAAGAATCTGGTCCGATTTCTAACGTTCTTATTTGCAAAATCGGGACAAGTTTATGGGTGAAGGTGCAGGATGTGGACATAGACGCAGTGTGAGAACGAGCGCAAGGTGTGAGCACAGGGTGTAACTCAGCCCGTGAGCTCCCAGTTCATACTGCAATGCATATTGTCACTGAATACCTTATATTCATTTGGTAAAATTAGTAAGTGAACTGAATGCTTCAGAGAAATGCAATTGCTTATCATCAGCGTATACTGGACTAAGCACCAAATTGCTGTTCATGGCAAATTCTTACCTGACGAAGGAGCAACGTTCCAAAAACTGATGGCTTTTGTTGCCAAATAAACCCGTTGGACTTCGACCTGGTGTTGAGAGATTTCTTACCATCGTAAGCTCACACAGCTCGTCTTGCAAAACAAATATCAGCAGCAATATCAGAGCAATCTCATGTGGGCAGGGTTAAGATTGCTACTTGAGAGTGAAAGCTGGCAGTCCTGGGCATTCGGCCTCTGATCTTCGGGTAAGTGTTCTCCCAGGTGGCCTTCACGACACACAACAGAGTTGCTGAGCAGAGACTGATAGCCAAGTTCCACACATGAGGAATGGCCTCACTGGGATCTTGGGTTCATGTCACACTATCTGAAACCCCCATGACTTGCCTGGACTTGCATCTCACTAACTGTCCTGTCTGGAGACACATTTCTTTAACCTATGCTTAAAGCTCTCTCCACTCATACTGTCTGCACCTTTAAGTCTTGATTACCTGTAAAGACTTGCATTCCAACCATTATCTTGTAAATTGTGTTTGTGTTTTTATATGCCCTATTTGTGAACAGAACTACCACTCACCTGATGAAAGAGCAGCACTCTGAAAGCAAGTGGCTTTTGCTACCGAATAAACCTGTTGGACTTTAACCTCGTGTTGTGAGACTTCTTCTTGTGTGTATTTCTAGTTTCACACTAGCAGGGTTGGCAGCCTCAGAGCTTCGTATCATCTGCAATATAATAAAACCTAAAGTTCATAGGGGAATAAAAAAATTGCAAAACAAAATGAAAGGGAAATTTTGATGTCAAACTAGGGATCTTGTGCCAATGCTGAATTTTGACATAGTACGAGGGACTCGAGGATGTGTGTGTGTGTGTGTGTGTGTGTGTGTGTGTGGGTGGGGGGGGCAGATTGAAAGTAAGGTTAGCCATGATCTGACTGAATGGTGAAGCAGGCTCAAGGGGGCTAAATGGCCTCCTCGTGCTCCTGTTTCTTATGATCTTATTGTCGGAGTGTTTATCACACTTGTATATTTATATCTGCTTACTCTCCATCCCAAATCCTTGATGACAGGGCAGTAGCTATTGTTGAAATGCAGTGACTGACAGAATAACCAACTGGTTAATGCAGAGCGTCCAACCAGTTGTTCACATAGCAGAATGCTGAGAAAGGCACTTCAAAGGAAATGCATAAAATGTGTTTAATCTCGATCTAAAATGAGACTGAAACGTAATTTTCTGAGAACTATATAAGAGTTCAGTTTCTGCAATTTTCGTCGCCCTCCATCTGGTGTTTCTGCTTGTCTCAGATGAGCATTTGGCCTAGACTATAGTATCATGTTAACCAATATTTTTCTCTAGCCAAGCTGTCAGAAATTGAGGTAAGGATTCTATTCTTTCTTTGCCGGCCAATTAGCGTTTGATTGAGAACGAATTTAAATGATTGGCAGCATCATATCAATTTCTACTCAAGTGGAGGAAAAGGAATTTCAAGATAGGATGTATAATGGATAGGCAATCCATTTGATAGGTTAACTTCATTGTCAAAAGATATAATTATATATCTGCTCACCCACCTCTTAATCACGCTTTGTATCTTTTACCATTACTCTCTGTGCTCTCTCAGTCTGGATCAGATGGCTAGTATGTGTGATATGTGTGCTTATTGAGTTAGAGTTGCGATGTGATGAGGAGAGGAGCAGCAGGGAGAAATAAGGACGCACGTGGAGGGGCGAGTGGAAGAATCAGATTAGCAGAGTGTTGAATCTATTGCCGGATGAATCAATTGTGTTGGGTTGAATGGTACTGTTGAGGTATCTCATTCCAAACCCACCTGTAACACCTCCAATCCTTGTCATTGTTTTCCCTCAGAGCAGAGATTCTTGAGCAGTACTCCAACAAGTTTATCCAAAGAGATGATATGGAACGCTTTTACATCCTCAACACCCTCTTTAACCTTGCTGGTAGGTTGGACCATTTCCATGATTGTTTCTTACTTAAGTATACAACATTCTGTTTGCCATCTAGCATGATTTAACCTGTGAATCTGAGCCCATTATCAGATATCTCTTCCATATTCAGGGCAAACAACTGTTGGCAACGTATCTGACAATTTATTTGATCCATGATGACAGCAGTTAAGGTTGCTCATTATTAAAGTGGACTTGGAAGATTTCCTCTCTTGTGTATTTTGGAGTTTCATTCCATAGTGCTGAGTTAAATTGAAGCTTTGAGCATAGTCATTATTTTTTCCTGGTTCTGTGTGCTATTCCTTCCAGTTGCCCCTGTTGACGTTGTGTTTTTTTAACATTCGGTTGTACCATTTCAGACTTTTCTCTAACAAATTATAAAACTTGGTGCAGTCATTTAACTTTTCATACTAAAGGATGTTAGTTATATTCAGTCTAGTACATCAGTAAATGTTTTCTTTGCAGTGTCACTGAACAGCAGTGTTGCCTGTGGCTTGGTGATAGCACTGCCACCTCTGGCTCAGAGACTGAGTATCTAGGGCTGAACTTTCACTACCGAATTGAGCCCGCAACCAGGAAAATTCCTGACACTCCAAGACCCAAAGGCTATTTGAAGTGGCATAGGAGTTCCACGTGCACCTTGGCTAGAGAAGATCCCTCAATCAATCTAACCAGAATAATTTATTGATCATTTTTCTCATCGCAGTTTGTGGAATCTGGCTTAGCAGATTTTATTACCACATCTGTCTACAGATGTGGTAATCAAACAGTGACTGCTCTCCAAAAATAATTTATTGGCTGTGAAGCACTTTGGAATCTTCTGAGGCGATCAGATATGCTACATCAATGCAGACCTTTCATATTTTCTAAAGATCACTTATTTTCTGTCTATTACTTTGCACAAAACTAAGATGCAAAAGCCAAAATTGTCAGAAATAACACTGTTATTTCTGACAATTTGTCCAAGTCTGAGTCTTGGACAAGTTGCAGAGCTGGGCCGAGAGGTGGCAAATGGAGTTTAATTTGGAAAAGTGTGAGGTAATTCACTTTGGCAGGAATAACAAATGTGTAGAGTATAGGGCTAATGGTAGACTCTTAATAGTGTTGAAGAACAGAGGGATCTTGGTGTATATGTGCATAGATCCCTGAAAGTTGGCAATCAAGTCGATAAGGTTGTTAAGAAGGCATACGGAGTCTTAGCTTTTATTGGTAGGGGGATTGAATTTCGGAGCCGCAACGTCATGTTGCAACTGTACAAAACTCTAGTGCAGCCGCACTTGGAGTATTGTATACACTTCTGGTCACCGCATTATAAGAAAGATGTGGAGGCATTGGAGAGGGTACAGAGGAGGTTTACCAGGATGTTGTCTGGTATGGAGGGCAGGTCTTATGAGGAGAGGCTGAGAGATTTGAGGTTGTTTTCGTTGGAAAGAAGGCGGTTAAGAGGAGACCTTATTGAAATATATAAGATGATTAGAGGTTTAGATAGGGTGGACAGTGAAAGCCTTTTTCCTAGGATGGAGAAAGCTAGCACGAGAGGACATGGCTTTAAATTAAGGGGTGGTGGTTATAGGACGGATGTCAGAGGTAGGTTCTTTACCCAGAGGGTGGTAAAGGTATGGAATGCCCTGCCAGCTGCAGTTGTAGATGCGCCAAGTTTGGTGGCGTTTAAGAGATTAGGAGATAGGTTTATGGACGAAAAGGGAATGGCTTAGGTTAGAGGGTCACTGCTTTTTCCTAATTGGTCAGCGCAACATCGAAGGCCAAAGGGCCTGTTCTGCGCTGTTAGATGTAAATGTAGTTGTGGAGAACACTGGGATACAGAGTTGCAAACTGGAAAGTATTGAAGTAGATAAGGAGGATGTGCTAGATATTCTTGAGGGTTTGAAGTTAGAAAAGTCCCCTGGGCCGGATGGGATTTACCCTAGGATTCTCTGGGAGGCAAGAGAGGAGATTGCAGAGCCTCTGGCTCTGATCTTCAGGTCGTCGTTGGTTACGGGTATAGTTCCGGAAGACTGGAGGATAGCGAATGTGGTCCCATTGTTCAAGAAGGGGAAGAGAGACTTTCTGGGGAATTATAGGCCAGTGAGTCTTACTTCTGTTGTGGGCAAAGTATTGGAGAGGATTATTAGGGATAGGATTTATAGTTATTTAGAGAGAAATGAATTGATTGGGGATAGTCAGCATGGTTTTGTGAAGGGTAGGTCATGCCTTACTAACCTTATTGATTTTTTTGAAAAAGTGACCAAAGAGGTGGATGGGGGTAAGGCAGTTGATGTGGTATATATGGACTTTAGTAAGACGTTCGATAAGGTGGCACATGGAAGGCTTCTGCAGAAAATGCAGATGTATGGGATTGAGGGTGATTTAGCTAATTGGATTAGGAATTGGCTAGCTGATGGAAGACAGAGGGTGGTGGTTGATGGAAATTATTCATCGTGGAGTTCAGTTACAAGTGGTGTACCTTAGGGATCTGTTTTGGGGCCCCTGCTGTTTGTAATTTTTATAAATGATCTGGATGAGGGTATTGAGGGATGGATTAATAAATTTGCGGATGACACCAAAGTTGGAGGAGTGGTAGATAGTGAAGAGGGGTGTTATAGTTTGCAGAGAGACTTGGACAAGTTGCAGAGCTGGGCTGAGAGGTGGCAAATGGAGTTTAATGTGGGAAAGTGTGAGGTAATGCACTTTGGCAGGAATAACAAATGTGTAGAGTATAGGGCTAATGGTAGGACTCTTAATAGTGTTGAAGAACAGAGGGATCTTGGTGTAGATGTGCATAGAAGTTGATAAGGTTGTTAAGAAGGCACACGGAGTCTTAGCTTTTATTGGTAGGGGGATTGAATTTCGGAGCCGCAACGTCATGTTGCAACTGTACAAAACTCTAGTGCGGCCGTACTTGGAGTATTGTGTGCAGTTCTGGTCCCCGCATTATAAGAAAGATGTGGAGGCTTTGGAGAGGGTACAGAGGAGGTTTACCAGGATGTTGCCTGGTATGGAAGGCAGGTCGTATGAAGAGAGGCTGAGGGATTTGAGGTTGTTTTCGTTAGAAAGAAGGCGGCTAAGAGGAGACCTTATTGAAACATATAAGATGATTAGAGTTTTAGATAGGGTGGACAGTGATAGCCTTTTTCCTAGGATGGAGAAAGCTAGCACGGGGGGACATAGCTTTAAATTAAGGGGTGGTGGTTTTAGGACAGATGTCAGAGGTAGGTTCTTTACCCAGAGGGTGGTAAGGGTATGGAATTCCTTGCCTGCGTCAGTTGTAGATGCGCCAAGTTTGGTGGCGTTTAAGAGGTTAGTAGATAAGTTTATGGATGAAAAGGGAATGGTTTAGGTTAGAGGGTCACTGTTTTTTCCTAATTGGTCGGCGCAACATCGAGGGCCGAAGGGCCTGTTCTGCGCTGTAATGTTCCATGATCTATGTTATGAAATGTAATTAAATTTGAGGAATGTGTTTTGGATGTTCTCAAATGGATACAGAAATTTACATTTATTAAATAAGGAGCAAGATATGTTTACCCAAGAAGAAAAAGACCAGCTGCACAATAGATAGAAAGTCTCAGAATACATTTTTGAAAGAACAAAGAAAAGTCCAGCACAAGAATAGGCCCTTCGGCATGTCACAATGCATGTGACAATAATAAATTAAATCAAATCAAATTAAATTACAATCCAATGTGACTAGAATTTAAGGTATAAATTGAGTGAGTTTTCATAGTTCCAGTGTGGACGATGCTTGTGACAATCTAAATCTGTGCAGTATGGTGGCACAGTAGTTAGCACTGCTGCCTCACAGCACGAGAGACCCAGGATTGATTCCCGGCTTGGGTCACTGTCAGTTTGCATGTTCTCCCTGTGTCTGTGTGTGTTTCCTCCAGGTAATCCTGTTTCCTCTCACAATTTGAAAGACGTGCTGGTTCGCTGCATTGATCCAAACATGGAGTATGGCGACTAGGAGGTTTTCATAGTAACTTCATTGCAGTGTTAATGTAAGCCTTACTTGTGATTAATAAATAAACTTTAAATTGTCTGCAATCAGTATGGACAGCCTGCTGATATAAAATTGAAGTAATTGCTTGGCAAAAGGCATTCCTATGCTGCTTGTGTCTGCAGGAGGAAATGACTTCTGGGATTATTGTTAGTTCGGCCTGTGGAATTGTACTGTTTCATGCATAGATTTGTCCTGTTTCAGAAACCTACCTGTATGCCTGCCTTGTGGATTTCTTCATCAAGTCTTCCAAATATATCAGGTAACAGTGCAGGCAATCATGCATGCAGTATCATTCTTTTTTTGCTTTTGACAACTTAAACATAGAGCCCTATTTTATCATTTTGATTCTAAGTACAATGCGGACTTGAAACTTGGAGTGCATCAGATCTGATATTTAGACCTGTTCTCAGGCGCCAACATACACACTCTGCCTAAAAAAAATCAGCAACTCTGAACTGCACTGTAGAAGTCTCTGGGCAGGGCTTAATGTGCCTGAAATCCTGCAGCTCCAATTGGCGCCTCCAACCACAGGAAACAAATGATAGAATGTGGCTCCTCTGCCACATCCCTCCCGGTGTACCAGATAATGCCTCCACCTGGCCCTCAGACATTGTCCCCAATATTACTGACTTCCTTATCTCCCTACCTCCTCCACTATCAGACCTATTATGGGCCTCTCCCCCATTAGCCCCTCACTGATCACAAGCAGAGTGGCAGCGGATCCCCCCGTCCCCCTGACTGATCACAGGCAGAGTGACAGCGGATCCCCCCCTTCCCCTCACTGATCACAGGCAGAGTGGCAGCGGATCCCCCCGTCCCCCTGACTGATCACAGGCAGAGTGGCAGCGGATCCCCCCGTCTCCCTGACTGATCACAAGTAGAGTGACCGCAGATCCCCCCGTCCCCCTGACTGATCACAGGCAGAGTGACAGTGGATCTCCCCGTTCCCCTCACTGATCACAGGCAGAGTGACAGCGGATCCCCCCGTCTCCCTCACCGATCTCAGGCAGAGGGGTAGTGCGCACCCCCCTCCCCTCCCCTCCCCTCCTCTTGAGCCTCTGATGTCCTCATTAACTGGCGCACCCGAATTGGACATCTGTGGAGCATGTGTGGTTTGCAGTGATTCTGGATGTGGTGGTGAAGGAGGAAATGCTGGTAAGGTTTGATGTGCGACTGACTTTACCAAGTTTTCGTGCCCAAAAACATGTGCGAATTGATGATGAAATTGGGTCCATAGCCTCTGAAAAAGTTTCAGAAAATTTGTTTCACCAGATGACTGTTTTTCAACATTATTTGTATGACAAAATTTTGTAGCACCAATGAACATTACAAAATAGGAATAGGCCCTTCAGCCCTTCAAACTTGCATTGACATGCTGCCTGATTGAAGTAAAACCCCTTCTCTTCTGGGGACCATATCCCTCTATTCCCACCTATTCATGTATTTGTCAAGACACCCCTTAAAAGTCATTACTGTATCCACTTCCACTACTTGCCCCAGCAACGAGTTCCAGGCACCCAGTACTCTCTGTGTAAAAAAATCTGCCTTGTACATCTCCTTTAAACCTTGCCCCTTGCACCTTAAATCTGTGCCCCTGAGTAATTGATTCTTCCACCTTGAGAAAAACGTCTGACTATCCACTTTATCCATGCCTCTCATAATCTTGTAGACTTCTTTCAGGTTGCCCCTCAACCTCCGTCGTTCCAATGAGAACAAACCAAGTTTCTCGAACCTCTCCTCACCCTCCATACCAGGCAACATCCTGGTAAATCTTTTCTGTACTCAGCCTCCACATCCTTCTGGTTGTGTGGTGACCAGAATTGAACATAATATTCCAAATGCAGCCTAACATAACTTTATAAAACCTAACATAAGGTTCTATAAAGCTGCAACATGACTTGCCCAACTTTTAAACTCAGTGCCCTGGCCAATGAAGGCAAGCATGCTGTATGCCTTCTTGATTACCTTCTCTACCTGCATTGCCACTTTCTGTGACCTGTGTAGCTGTAAACCCGGATCCCTTTGCCTATCAATACTCTTAAGGGTTCTGCTATTTATTGTATATTTCCTATCTGTATTAGATCTTCTAAAATGCATTATCTCACATTTGTCTGGATTAAACTCCATTTGCTATTCTCCGCCCAAGTCTCCAACTAATTTGTATCCTGCTGTGTCCTCTGATGGCCCTCATCACTACAAATCCACCAATCTTTGTGTCGTCCGCAAACTTACTAATCAAACTGGTTACATTTTCCTCCAAATCATTTATTACAACAGCAAAGATCCCAGCAATGAGCCCTGAAGAATGCCACTTGTCACAGCCCTCCATTGAGAAACTCACCCTTTCACTGCTACCCTCTGTCTTCTTTGACCACCAGTTTTGTATCTACCTTGCCGGTTTACTTTTGATCCCATGCGACTTCACCTTCTGCACCACTCAACAGAAGGCACAGCTTAATGAGAGCACTAGGAGCTGTTCAAAAATATTCAATCCTCCTCATCTCCTCTGACCCTGCTCAAATCAAATCAAATCAAATCAAATGACCTTTACTGACTTCTTGTTCCTTAATATGTTTTTAAAATTCCCCACTTCATCCACAATTCTCTTCAAACTCTATTGTTCCCTGGATTTGAAACTTTCCAGAGTTCATATCTCTATTTACACCCACTCCGTCTCCAAATCCAACTTGTGTGTGTTCCCTACACTTGGTACCCTGGTGGCAGAACTTTCATCCAGTGGGCTCTGACACTCTGGAACTCTCTCTCTAGATCCTTTTTCTACTTGATTTCTCTATACGATAACCAAAATCACTTTCTTTAATCCCTCTTCCAGTCTATTTTAGGCCCTTCTCCAAGCTCTGAATAGTCCTGAAACATTTAGCTATGTTATGGCAACGAAAGTAAATTGCTCCAATTGAGATTGATTTAATGCTCAGGAAATGAGGAATTAGTTATGATTTTTTTTGTGTAAGTTGAAAAGGACAACTAGTGACAAACTGTCATACTTGTATACTTTAATGGAAATATTTTTTTTTGTTTCTCTCCTAGCTATGAGACAGGCTTTAAACACGGTGACCTGTTCATGTCTTATCGAAACATGTTCCAGGATGTCCGAGACACAATGGATTTCGTGCACGATTCTGTAGGATTTCTCAAGTTCATATTTCTGTTTGTTTGAGCTGTTGCTGAGAAATTGAGACTGTTCACATTGCTGTTAGTAGGAATATCTTCCTCATAACCAAGAATTGGTTCCTATAGTGAGGCATCCATAGTGATGGACAATGATTTGTAGCTACAGTTGGAATTACTGAACTAAGTCCAGAGCTTTTTAAACTCGGGGTTTCTCATTTTTTCTGCGTCTATATTTTCTCAGTATTTCTCTACCACTCTTCCTTTCTGTCTTTCTCTGTTGCTGATACGTTTTGTCTTTATTCACCTGCCTGTATCTGTGTCTCTATACACACTTTTATTTTATGTTCTGCCATCTATTTTTCACTACAAATGTATCTGTCAAACCTTCTCCCTTGGTCCGTCTATCTCCAGCCCTAAAATGTCACTCCCACACTCTACCTGTCAATCTTTCCCTCTGTCCATCACTGTTTGCTGTTGTCTCACTCAGTCTATCACTCCTGTGTTGCACTCTCTTTGTATTTTTCTGTCTGTGTCCCTATCTATTTCATTGTGTCATATCTCTCAAATCTCTTCCATTCCCTGTATGAATATTGAAGCACTGTTCCCAATCCTACATTATTACATCAGTCAAGTACATAGTGCCCTCTGTTGGCAAGTAAGTACAAGCAGATGCCACAATTTGAAGCATCCAACATTTATTTCCTATTGTAGGACTCATTTTCCTGTGCTTTGGACCTGTGAAACATTTACTGCTCAAACACTGTTATTGTGAGCTCTGTGGAATACCAATTTCCCTATCAAGCGAGCAGGAACTTGCTCAATGAGTAACTTGCAGCAAGAGTTCAAAAGCTGTGTTCACACCTTCTACCAGATGTTGCAGATCCAGAATTTAGGGACCATGTTGCTGTAAGCAATACGTGACCTTTTCTTTATATTAAATACAACAGTCATACTGGAAGACTGGATGTGGTGAGATTATTACAGATACAAAGCAGAGGTAGACGTGGAAATGCTTGATGCTGAGACATCATCCTCTGAACAAAACCTGTTTTTTGCCCTGTGGGGGGGAACAGAGAGTAGAGGAATGCTGGCAACTTTTGGCACAAATTCAACAGAAGGGACATTCCTGGATTTCCTCTACCTTATTCCCTGTTTGTTTGTCAATTAGACAGCTATTTTGAAGGGAGCCCAGAGCACTAGGCTTTAGTTTTTGTCCTTAAACCCTCTATGATCAGATGATTACTGAAGGGCTGGAGGCAAAAACCATGGATGCAATATCTTTGTTGCACGAGCTGTTGTTGCAGACTTGCCTTGCAGGTGTGTCCAACTCTTCATTGGCACAGCCTGATCTTGGGCAAGTGGGGAGGGAGAAAGTGATACACAGCATAGAAATGCAAATGACGTGAACCCATAAATCAATGTGGATTTGTGTCAGGTCAGATTCATTCAGACATTAATTCACAGAGTTGAGGTAACTTTGAACAATGTTTTGTTAAAATATATTGCAATTGTTTCATATTTTTTCTATCTTTGCAGGGCATTTTAAAGAAGAAAACGCTGGGAAACCTGGAAAGATATGTGATAAAAGATGTGAGTGAAATCCTTGCTGTTTTCAGAAGTGGGCGCACCTCACAATGTTTAATAGCATTCTCTGTTGTGGATAGGTTTGTCATGCCTCCAGTTATAGCTGACATCTCTATGAATTAAAGATTAATTTCCTGTGAGAAACTTGGAGAAAAATCTTGGGAACATCAAAATAACTTGTATGTTTCATTTTCATTTTTTGTGAATATTTTCATTCATTTTTTAGCAAAATATTGGAGATGGAGTAGGAGTTGTGGGGGAATGAGCTCTTGTCTGGGTAGGATGTTGGAGAAGCAATTGCATGTGGTGATCTTTCAGGAATGTTGCATGTATCATAAGCAACGCAAGATGTATTTTGCAACTATTTAACATCTTGCTGTCATTTGCAAATGGAGGCAAAGTTTGTAGGCAAGTGACAATGAGATTTTATGCACTTAAACAGAGCATTGACCAATTGGCTTCACCTCAAATAAACAACTGTTCCTTCTTTACTCATGATGCACTGACATGGGACAGGCATGTTGATTCTCAGTATTCCCAGTTTTCATCAGCCTACTCTCACTCACTGCTGTTTAACTCACGATACTGACAAAGAAAAGCATATCTTGCAGCCCCATTGCACTGTCCCACCATCCCTCTTTTCTTAATAAGTCTAAATTTGCAGGATCCGATAAGTAAAGTCTCTGTTGCACCAAATGCATATTTCTCCAGGATCATAAGACCAGATTTTGAAGGAAAGACTATTGATGATACTTTGAGTTTTGAACATGTGACCGAGCAACTGTCTCAATCCTGTGACTCGGCCTGAGCAATATTCGAGACATACCCAGCTCCATTATTGTCAATTTCCTCTCTAATGCCTACCTTAACTGTGTCACTGCAGCCACAGCTTGTCAGATCAACTTCCTGTTGCAGATCTGCTTCTGGAGGAAAGAGAGGGTTTATTTTGTTCAGTGGGAGATGGGAAATAGCTGCAATCATGTGGACAGTATGAACATCAAAAATGAGACCAACCACCAGGTGTTGTCTGCATTCACTGCAAGGAATGCACTTTCCACACCTGGGCACCCAGTCTTCCAAGCCCTCTCTTATCCTTTTGGGTCTGAGTGAGATCTATTCACATTCTTCATCGCTAACTTGTTTCAGAATTATTTCATCATATCACTTGTTCTGACAAGTTCTGTTTCTAGATCTGTTTATTCTTGGCCATGCAGCAGTAAATTTAGAGGATGTTCTGATGAAACAATCATGTTATGTACTACTCATCAGTGATTCAGCCAGTGAGTTCTAGGCTGCAGGTACTGCCATCAAGTTGCAGATTGCTGTACCTTTTAAACAGCAAAACAGGGAAAAATCATTGGAATTGTGCCCTGTGTCACAATGGTTGTCATTTGCCCCGTTCTTTTTGTAACCTGTGGTTCTCATAATATATAAAATATAAATATAATTTCCATTCTAGGAATTGAAACTCTACTGGGCAACTAATGCTATTTTCAGCGATTCATCCACAATACATGAGCAGACTGCAACTTATGGCCTTGAACACTGACTGTGTAGATTGTAACCTAACAACTGTAAAAAGGAGGCCTGCAAATTTACAAGCACACATAAATTAGATTAAGCACATCACTTAGCAGCTGCTTAAAATTCCAAGCTGGCTCCATGAGTCTGCTGATTGGAAAGTCATGCTGAGGTTGTACGTGGTGCTGAGGGAATGAAGTGCTAAAAAAGAAATGCGCATGAATGAAATATAAATTTCAACACAGAATTGGGCTGTTCAATCCAACTAATTGTTTTTGTGTTTGATCTCCATGCCATACACAGCTTTGCTGATCCCATGTGCTCAATCTGTCTCCAGATCCATTCATTCCTTTTTCCTTCATCAATTTATCTAACCTAATCATAATAGTTGACATTGCTTCTGCTTTGATCATGAGCTCTAACAGTAAATCCGTAATTATACTGCATAACACTCTGTATAAAAGAGACAATGTTTCCTAAATATTTATTTCATCTTGTGTCGGTATCCCATTGTTTAAGACTTGTCAACTACCAGAAACAATACATTGGTCTCTGCTCAGCCCCATCACTTAGTTAATTGAAAGCCCTTTAATGAATCATGTCATAATCTCCACTGCTCCTATAAAAGCAACTATTGACAAATGAGTTGAAACTGACTTTTCTTTTCTCTCAGCCTCGATTGCCTTTGCTGCTCAGTCGAATGAAAGAAGTTGGAAAGGTTTTCCTTGCTACCAACAGTGATTACTCCTACACAGATGTAAGTGTTCAATCTCATTTCATTCCATGCTTCCAGCAACAGCCTGAGTCAAGGAAGTTGGAAATGAATACAGGAGAGGCTGGAGTACCGACCAAGTCAGTCAACACTTAAAAAAGACAATTTAATGCTTTTGAGGTTGCAGTAAAAACACTGTCATTTTCTTCATAGACTGTAATTTTTGTTTTCATTTCAAAAACTGAACATTGTTGTGATTGGGACTGTGTTTCCTGAAAAGGTAGTGGACCCAGATTTAACAATAACTTTAAGAAGAGAACTGGTTAAGTACTTGAAAGGATCAGATTGAAATGACTATTAGAAAAGAAATAACTGACGCATGTAAGAATGGTACTGTAATTATCATGGGGGATTCTAATCTACATATCAAATGGTCAAACCAGGTTGGTCAAGGCAGCCTTGAGGAGGAATTTCTCAAATGTATCCGCAATAGCTTCCTTGAGAACATAGAACATAGAACAATGCAGCACAAACAGGCCCTTCGGCCCACGAGTTGCACCGATCACATCTACCAATCCACAGACCTATCTATAACCCTCTATCCTATTCTTGTCCATATACTCATCCAAAAGTCTTTTAAAAGACCCCAGTGAGTTTGCCTCAACAACCTCCGACGGCAGCAGATTCCATTCACTCACTACCCTCTGAGTGAAAAACTTACCCCTCACATCTCCTCTGTATTTGCTTCCCTGCACCTTAAATCTGTGTCCTCTCGTATTGCAAGAAGTATGTAATGGAACTGGCAAAGGAGCAAGCTATCCTAGATCTGGTCATGTATAATGAGATGGGAATAATTAATGATCTTGCAGTTAGTGATCCGCTTGGAAGAAGCAATCACAGTATGGTTGAATTTAAAATACAGATGGAACGTGAGAGGGTAAAATCCAATACCAGTATCTAATGCTTAAACAAAGGAGACTGTAAAGGGATGAGAGAGGAGTTGGCTCAGGTAGACTGGGAGCAAAAACTTTGCAGAGGGACAATTAAGGAGCAGTGGAGAACTTTCGAAGCGATCTTTCACAGTGCTCAGCAAAAGTATGTACCAATGATAAGGAAGGACTGCAGAAAAAGAGATAATCAGCCATTGATGTTTAAGGAAATAAAGGAGGGTATCAAGTTGAATGGAAATGCATTTAAAGTGGCAAAGATTAGAGGGAATCTAGAGGATAGGGAAAGCTTTAGGTGAGCAGAAAACCACGAAGAAAGCTATAAAGAAAAGTAAGAAGGATTACAAGAGTAAACTAGCTCAGAATATAAAAACAGACAGCAAAAGTTTTTACAGATGTATAAAACGAAAAAGAGTGGCTAAAGTAAACATTGGTCCTCTAGAGGATGAGAAGGGGGAAATAAGAAAATGGCCGAGGCATTGAATAAGTATTTTGTGTCGGTCTTCACAGTGGAAGAAACAAATAACATGCTAAAAATTGATGATAAGAAGGCTTAAAGAGGTCTGTAAAATAATGAGGGACGTAATGGGATGTAAAATAATAATGTCGGCACAACATCGAAGGCCGAAGGGCCTGTTCTGTGCTGTATTGTTCTATGTTCTAGACGAGGTAGATAGTCAGTGTCTTCCCCTAAAAATAGGGGAGTGTAAATCTAGAGGGCATGGGTTTAAGGTGAGAGGAGGGAGATACAATAGTGTCCAGAGAAGCAATTTTTTCACATAGAGGGTGGTGAGTGTCTGGAACAAGAGATAATAGTAGAGGCAGTACAATTTTATCTTTTAAAAAGCATTTAGACAGTTACATAGATACAATGGATATAGAGAGATATGGGCCAAATGCAGGCAATTGGGATTAGTTTAGGGGTTTAAAAAAAAGGGATAAGTTGGGCCAAAAAATACATACCAACTGACTCTAGAACAGCTTCTTCTCTGCTGCCATCAGACTTTTAATGAACCTATCTCACATTAAGCTAATCTTTCTCTAGCTATCACTACATTCTGCACTTGCTCCTTTCCTTATCTATGAACAGTATGCCTTGTCCATAAAGCTTGCAAGAAAAATGTTTTTCATTGTACACTAATAAACATGACAATAATAAATCAAATCAAAAGTCTACCTATACCCATGATCTTTTGTTGTAGATTGCCTATAAGAGGAATATTTGCTCAAAGTTTATTTTATCAATCCCTTTTAGAATTTTATATACCTCAATCAAATCCCCTCTCATCCTTCTAAACTCCAATGAGTATAAGTCCAAACTGTTTAATCCATCCTTGTACGCCAACCCTTTCATCACTGGAATCAATCCAGTGAACCTCCTCTCAACTGCCTCCAGTGCAACCATATCCTTCCTCTATCTTCTAGAAGAACAATGCCTTTATTTTGAAATTGTCATTCTTACTTTAAATTCCTCCTTAGCCTTGCCCCTTTCCATGTGTGAAATCTCCTTGAACTCCACATCCCATTTTGAATTTTCACCCATTTGAGTATTCCAGATTTGATCATCTCACATTGCCAGCAATACTTTGAACTGTCAATATACTAAGCTCTGAAGTATCTTCCTTATACCTCTCTGCCTTATATCGAGCGAGCTGTCTCTGGCCCCACAAGTTCCCAGCTGTTAACTTTGTCATTTATACATTACAATGAGGGTGCATGCCTAACATTTAGTATGCATTTTAAATTTAACTCTGACCAGCCAAGTTTCCTAGGCTTTGGGAAAGCCAACAGCTAAAGAACAAGAATTGTAGGATGCAGCAGCTAAGTGTCTTTTCTGTTTGGGACTGGATCCAGCTTACCTGCTTCTGTACCCTCCCACTGTGACCAGACAATCTGAATTGCTGCCTTCCCAAGCTATGATCTTCACCTTCCTGTTCTGGTGCCCAAGGCCCAATCCGCCTGATTATCCAATCTACCTGTGTGCAGCTAGGAAATGGAGATGAAATGTTGTGATCTAGTCTTGCCGTAAATTCAGCAGAACCTGCAGCAAGCCCTTTCTTTCATCCTTCCTGACTGCAAATAGGTCTCCATTTTTGCATTAATTATCTCTGAGGGCTAAAGTATTTTAACAATATTGATTGTAGTGGACCAGTAATGCTGACAGAAAATGGTTTAAACTTCTTGCAAGTGAAAGTGATTTTATAAGTTTTCCAGTTTGTGACAACTCCGTCAGGAGCCGACTGGGAACTGGACACTGGTACCTGTGGATGCCTTGAGAGTAAAGGGAAGAAAATTAAACAGTTTGAATTTAAATGGTTGATGATAGTCTCTCTGTGATTGACAGGAAACAGCATAGCCTCGTGCTCAGGCATGTGATATGCCTTTTCTCATTTTCATTTCCTTTCTTTTACAGGCAATAATGAAATACCTGCTTGACTTCCCATGTGGGCCAAAGGTAAGGTTCCAAACTATAAGTTTGCAGCATAAGCTGCACAGACTGAGCTGCATGCAAGGGCCAAGAGTATAGCCTACTCATGGAATATAGTGGTGGTTAATAGAGATGGTTAACAATGATACCTGGAAAAGATCCTCCCAGTTGTAACAATCAGACAAGGAAACTATCGATTTTCAACAAAAACTAAAATGGTATAGGAGCTGCATTAAGTGGAGGTGGAAAAAAATGATGTTGGACAAATCATGCTTTTCCATAAACTCTTACTATTTACTAATCTTAGTTTGAGTCCCAGCAGAAGAGCAATTAAGGGTTGAATAATCCCATGTATATTTGGTCCACAAGTGCAGTCACAGGTCAGACTTACGCACAAACACAGAGGGCTTTGACAGATCACCTGGAGAACAGAGCCATTCAGAGCAATATTAAATCAGCATTGCGCAGTCATCTTGGTCCTGATGTTTTAACCACCTTGTGTGTTAACATGCTTATTTATGTGAATTGATGACAAATTGGCTGAAAAGGTTAAGTGCTGAGTGCTTTTTTGCAAACCAAATCTGGATTTATAAACAGTGATAGTGCAATTTTATAGAACATAGAACATTACAGCACAAATAGGCCCTTTGGCCCATGAGTTGCGCCGATCACATCTATACCTACGAAGCCATAGACCTATCTATAACCCCCTATCCCATTAGTTCCCATATACTCATCCAGAAGTCTTTGAAAAGACCCCAGTGAGTTCACCTCTATCACCACCGATGGCAGCCAATTCCATTCACTCACCACACTCTTGAGTGAAAAACTTACCCCTAACATCCCCTCTGTATTTGCTTCCCTGCACCTTAAACCTGTGTCCTCTCGTAGCGACATAGGAAATAGCCTCTGAGAATCCACCCTATCTATTCCTCTCAACATTTTATAAACCTTTACAAGGTCGCCTCTCAACCTATGTATCTCCAGGGAGAAGAGTCCCAGCTCCATCAACCTATCCTCATAAGGCATGCCTCCCAATCCAGGCGACATCCTTGTAAATATCCTCTGCACTCTTTCAATAGCTTCCACATCCTTCCTATAATGAGGCGACCAGAACTGCGGACAGTACTCCAAGTGGGGTCTGACAAGGGTCTTATAAAGCTGCATCATTACCTCCTGACTCCTAAACTCAATCCCTCGATTAATGAAGGCCAGTACATCATATGCCTTCTTGACCACATCCTCTACCTGGAAGGCCGATTTAAGAGTCCTATCGACCCGGACCCCAAGATCCTTCTGCTCTTCAACACAGCTAAGACTCGTACCTTTGATATTGTACTCCTTCATCATATTATTCCTGCCAAAATGGACCACTACACATTTATCCGCGTTGAAGTCCATCTGCCACTTCTCCGCCCAGTCTTGCATCCTGTCTATGTCCCGCTGCAACTTTTGACATCCCTCCAGACCATCCACAACACCACCGACCTTTGTATCTTTGACGAACTTGCTAACCCATACCTCCACTTCCTCATCCAGATCATTTATGAAAATGACAAACAGCAAGGGTCCCAGAACAGATCCCTGGGGCACTCCACTGGTGACCGACCTCCATGCAGAACAAGACCCATCCACAACCACTCTCTGCCTTCTGCCGGCAAGCCAGTTCTGGATCCACAAGGCCAAAGCCCCTTGGATCCCATGCCCTCTCACCTTCTCAAGAAATCTCACATGTGGGACCTTATCAAACGCCTTACTAAAGTCCATGTACACCATGTCCACCGCTCTTCCTTCGTCAATGTGTTCAGTCACATTTTCGAAGAACTCAACTAGGCTCGTGAGGCACGACCTGCCCTTGACAAAACCATGCTGACTATTTCTGATCATTCTAAACTTCTCCAAATGTTCATAAATCTTGTCCCTCAGAAGCCTCTCCATCAGCTTACCAACCACTGAGGTCAGACTCACCGGTCGGTAATTTCCCAGACTATCCTTGTTCCCTTTCTTAAAAATAGGAACCATATCCGCAATCCTCCGGAACCTCTCCTGTTTCCATGGGTGACGCAAAGATCATCGCCAGGGGTTCTGCAATCACTTCCCTCACTTCCCACAATAACCTGGGGTACATCCCATCTGGTCCTGGCGACTTGTCTATCTTGATAGAATTTAAAAGTTCGAACACATCCTCTTTCCTAACATCCACATAATCTTTTCCGTTTGCCGCAAACCTGTAGTACAACCTCCCAGATCACTTTCCACCGTGAATACCGAGGTAAAGTACTCGTTAAGCACTTCTGCCATTTCTTCCAGATTCACACAGACTTTTCCCCCTTCACCTTTTATAGGTCCTATCCCTTCTCTTCTCATCCTTTTACTTTTCACATATTTGTAGAAGGCCTTGGGATTCTCCTTAATCTTACTCGCCAAACCTTCTCACGACCCCTTCTGGCTCTCCTAATTTCCTTTTTAAGCTCCCTTCTACATGCCTTATACTCTTCTAGATCCCTAACATCTCCTAGCTCTCTGAACCTTTTATACACCTTTCTTTTCCTGACTAGGTTCACCACAACCTTCATGCACCACGGTTCCTGCGTCCTACCAAAACCTCCTTGTCTCCTCAGAACGTTGTCTTGCAGAGCCCCAGACAAACATTCCTTGAATATCCGCCACCTTCCTTCTGTTCACATTTCCCCTTACTCCAGACAAACACCTTCCTAGCCTGCCTGATCCTCTCTCTTTCCATTGCTATCGTGAAGAAGATAGAATTATGATCTCCATCCCCAAGATGATCTCCTACCGAGAGATCCGACACCTGTCCTGGCTCATTAGCTAGTACCAGGTCAAGTACAGCCTCTCCTCTCGTAGGCTTATCCACGTACTGTGTCAGGAAACCTTCCTGAACACACCTAACAACCTCCTCCCCATCCAAACCCCTTATAGTCTCTGCTTCGAAGGTCGGTGGTGTTGTGGATGGTCCAAGAATGCCTCCTTCCAGTTTATTTGTCCAATTATCTGCCTGATGTTTTCACATTTCCCCTTACTCCAGACAAACACCTTCCTAGCCTGCCTGATCCTCTCTCTTTCCATTGCTATCGTGAAGAAGATAGAATTATGATCTCCATCCCCAAGATGATCTCCTACCGAGAGATCCGACACCTGTCCTGGCTCATTAGCTAGTACCAGGTCAAGTACAGCCTCTCCTCTCGTAGGCTTATCCACGTACTGTGTCAGGAAACCTTCCTGAACACACCTAACAACCTCCTCCCCATCCAAACCCCTTATAGTCTCTGCTTCGAAGGTCGGTGGTGTTGTGGATGGTCTGGAGGGATGTCAGAAGTTGCAGCATGACATCGACAGGATGCAAGACTGGGCGGAGAAGTGGCAGATGGACTTCAACGCGGATAAATGTGTTGTGGTCCATTTTGGCAGATCCAACGGGATGAATGAGTACACTATCAAAGGTAGGAGTCTTAGCTGTGTGGAAGAGCAGAGGGATCTTGGGGTCCGGGTCCATAAGACTCTCAAATCGGCCTCCCAGGTGGAGGATGTGGTTAAGAAAGCTTACGGTGTACTGGCCTTCATTCATCGAGGGATTGAGTTCAGGAGTCAGGAGGTAATGCTGCAGCTTTATAGGACCCTTGTCAGACCACACTTGGAGTACTGTGCGCAGTTCTGGTCGCCTCACTATAGGAAGGACGTGGAAGCTATTGAAAGGGTGCAGAGGAGATTTACAAGGATGTTGCCTGGATTGGGAGGCATGCCTTATGAAGACAGGTTGAGGGAGCTGGGCCTGTTCTCCCTGGAGAGACGAAGGTTGAGAGGCGACCTGATAGAGGTTTACAAGATGTTGAGAGGAATAGATAGGGTGGACTCTCAGAGACTATTTCCCAGGGCTGAAATGGTCGCGACGAGAGGGCACAGATTTAAGGTGCAGGGAAGCAAGTACAGAGGGGATGCTAGGGGAAAGTTTTTCACTCAGAGGGTGGTGAGTGAATGGAATCGGCTGCCGTCGGTGGTGGTCGAGGCGAACTCGCTGGGGTCTTTTAAAAGACTTCTGGATGAGTATATGGGATCCAATGGGATTAGGAGTTATAGATAGGTCTATGGCTGGGTAGGTTTTGATGTGTTTGGCACAACTTGTGGGCTGAAGGGCCTGTTTGTGCTGTAGTGTTCTATGTTCTATGTTCAACCCAATGCTTTGCTTCAACCCAATGGTCCGTGTTGGTTCTCCAGTCCATTCCTTAGAAGGTTAACTTTGACCAATTGCTCATGTAACTTTTTCGTTTTGCTTTCTGTTCACTTTGTTCTTCTTCCTTCTTGCGTCGTTAGCTCCTGAGTATTTTCAGCTAATGCTTTTAACTGTAAGTGTGAGGACATATGTGGGCCTGATGTGGCTACATGAGCTGGATGTCAATGCAAAGAAGTATGAGTCTCTCTCTCTCTCTCTTGAAGAACATAAGAACATAAGAAATAGGAGCAGGAGTAGGCTATCTAGCCCTTTGAACCTGCCCCACCATTCAATAAAATTATGGCCAATCTGAAAATGGTTCAGTTGCACTTACCCACCTGTTCCCCATAATCCTTAATTTTCTTATCGATCAGAAAAGTATCTACCTGTGACTTAAACTTATTTAATGTGGTAGCTTCCACCGCTTCAAAGGGCAGAGAATTCCAGAGATTCACTACGCTCTGAGAGAAGAAGTTCCTCCTCAACTCTGTTCTAAACTGAACCCCCACCTTATTTTGAGGCTGTGTCCTCTAGTCCTTTGACTTTCTGTTCCCTGTCAGAAATTTCCCAGGTTTAATGAGTAATGTTGATCTGTGGGAACTCCTCCACTGAAATTACACCTCCACAGCATCCCTTTATAATTCCACTGTGTCTCAATTTTCATTTCTCTACTTCAACATTTCGGCTGAGCAGAGAATTGAAAAGCAGTGAAAACATTACATTCCTCCACATAGAACATAGAACATAGAACAATACAGCACAGAACAGGCCCTTCGGCCTTCGATGTTGTGCCGACCAAAATAAAAAGCAATGCCCCTCCTAACTAAACCATTCCCTTCTCATCCATATACTTATCAACTAACCTCTTAAACGCCACCAAACTTGGCGCATCTACAACAGCTGCAGGCAGGGCATTCCACTCCCTAATCACTCTTTGAGTAAAGAACCTACCTCTGATATCCGTCCTATAACTCATACCCCTTAATTTAAAGCTGTGTCCCCTCGTGCTAGCTTTCTCCATCCTAGGAAAAAGGCTATCACTGTCCACCCTATCCAAACCTCTAATCATCTTATATGTTTCAATAAGATCCCCCCTTAGCCGCCTCCTTTCTAACGAAAACAACCTCAAATCCTTCAACCTCTCTTCATAGGACCTGCCCTCCATACCAGGCAACATCCTGGTAAACCTCCTCTGTACCCTCTCCAATGCCTCCACATCTTTCTTATAATGTGGGGACCAGAACTGCACACAATACTCCAAGTGCGGCCGCACTAGAGTTTTGTACAGTTGCAACATGACGTTGCGGCTCCTAAATTCAATCCCCCTACCAATAAAAGCTAAGACTCCATATGCCTTCTTAACAACTTTATCCACTTGACTGCCTACTTTCAGGGATCTATTGACACATACACCAAGATCCTTCTGTTCCTCAACACTATTAAGAGCCCTACCATTAGCCCTATACTCTACACATTTATTGTTCCTGCCAAAGTGCATTACCTCACACTTTTCCACATTAAACTCCATTTGCCACCTCTCGGCCCAGCTCTGCAACTTGTCCAAGTCACTCTGTAAACTAAAACACCCCTCTTCACTATCTACCACACCACCAACTTTAGTATCATCTGCAAATTTACTGATCCATCCCTCAATACCCTCATCCAGATCATTTATAAAAATTACAAACAGCAGGGGCCCCAAAACAGACCCTGAGGCACACCACTCGTCACCGAACTCCACGATGAATATCTCCCATCAACCACCACCCTCTGTCTTCTATCTGCCAGCCAATTTCTAATCCAATTAGCTAAATCACCCTCTATTCCACACATCTGCATTTTCTGTAGAAGTCTTCCATGGGCCACCTTATCAAAAGCCTTACTAAAGTCCATATATACTACATCAACCGCCTTACCCCCATCCACCTCTCTGGTCACTTTCTCAAAAAACTCAATGAGGTTAGTAAGGCATGACCTACCCTTCACGAAACATCTGCCTTGTATCATGGCCTCTGAGTTTCAATTCAAACAAAGTCAATAGAAAAACAAGATGCTATCTTTCAGGATTTGAGATCTTCGATCTTGGAATACATTTAAAGTAACTTTTTATATGTTCCTGATTTACCTGGGTCCTCGATGTGTTAACAATGAAGTCTGAGTTTGTACATTGTACCTTTGAGCCAGTTAAAACCTTTGAAAATCTGGGATGCTCAAGAGGCCAGAATTGCAGGAGTGCTGAGATCTGAATAAGTGTTGTAGGGCAGGAGGAGGTTACAGAAACAAGAAGAGCAAAGCTGTAAGGAGATTTGAAAATAACTTGAAGAATTGTAGCATTGAAGCACTGGAAGCCAATGAAGGTCAGCGAGTTCTGAAATCTGATGCTCTCTTGTTTTCTTTATCAGCAGTGCTCCTGGCATTCCTATTTTGACCTGATTGCGGTAGACACAAGAAAACCACTTTTCTTTGGAGAAGGAACCGTACTCAGACAGGTTGACACTGTGAGTAATTGAGATGTGCTTCAGTGGCAGCAGTAAGCATTGGAAAAGCTGTTTCTTCCCACTGATGTAAAGATGCCGGCGTTGGACTGGGGTAGTAAGAACTCAGTAAGAATTTAGCAACACCAATTTTAAATCCAACCGATTTACTTGATAGTAAAATTGCGAGCTTTCAACACTCTGTCGTGTCTTTGTTACTGCATTTGCCTGACGAAGACACGACAGAGTGTTGAAAGCTCGCAATTTTACTATCAAATAAATCGGTTGGATTTAAAATTGGTGTTGCTAAATTCTTGCTGAGTTCTTCCCACTGACTCAGGACAGTTTCTTCTTGCTGATTGTCTGAGACTTCAGAACAGCTCTCTGCTCAATTCAGAAGTCACGTTTGGGAATCATAAATGACAAAGAGGGCATTTAACCCATTGAATGCATGTTGAGGCACAGTAGCACAGTGATTAGCACTGCTGCTTTACAGCTCCAGGATCCTGGGTTCGATTCCCAGCTCAGATCACTGTCTGTGTGGAGTTTGCACATTCTCCTCATGTCTGCATGGGTTTCCTCCAGGTACTCCGGTGTTCTCCCACAGTTAGGTTGATTGGCCATGCTAAGAAATTGCCCATTAGTGTCTAGGGATGGGTGGTTAGAGGGATTAGTGGGTATAATATGTAGGGATATGGGGGTGGGTTCTGGGTGGGATTGTGTTCGGTGCAGACTCAATGGGCCAAAGGGCCTCTTTCTGCTCTGTAGGGTTCTATGATCTATGAGCAATCCAATGAGTTCATTTCTGTAGCAGCAGCAGTAGTTTGTGCTTGACATTTGTTTTTTTTGGGTGAAATCTGGCTGTTGTCTAACAAGAGGCATACACGATGGGTCGTGAGAGGGCTGCTCTTGAATTTTTTTTTCGAGAGTATCCTAGTGCTTCACTTCATTAGTGTACGCTTGACCTGGACCATTTGATGGGCAACACGACAGCTCAGTGACTATCGCTGTGCTGTGCAGATACATGGATTTGGGCCTGTGTCTGTGGGAGTTTGCGCATTCTCCCCGTGCTTGCGTGGGTTTTCTCCGGGTGCTCCAGTTTCCTCCCACATCGCAAAGATGTGCTCTTAGGCTAATTGGCAAAACAAATTCTCCCTAAATTGTCTCAAATTTGGTTTTTAATCCATAGATCTATAAACATGGACAGGGATCGCTGCTAGAGTTGGGAACATCGGGGAGGCGGCGCAGGCTCATTGGGCCGAAAGGCCTGTTTCCCGTGCTGTTTTGTTCTTTGTTCTTTGTTCTTTGTTATGTGTACCATATGGGTTAGCTTTTGCCAATAAATATGTTCTGCTGAAGGTTCTTGCGCCAAGTGCAATATTCTGGCCTAATGCCAGAAATTACAAACAAGGTAGAATAAATTATACATGTTTATACATGAACTGTCATATTTCAAAATCTTTATGTTTTCAGCTGAGCATTGCAGAATATTTATTTATTCGTATTAAATTGCAGGAATCTGGGAAACTTCGGATTGGCACCTACACAGGCCCTTTGCAACATGGTATTGTTTATTCTGGAGGTGAGTCCCTTGCCTGTCAGGTTGCATATGTTCTCTCAGCAGCATCATGAATGCCTTGCAAATGAGGCAAAAAAGACAACACTGTTCAGGATGTTGCAATGAATTAGTACAAAAATGTACTTCAAATATTTGAATAACTCCTGCTGGCCTCCAGTAATGTCGCTGAACTGAAGAACTAACTTTGAATTGAGGCCCCTCCCAATGCATGTGCAAACATTGGCTTAGATATATTTCCCCTCTAAAAGGAAACCCCTTGAACCTATACAATATATCTGACACACCTGATAACCCTGTTAAGGTATTTAAACAAGCTACTGAAGTATCCATAGGGATAATTTTTGTTTGCTTGATACATTCCATTCTTCGTTTGCGTGCACTCCATTTACGAAGTTATAAAAGCCTCTGCAGAGCTAACAAGTGTGTGCTGAAATTTAAACAACAGAACACTGGAAGCTTCCAGCTGTTGGCTGGGAAAGTTACCTGCAGCCGATGGGAAGAATGCCAATTCATGGTGAAAGGTCCAGACTGTTTCAGCGCCTGGTCAATCTTCAGCCTTGGATTACAGAAGATCTTCCTGGTTCAAGGATCAGAATATAAGTCTGCCATCACCATGGAACCAACTAGAATTCAAAGACAGTTCACCTGTTGTCCTTCCCCCAAAGATGATGTTTTTCAGCAATTGGTAATCAGGTTTTCTGCCACGTGGAGATCAGGTATTCAGTGTTCCTTACAGGCAGCACGAGTCACTGTAAATTGTATCAGGAGTGCATTGTTTGCTTATGATGCTTTCCACATCTTCAGGATCTAAATCATTCCACAGGCAATGAGTTAATAATAAAGGGTAATCATTTTAAGGGCCGCTTCCCAACTGCCCGCAATCTTTACACTTTCGGGAGGAGGTTGAAAATGTGTGGGGTGGTAAAAGCCTGACCATTTAGCTTATTCAGACCTTGGGAGGGTAGGGGTCCAGGAGCGGTGGGGACGTCCCTCTGGGCCCTCTTGATTGGGGCCCCCACTTTCCCTAAAGTCTGTTTCCATCCAGGTGTCTCCTCTGCCTTTGGTTTCCCCCATCTTTCCTGATTCTCCTTTCCTGGCCCATGAAAGATGTGGACCTAATTATCCCAGGATCCTGGCACATGGGAAATTGGTGTAGACTGGTATAGTTCCAGCAGTGCCCATTACTGTTGCTGGGACAAAACCTCCGATTGTCTGAGATGAGAGTTCTTCGTCAAATAGGGATCGACAAATTGCCTCCAATTAATATTCCACAGTGTTAAATAGTTGAGGGACAAGCATACGTTTCTCACCAACTATTTGATGGCAGAGTGTGAAATTGAGTCATGTGAAAAATTCCAGAGTGAACTTATAGTCTTGTGATTTGAGCTCTTCACACTACCAGATTAATCATCTCTTCACAGTCTTGACAAGTTCAATTCAATCATCGGTCTCTATTTTTTAACGAGGTCCATTCCAAAGAGGAGAGATGACTGATCAACTAGGACCAAGGTTTTAAGATTAGTTGCAAGAAATTTATTACAGGGGAGGAAGAATATTTTACATAGAGGTTATGAAACTCTGCAATGCATCACTTAAGTGATTGAAACAAAAACCAAATGAACATTGAAGAATAGAATAGCTGTAGTTGTTCAAGAAAGGGAATAGGGGATTTTGAGAGAAGAGGAGGCAATAGGATTAAGCTGAGTGCTTATTTGAAGGATCAGCATTGTTGTGGATAGATTGGACCAAATGGCCTGTTTATGAGTTATAATCACAGTAAGAAGTCTAAAAACACCAGGTTTAAGTCCAACTGATTTATTTGATAGTAAACTCGCAAGCTTTTGGGGTTTGCCCCTTTGTCAGAATTAGAATGCGAGTCTTTACACCTAACCTGCTATTCAAGTCTTAAAGTGGTCAATAATGTGAATGGAAGGAGTGGAAGGATTCTAATCAATAATCTATAAACTGACAAAGGAGCAAACCCCGAAAGCTTGCGAGTTTACTATCAAATAAATCGGTTGGACTTAAACCTGGTGTTGTCAGACTTCTTACGTGTTTACCCCAGTCCAATGCCGGCATCTCCACATTATGTGTTGTAATGGCAGTGCAATTTCTGGATTTTTTTTTAATGTATAGACTTGGTGATTTACTGAGTCTTGGACACAATGAGTTAATTAATGATTAATGCTAATGTTGGCTTAGGGTCTTCAGATATGATCTGTGATCTGCTGCGAGTGAAGGGTAAAGAGATTCTGTACATTGGAGATCATATCTTTGGAGACATCCTTAAATCCAAGAAGCGACAAGGCTGGAGAACATTCCTGGTTGTACCTGAACTGGCACATGAGCTACGGGTCTGGACAGAGAAGAGTGGTAAGTCCAATCAAAGTGGGATCAGAGCTACATCCAACTTTTCACTGTTCTAATTTTGTGAAAAAAACTGACTTCTCCTGAATTTAGTGCAGAGGAGGCAATCCATTTGCTATCATATGAGTGATTTTCAGTTGAAATTCAATTTCCAGTGGACATGTACCCACAATGTGGCCCTTTTGTTTTCACACCCTCAAATTAGAAGTACAGAATTGAGTGTATGAGTACTTCCGATATATAAGTGGTCTATTTTCCATCACAAAATATGGCTCCTCCAAAGTTGTTATCACTTCCCAAATCTGTACTCATTTTTCGCTCTGTGACTAAATCATCACAGTAACATTTTTCTTCCCTCGCATTAAATAATTCAGCAAATTTAGAAATGGCATTCTCTATGGGTGCCAATAATGCATTCACCCTCCTTATTTCCCATGACCTGTCTGCAAGTTTTATATAGTTGACCACCATGTGTTTCTCCAATGCCTAGCCTATGTTGTCCAGATGTGGAGATGCTGGTGTTGAACTGAGATAAACATAGTAAGAAGTCTCACAATACCAGGTTAAAGTCCAACTAGCTTATTTGACAGTAAACTCACAAGCTTTCAGAAAGTTTCCACACATCTTACGAAGGAACAGCATTTCCAAAAGCTTCTGGATTTACTATCAACTAAACTAACCTGGTGTTGTGAGACTTCTTACTATGTTGTCCAGCTCAGTGATACTGCCCATACTTGTTTCCACTCTTACCTATCTGATTGTACTGACAGCATTTTGTGTTCTGGGGTCCTTTAATCTGCTATTGGTTCTCTTCTTTTCCTCATTGTCATATTATGCTCTCCTGACCTCATCTGAAGACATGAGGTCAGTTTCCACATGTATATCAACAACTCCCAATCTATCATTCCTAATGAAACATATTCATGCATTTATCAACTCCAGTTTCAACAATTTCATGCCCTCCCATTCTCCAGTTTCCAAAAATTTTGGTTCATCCTAATTTCTGTTCCATCTATCCTCTCTCATACCAAATCTCCCTCCCAACCATCCTCGTAGTCTTATATTGGATTCATGTCCTCAAAATGCCTCTAACTGAAAATTTTTATCTGTGTGTTTAAATCTCTTCATGGCTTGTCCCATGCTTATCTTGTGAGCTTCCTCCAACAGTACTGTTTGATCCTTTATGCATCTCCAATTTTTGGTAATTGTTAGTTGTGCCTTCAACCACCTTGGCTCCAGTGCCCTTGTTGAACACTTCTACATCTTCACCTTTCTCTCTTCCTTTTAGACCTTAAAATCACTCCAATGACTCCTTAGTTAGCAATCTTAATATCTCCTTCTTTGGCTTGGCACCTATTTTTTTTTGTCTCATTCCATTTCTATAATCGTCTATGGATGATTTTCTGGAGTTGAGGAAATATATAAATGTAATTTGTTGTGTGGTTTTGAACAATGTAGCTAGGTACAATATTGAGCAGTATCTCAGCCTTTCCTGTCCTTTCTCACAGCTCTTTTTGAAGAACTTCGTAATCTGGATATATTTGTAGCTGATCTTTACAAGTAAGTGAGCAATGAATTGTTGTTGAATTTGAGATCTCAGAACTGTTTTCATGAAGCACCAAGACTGCAGATCAGCAAACCGAATCCCAATTGGCAGGCCAGGTATTTGCAATTAAAAAGAACTGATCAAATTAGAGGCAAATCAGCTCACAGAAATCTGGCATGGAATAGTCTGGCTCGGAGCGTCTCTGACTCAGGTCAAAAATGGTTACCAGCTTTTAAGCTTTAAGAATGTTTCACAAACCCAACTCAAGGTATGCTAACACAGAAACACTAACTCATGGTGATGCATAGTTTTCTACACAGTAACAGTGTAAGTGGCCATGCGTAATACCCAGTGAGAACAGTAACTAGCCTAGCCATATTATAATGAAATAAAAGCAAAATACAACTGATGTTGGAATCTGAAACAAAAACAGAAAATGTTGGAAAATCTCAACAGGGCTGACAGCATCTGTGGGGAAACAGTAGAGCCAACATTTCGAGTCGATATGATCCTTTGTCAGAGCAGCTCTGACGAAAAGTCAAATAGATTTCAAACATGGGCTCTATTCTCTCCCCATAAACGCTGTCAGACCTGCTGAGATTTTCCAGCGTCTTCTGTTTCTGCATCAGCCATAGTATAACACTGATTAAAAACTATTTATTACAATAAAGAAAAGACATTGATATATGACGAGGATTACAATAATCTAAGACAGTTATGTACAAGGCTATGAAATACATCCACCCAGTTTAAGTAGGAATTGCCTTTCTGATCCAAAATATGTTTACAAAGCCGGAACTCCTTTCGGATATCCTGCTACCCAAACAATATCCAATCTAACAGATCTATAAGTAAAGGCCAGTTTATAGTTATCACACTGTATCCGATGAGTAGTTAGTCTGGGGAATATCTCTTCTTGGTTCAGTGAAGATATGAATTTTAACTGCCTCCACAAAAGTACTCTGCACTCTTGCTTCTGGTTTGCTAATCAGCACTAGCTTATGGCAGCTAGCTGGTCTCTGCACCTCAGGCTGATAGATGAATGCTGCCTCCTGATTCCACAGAAAAATTGCCAGTTATAACATTGTATCCAAGTATTGAAAATACTGTTTGTAAATTTGGTTGTCTGTTACTTGGGCTTCTGTTCATTCTGATGTTAACATATGTATGCTTTGCTAAAATGGTATCAACACCTATTCCTATAAGCAGGATGATGTATTTTGGTCTGTCTACAGCTGCTAATTTTGTTATTGGGATTCATATCCTGAGAAACAACTTTTGAAATGCTGGTGATTCTCACCTGCTGACGTGTTCATCAGAAATGCTATCAAAAAAAGTATCTAAAAACCAAAGGGTTTTTACTTGTTAGTAATAGTGTAGATGCAGTTATTTAAGTGTATCCATGTGCATTAGCTTGTGAACAAAGTCCTTGTCTGACATCTTGAGCAGCTGTAATATGGATAAAATTAGGCTATTGTTGAGATGGTCCTAACTCATTCTGTTACTTTAGGCATTTGGACAGCAGCAGCAATGAATACCCTGATATTTCTTCAATTCGGAAACGAATAAAGGTAAGTTGTGTAGATCACATTGGTCATTGAATAGTAGAAACCTGGAACATAACAGCTGTTCAAGTATTCAAGCTGCAGATAAGGGATTGGCTGAAATGCGTGATTCTCTTTTAGAGACCTGTGCTGAAGACATTTAGTTAATGAAATTCAACCTAAAAAGACACAATTAACATATCTGAACATAATTTATTTCTGTAATAAATACAAATCTGCCTGCACTCATTGAGGTTACTCACAGATTTCCAAACATGATTCTGTTAAACCTGAAACATAGGCATGTTGGAACTGGGTTGCAGGTTTGATTTTAGTATTGTTTATGTCAATTACCATTCCTGGGAGTGAGTGGTATTAATTGAAAGACAGCTAGCAGTGTAAACTGACACCAGAGCTACACAGTATCAGCTGGAGGTTACCAGTCAATTGTGTGAAGATTTCCAGAAGTCGTACTTTGTTCCGGTCTTAATGAATACCACAAATATCACCAGTGATGTAATGTGGCTTATCCAGGCATGTGAGCATAACGTGCTAATCCTATGAGTTTGTGGGAAAAGGCATAAGGAGCAACTTGATGATTTATGGCCTTTGTAATTAAACCTAGATATCTCAGTGAAAATTTTACAGAGATGTATACAGGAATGAATGTGCTGAAGAAAGTAAACTCAGAACAATATTTTCAAAACCACCAAGCTAGTGCAAAGGAGGGTGTAGGTTCAGGGTTTTGAAATTAAATTTAGATCAGATTAAGATAGACAAATCCCCCAGGGCCAGATGGCATCTGTACTAGATTACTGAGACAGACATACTGAAATTGCTGAAATTTTTAACAGAAATCTTTGTTTCTTCATTGGACACAGGTGAGGTCCAGAGGATTGAAGGATAAGAAATGTTGTTTAAAAAGGGCAGCAAGGATAGCTTGAGTAACTATAGGCCACTGAGCTTGATGTCTGTGGTAGGGAAATTGTTGGACAAGATTCTGAGAGATAGGATCTATATACATTTAGAACTGAATAGTCTCATTAATGATAGACACCATGGTTTTGTACGAGGGAGGTCATGCCTCACAAATGTGGTTGAGTTTTTTGAGGAGGTGACAAAAACTATTGACGAGGGAAGGGGCATGGATGTTGTCTATATGGATTTTAGTAAAGCATTTGACAGGGTTTCTTGTGGCGGGCTGGTGCAAAAGGTTGAATCTCACGAGATCAAAGGTGAACTAGCTATATGGGTACAGAACTGGCATGGCCATAGAAGACAGAGGGTCGCAATGGAGGGGTCTGGATTGGAGGTCTGTGACTAGTGGTGTTCTACAGGGCTCTGTACTAGGACCTCTGCTGTTTGTGACATATATAAATGATTTGGAAGAAGAAATAGCTGGTCTGATTAGTAAGTTTGTGAACGACACAAAGATTGCTGGAGCTGTGGATAATGAAGAAAGTTATTAGAGATTACAGTAGAGTATAGAAAGGCTGGAAGATTGGATGGAGAAATGGCAGATGGAATTTAATCCAGATAAATGCAAAGTGATGCATTTTGGTAGATCTAATGCAGGAGGGAGCTATACAATAAATAGCAGAACCATCAGGAGCATCGGCACACAGAGGGATCTGGGAGTGCAAGTCCATAGATTATTAAAAGTGGCAGCAGAGGTGGAAAAGGTGGTGAAAAAGACATAAGGCATACTTGCCTTTATTGAACGGGGCATAGAGTATAAAAGTTTGTGTACGATGTTGCAGTTGTATAGAACATTGGTTAGGCCACATTTGGAATACTGCATCCAGCTCTGGTCACCACACTGCCAGAAAGACATGGAAGTTTTGGAGAGAGTGCAGAAAAGGTTTATCAGATTGTTGCCAGGTATGGAGGGTATTAATTATGAGGTGACATTGAGTAAACTAGGGTTGTTCTCACTGGAAGAACAGAAGTAGAGGGGCAACATAATAGAAGTTTAGAAAATTATGAAGGACACAGATAGGGTGAACATTTGGAAGCTTTTTCCCAGGTCAGAAATGACAAACACAAGGGGTCACAAGTTCAAGGTAAGGGGGTGGGGGGGGCAAGATCCAAAACAGATATGCAAGGGACATTTTTTACACAGAAGGTGGTGGAGGCCTGGAAAGCGCTATCAAGCAAGATCGTTGAGGCAGGCATGCAAGGATCATTGAAGACTTATCTAGATAGCCACATGAACTGACTGAGAATAGAGGGATACAAACAATGGTCTAGTTAGGAACACAGCCTGTTCCTGTGCTGTACTGTTCTTTGTTCTTAGATGTTTGGAAGCCTTGTTTAACACTAAAGGTGAGAAACATCTGAAGGAGATTGCCTGAAAAAAATGGGTGACTACGGAGCCATTTGAAGAAGCGACATGATCTTGTAATCAGGATGGTAAAGCTGGTCTTCTGGGAGAGGAAGGTCAATGGAACTCGACATTCTTTTCACACAAACTTTTTGTCACAAGCTTATCTTGTGAGAGGCTGGGTTGTGTTTTAGAGGCAATGTTCTGAAGGGAGATGGGGTGCCTTTTTATTCTTGAAATTCAGTGTTTATATTTTCCACATGCTTCTAGGCAGTGACCCATGAGATGGACATGTGCTACGGAAAGATGGGAAGTTTATTAAGATGTGGTTCCAGGCAGACGCTGTTTGCCAGTCAGCTGATGCGCTATGCTGACCTGTATGCTGCTTCTTGTATGAATCTTCTGTATTATCCTTTCAGCTACCAATTCCGAGCACCTCCAGTACTGGTAAGTCTGCTATCATCTCACCAGATATGCTAAATAATGAAGTCTTGGGTACTTGAGGTTATAGAAACATTTAGTGAGCAGAAGCATATCTGACTGGTTGTAAGCATCTCTTCACATAATGAATGTTTCCTCATGTGATGAAGAACTAAGGCCATAAATAAGAACATAAGAACCAGGAGCAGAAGTACAGTACAGTAGGGGAACATGTTGCCAACAGTGACCACAATTCTGTCTACTTTAGTGTACAGATGGAAAAGGATGCTTGTTGCCCTAGGGGCAGGGTGCTGAATTGGGGGAAGGCTAACAACGGTCGGATTAGGCAGGAACTTATGGAAACTGATTGGGAACGGTTGTTCGAGGGGAAGTCCATGCTAGGCATGTGGGACTCTTTCAAAGGAATACTGAAAATGTTGCAAGATAAATATGTGCCGGCCAAGAGGAAACGTGGGAAAGGTAGGATTAGAGAGCCGTGCATTACTAGGGATATTGAGGACTTGGTTAGGAAGAAAAGAGAGGAGTATGATATGTCAAAGCAGCTGGGAATGGAGACAGTGTTGGAGGAATACAGAGAGAATAGGAGGGAGCTCAAATGGGGAGTTAGAAGGGCAAAAAGGGGGCATGAAAGGGTTTTGGCGGATAGGATGAAGGAAAATCCAAAGGCTTTTTACTCCTATGTTAGGAATAAAAGGGTGGTTAGAGGAAATATCGGACGTCTTCGGGACAGAGGAGGGGAACTATGCTTAGATTATTTCTCTTCGGTATTCACGCAGGGAGATATAAATGTAGTTGTTGAGAACACTGGGATACAGGGTTGTAAACTGGAAAGTATTAAAGTAGATAAGGAGGAGGTGTTAGATATTCTTGAGGGTTTGAAAATAGATAAGTCCCCTGGGCCAGACGGGATTTACCCTAGGATTCTCTGGGAGGCAAGAAAGGCGATTGCAGAGCCTTTGGCTCTGATCTTCAGGTCGTCGTTGGTGACAGTATAGTGCCAGAAGACTGGAGGATAGCAAATGTTGTCCCATTGTTCAAGAAGGGGAATAGAGACTACCCTGGGAATTATAGACCGGTGAGTCTTACTTCTGTTGTGGGCAAAGTTTTGGAAAGAATTATTAGGGATAGGATTTATAGTTATTTAGAGAGAAATGAATTGATTGGGGATAGTCAGCATGGTTTTGTGAAGGGTAGGTCGTGCCTTACTAACCTTATTGAGTTTTTTGAAAATGTGACCAAAGAGGTGGATGGGGGTAAGGCAGTTGATGTGGTATATATGGACTTTAGTAAGGCGTTCGATAAGGTTCCCCATGGAAGGCTTCTGCAGAAAATGCAGATGTATGGGATTGAGGGTGATTTAGCTAATTGGATTAGGAATTGGCTAGCTGATAGAAGACAGAGGGTGGTGGTTGATGGGAATTATTCATCATGGAGTTCGGTTACAAGTGGTGTACCTCAGGGATCTGTTTTGGGGCCCCTGCTGTTTCTAATTTTTATAAATGATCTGGATGAGGGTAAAAAGGATGGATTAGTAAATTTGCGGATGACACCAAAGTTGGAGGAGTGATAGATAGTGAAGAGGGGTGTTACAGTTTGCAGAGAGACTTGGACAAGTTGCAGAGCTGGGCCGAGAGGTGGCAAATGGAGTTTAATGCAGAAAAGTGTGAGGTAATTCACTTTGGCAGAAATAACAAATGTATAGAGCATAGGGCTAATGGTAGGACTCTTAATAGTGTTGACGAACAGAGGGATCTCGGTGTATATGTGCATAGATCCCTGAAAGTTGGCAGTCAAGTCGATAAGGTTGTTAAGAAGGCATACGGAGTCTTGGCTGTTATTGGTAGGGGGATTGAATTTTGGAGCCGCAACGTCATGTTGCAACTGTACAAAACTCTGGTGCGGCCGCACTTGGAGTATTGTGTACAGTTCTGGTCGCCACATTTTAAGAAAGATGTGGAGGTATTGGAGAGGGTGCAGAGGAGGTTTACCAGGATGTTGCCTGGTATGGAGGGAAGGTCTTATGAGGAAAGGCTGAGGGATTTGAGGTTGTTTTCATTAGAAAGAAGGCGGCTAAGAGGAGACCTTATTGAGGCATATAAGATGATTAGAGGTTTAGAGAGGGTGGACAGTGATAGCCTTTTTCCTAGGATGGAGAAGACTAGCATGAGTGGACATAGCTTTAAATTAAGGGGTGGTAGTTATAGGATGGATGTCAGAGGTAGGTTCTTTACGCAGAGTGGTAAGGGTATGGAATAATAGAACATAGAACATAGAACAATACAGCACAAACAGGCCCTTCGGCCCCCGAGTTGCGCCAATCACGTCTATCGATCCACAGACCTATCTATAACCCCCTATCCTATTCTTTTCCATATACTCATCCAGAAGTCTTTTGAAAGACCCCAGTGAGTTTGCCTCAACAACCTCCGACGGCAGTTGGTTCCATTCACTCACCACCCTCTGAGTGAAAAAACCTACCCCTGACATCACGGAGAGGCAGCGATTTGGGCGAGTGTAAAGTTCGAGTGTTAAGTAATTTTTAACATTTTCTTTTCGATTAAAGTAACGAGCGGTGGTAGTTTTTTGCAGTTTTTTTTTTAAACTAACTGGAAACCGGAAGTCGTCATTAGGAGACTTGCCAGTAGTTGTAGTTTTTCTCTCTGACCCTATAAATTGGTAAAGAGAGGAAACCGATACTCTACACAGGTAGAGTATCCCACCCTTCCCCCTCCTCTAACCTGATAATAAAAGTGTGTGGGAAGTTTTTTTTTCTCTCCTGGAAATTAAAGTATCAAGGATGGCAGTGCAGGCAGTAAGTTGCACCTCCTGCAATATGTACGAGGTGAGGGACACCAGTAGTGTTCCTGCTGATTATACCTGCAGGAAGTGTGCCCATCTGCAGCTCCTTGAGGATCGTGTTAAGGAGCTGGAGCTGGAATTAGAGGAACTCAGGATAATTCGGGAGGTTGAGGCGGATATTGACAGGAGTTACAAAGAGATAGTCACTCCTAAAAGTGATTCTTGGGTAACTATTAGGAAGAGGGGTAAGAAGCAATCGGGGAGACAATCCCCTGGGGCTGTTCCCCTCCAAAACAAGTTTTCTGTCCTGGAGGCTACAGTTGAGGAAGAATCAACTGGAGATGGCCAAAGGGAGCAGGTCTCTGGGGGTGAGCCTGCTGAGAATGTTCAGGTGGGTAGGGGGAATAAGAGATTGGGCCTGGTAATTGGAGACTCCATAGTCAGGGGGACAGATAGGAGAGTAAATAGTAATAAACGGGACTCAGAGCTGGTGTGTTGCCTCCCAGGGGCCGTGGTCCAGGATGTCTCAGAGCGGGTTTTTAAGATTCTTAAGGGTGAGGGGAGTCAGCCCCAAGTCATAGTTCATGTAGGGACTCATGATGTAGGTAGGATAAGGGAAGGGGATATTAAACAGAAATTTATGGAGTTGGGGTGGAAGCTTAGGGCCAAAACAGACAGAGTGGTTATCTCTGGACTCTTGCCTGTGCCACGGGATAGTTTAGAGAAGAACAGAGAGAGGGAATGTTTGAACTCGTGGCTGCAGGGATGGTGCAGGAGGGAGGCGTTCAGGTTCCTGAACAATTGGGACTCATTCTGGGATAGGTGGGACCTCTACAAGAGAGATGGTCTACACCTGAACCAGAGGGGAACCAATATCTTGGGGGAAAATTTGCAAAGGCTATGCAGGGGGCTTTAAACTGATTCAGAGCGGGGGGTGGGATCCTGAGTAGTTTGGATGTTAAGAGGGACGAGAATAGGGGGGTCATAGATGAGAACTGTAAAGCACAGCAGCGTACGGGTGGAGTAGGGCATGGTTTGAAATGCATATACTTTAATGCAAGAAGTATTCGCAATAAGGTGGAGGAACTTGCAGCTTGGACCAGTACCTGGAACTTTGATGTTGTGGCCATTTCAGAGACATGGATAGAGCAGGGACAGGAATGGTTGTTGCAGGTTCCTGGGTTCAAATGCTTCAGTCGGAGTAGAGAAGGAGGTAGAAGATGGGGAGGAGTGGCATTATTAGTCAAAGACTGTATCACAGTGACAGAAAGGAAGTTTGATGAGGACTTGTCTGTTGAGGTAGTATGGGCTGAGGTTAGAAACAGGAGAGGAGAGGTCACCCTGTTGGGAGTCTTTTATAGACCTCCTAAAAGTTCTAGAGAGGTAGAGGAAAGGATTGCAAAGTCGATCCTGGACAGGAGTGAAAGTAATAGAGTAATTGTTATGGGGGACTTTAACTTTACTAATATTGATTGGAATAGCTATAGCTCTAGCTCGTTAGAGGGGTCAGTTTTTATACAAAGTGTGCAGGAAGCTTTTTCGACTCAGTATGTAGATAGGCCAACTAGAGGTGAGGCTACATTGGATTTGGTGCTGGGCAATGAGCCAGACCAGGTGTTAGACTTGGACGTTGGTGAACATTTTGGTGATAGTGACCACAATTCGGTAACGTTCACCTTAGTGAGGGATAGGGATAGGCATGAAGCTGGGGGCAGTAGTTATAGCTGGGGGAATGGTAATTATGAGGCCATAAGGAGGGAACTAGGGTGCATAGGTTGGACTAGGAAACTACAGGGACTGGGAACATCTGAAATGTGGAGCTTTTTCAAGGAGCAGCTACTGCGAGTCCTTGATAAGTATGTTCTTGTCAGGCAAGGAGGAAATGGTCGAGTAGGGGAATCATGGTGTACTAAAAAAGTTAATTCGCTGGTTAAAAGGAAAAAAGAGGCTTATGTCAGGATGAGGCTTGAAGGCTCAGTTAGTGCAATGGATAGCTATAGATTAGCCAGGAGGGAGCTAAAGAGTGAGTTGAGGAGAGCTAAAAGGGGACACGAGAAGACTTTGGCTGATAGGATCAAGGAGAATCCTAAAGCTTTCTTTAGATATGTTAAGAATAGAAGATTGGTTAGGGCAAGATTAGGGCCAGTCAGAGACAGCAGTGGGAAGTTGTGCGTGGAGCCTGAAGAGATTGGAGAGGCACTGAACAAATATTTCTCTTCGGTATTCACACAGGGAGATGTAAATGTAGTTGTGGAGAACACTGGGATACAGGGTTGCAAACTGGAAAGTATTGAAGTAGATAAGGAGGATGTGCTAGATATTCTTGAGGGTTTGAAGTTAGATAAGTCCCCTGGGCTGGATGGGATTTTTGCCTAGGAATCTCTGGGAGGTGGGAGAGGAGATTGCAGAGCCTCTGGCTCTGATCTTCAGGTCGTCGTTGGTTACGGGTATAGTGCCGGAAGACTGGAGAATAGCGAATGTGGTCCCATTGTTCAAGAAGGGGAAGAGAGACTTTCTGGGGAATTATAGGCCGGTGAGTCTTACTTCTGTTGTGGGCAAAGTATTGGAGAGAATTGTTAGGGATAGGATTTATAGTTATTTAGAGAGAAATGAATTGATTGGGGATAGTCAGCATGGTTTTGTGAAGGGTAGGTCGTGCCTTACTAACCTTATTGAGTTTTTTGAAAAAGTGACCAAAGAGGTGGATGGGGGTAAGGCAGTTGATGTGGTATATATGGACTTTAGTAAGGCGTTCGATAAGGTGGCCCATGGAAGGCTTCTGCAGAAAATGCAGATGTATGGGATAGAGGGTGATTTAGCTAATTGGATTAGGAATTGGCTAGCAGATAGAAGACAAGGGTGGTGGTTGATGGGAGATATTCATCGTGGAGTTCGGTTACTAGTGGTGTATCTCAGGGATCTGTTTTGGGGCCCCTGCTGTTTCTAATTTTTATAAATGATCTGGATGAGGGTATTGAAGGATGGATTAGTAAATTTGCAGATGACACCAAAGTCGGAGGAGTGGTAGATAGTGAAGAGGGGTGTTCTCGTTTGCAGAGAGACTTGGACAAGTTGCAGAGCTGGGCCGAGAGGTGGCAAATGGAGTTTAATGTGGAAAAGTGTGAGGTAATTCACTTTGGCAGGAATAACAAATGTGTAGAGTATAGGGCTAATGGTAGGACTCTTAATAGTGTTGATGAACAGAGGGATCTTGGTATATGTGTGCATAGATCCCTGACAGTTGGCAATCAAGTCGATAAGGTTGTTAAGAAGGCATACGGAGTTTTAGCTTTTATTGGTATGGGGATTGAATTTCGGAGCCGCAACGTCATGTTGCAACTGTACAAAACTCTGGTGCGGCCGCACTTGGAGTATTGTGTATATTTCTGGTCCCCGCATTATAAGAAAGATGTGGAGGTATTGGAGAGGGTACAGAGGAGTTTTACCAGGATGTTGCCTGGTATGGAAGGCAGGTGTTATGAAGAGAGGCTAAGGGATTTGAGGTTGTTTTCGTTAGAAAGAAGGCAGCTAAGAGGAGACCTTATTGAAACATATAAGATGATTAGAGGTTTAGATAGGGTGGACAGTGATAGCCTTTTTCCTAGGATGGAGAAAGCTAGCACGAGGGGACATAGCTTTAAATTAAGGGGTGGTAGTTATAGGACGGATATCAGAGGTAGGTTCTTTACCCAGAGGGTGGTAAGGGTATGGAATGCCCTGCCTGCTGCAGTTGTAGATGCGCCAAGTTTGGTGGCGTTTAAGAGGTTAGTAGATAAGTTTATGGATGAAAAGGGAATGGTTTAGGTTAGAGGGTCATTGCTTTTTCTTAATTGGTCGGCGCAACATCGAAGGCCGAAGGGCCTGTTCTGTGCTGTAATGTTCTATGTTCTATGTTCTATCTCCTTTGTATTTGCTTCCCTGCACCTTAAATCTGTGTCCTCTCGTAGTGACCATTTCAGCTCGGGGAAATAGTCTCTGAGAGTCCACCCTATCTATTCCTCTCAACATTTTATAAACCTCTATCAGGTCGCCTCTCAACCTACGTCTCTCCAGTGAGAAGAGTCCCAGCTCCCTCAACCTATCTTCATAAGGCCTGCCTCCCAATCCAGGCAGCATCCTTGTAAATCTCCTCTGAACTCTCTCAATAGCCTCTACATCCTTCCTATAATGAGGCGACCAGAACTGCGCACAATACTCCAACTGGGGTCTGACAAGAGTATTATAGAGCTGCATCATTACCTCCTGACTCCTAAACTCTCTTCCTCGATTAATGAAGGCCAGTACACCGTACGCCTTCTTGACCACTTCCTCCACCTGCGAGGCCGATTTAGAACATAGAACATAGAACATTACAGCGCAGAACAGGCCCTTCGACCTTCGATGTTGCGCCGACCAATTAGGAAAAAGCAATGACCCTCTAACCTAAACCATTCCCTTTTCATCCATAAACTTATCTACTAACCTCTTAAACGCCACCAAACTTGGCGCATCTACAACTGCAGCAGGCAGGGCATTCCATACCCTTACCACCCTCTGGGTAAAGAACCTACCTCTGACATCCGTCCTATAACTACCACCCCTTAATTTAAAGCTATGTCCCCTCGTGCTAGCTTTCTCCATCCTAGGAAAAAGGCTATCACTGTCCACCCTATCTAAACCTCTAATCATCTTATGTTTCAATAAGGTCTCCTCTTAGCCGCCTTCTTTCTAACGAAAACAACCTCAAATCCCTCAGCCTCTCCTCATAAGACCTGCCCTCCATACCAGGCAACATCCTGGTAAACCTCCTCTGTACCCTCTCCAATGCCTCCACATCTTTCTTATAATGCGGGGACCAGAACTGTACACAATACTCCAAGTGCGGCCACACTAGAGTTTTGTACAGTTGCAACATGATGTTGCGGCTCCGAAATTCAATCCCCCTACCAATAAAAGCTAAGATTCCGTATGCCTTCTTAACAACCTTATCGACTTGATTGCCAACTTTCAGGGATCTATGTACACTTACACCAAGATCCCTCTGTTCATCAACACTATTAAGATTCCTACCATTAGCCTTATACTCTACACATTTGTTATGTGTAGAGTATAGAGTGTAGTATTTAAGAGTCCTATGGACCCGGACCCTGAGATCCTTCTGCTCTACAACACAGCTAAGACTCCTACCCCTTATATTGTACTCCTTCATCCCATTATTCCTGCCAAAATGGACCACTACACATTTATCCGCGTTGAAGTCCATCTGCCACTTCTCCGCCCAGTCTTGCATCCTGTCTATGTCCCGCTGCAACTTTTGACATCCCTCCAGACCATCCACAACACCACTGACCTTTGTATCATCGGCGAACTTACTAACCCATCCCTCCACTTCCTCATCCAGGTCATTTATGAAAATGCGAAATAGCAGCAGTCCCAGAACAGATCCCTGGGGCACTCCACTGGTTACCGACCTCCATGCAGAACAAGACCCATCCAGAACCACTCTCTGCCTTCTGCCGGCAAGCCAGTTCTGGATCCACGAGGCCAAAGCCCCTTGGATCCCATGCTCTCTCACCTTCTCCAGAAGCCTTGCATGGGGGACCTTATGAAACGTCTTACTAAAGTCTATGTACACTATGTCCGCTGCCCTTCCTTCGTCAATGTGTTCAGTCACGTTTTCGAAGAACTCAATTAGGCTTGTAAGGCATGACCTGCCCTTGACAAAACCATGCTGACTATTTCTAATCAGTCCAGACTTCTCCAAATGTTCATATATCTTATCCCTCAGAAGTCTCTCCATCAGCTTACCAACCTCTGATGTCAGACTCACCAGTCGGTAATTTCCTGGACCATCCCTGTTCCCTTTCTTAAAGATAAGAACCACATCGGTAATCCTCCAATCCTCCGGAACCTCTCCCGTTTCCATGGACAATGCTAATATCATCGCCAGGGGCTCTGCAACCACTTCCCTCACCTCCCACAATAACTTGGGGTACATCCCATCCGGTCCCAGCGACTTGTCTATCTTGATAGAATTTAACAGGTCTAACACATCCTCTTTCCTAATATCCACATACTCAATCTTTTCCGTATGCCTCAAACCTGCAGTGCAATCTCCCAGTTCACTTTCCACCGTGAATACCGAGGCAAAGTACTCGTTAAGCACCTCTGCCATTTCTTCCGGATTCACACAGACTTTTCCCCTTCACCTTTTATAGGCCCTATCCCTTCTCTTCTCATCCTTTTACTTTTCACATATTTGTAGAAGACCTTGGGATTCTCCTTAATCTTACCCTCCAAGGCCTTGTCGTGACCCCTTCTGGCTCTCCTAATTTCCTTTTTAAGTTCCCTTCTACACACCTTATACTCCTCTAGATCCCTAACATCCCCTAGCTCTCTGAACCTTCTATATACCTTTTTTTGCTTCCTAACTAGGTTCACCACTACCTTCGTGCACCACGGTTCCCGCGTCCTACCAGAACCTCCTTGACTCCTCGGAACGTTGTCTTGCATGCCCCAGACAAACATTCCTTGAAAATCCGCCACTTTCCTTCTGTACTCTTCCCCAAGAACACCACCTTCTAGTTTATACGTCCAATTACCTGCCTAATGTTTTCATATTTCCCCTTACTCCAGACATACACCTTCCCTGTATGCCCTGCCTGCTGCAGTTGTAGATGTGCCAAGTTTGAGGGCGTTTAAGTGGTCAGTGGATCGGTTTATGGATGAAAAGGGAATGGTTTACGTTAAAGGGTCATTGCTTTTTCTTAATTGGTTGGTGTAACATCGAGGGCCGAAGGGCCTGTTCTGCGTTGTAATGTTCTATGTAGAGCCAGAGGGAATGGCGGAGATCCCGAATGAATACTTTGTGTCGGTATTCACAAAGGAGAGGGGCTTGTTGACAGCTCCTGCCTCTGAGGGAGCTGTGGACCAGTTGAGGGAAATATCCATACTGAGGGAGGAAGTGTTAGAGCTTCTAGGTAGCATTGAAACCGATAAATCTCCAGGGCCTGATGGCATTTATTCCAGGCTGCTGATGGAGGTGCGAGGTGAAATTGCTGGGCCTCTGACGCAAATCTTTGTCTCTTCTTTGGACACAGGTGAGGTCCCAGAGGACTGGAGAATAGGTAATGTTGTACCGTTGTTTAAAAAGGGTAGTAGGGAGAACCCTGGAAATTATAGGCTGGTGAGTTTGATGTCAGTGATAGGGAAGCTGTTGGAGGGGATTCTTAGAGATAGGATGTATAGGCACTTAGAGCGTTGCAATCTGATTAGGGATATGCAGCATGGCTTTGTTAAGGGGAGGTCGTGTCTTATGAATCTGGTAGAATTTTTTGAGGAGGTGACGCAAACGGTGGACGAAGGGCGAGCCGTTGATGTCGAACAATATGGATTTTAGTAAGGCGTTTGACAAAGTCCCTTTGTCAAAATGGGAGGTTAGTTGAGAAGATCAAGGTTAATGGGATACAAGGACAGGTAGCTAGATGGATAAGTTGGAGACAGGAATAGGAGACAGAGAGTAATAGTGGAAGGGTGTTTCTCTAGCTGGAGATCAGTCACTAGTGCAGAGCTGGGCCGAGAGGTGGCAAATGGAGTTTAATGTGGAAAAGTGTGAGGTAATTCACTTTGGCAGGAATAACAAATGTGTAGAGTATAGGGCTAATGGTAGGACTCTTAATAGTGTTGATGAACAGAGGGATCTTGGTGTATATGTGCATAGATCCCTGAAAGTTGGCAATCAAGTCGATAAGGTTGTTAAGAAAACATATGGAGTCTTAGCTTTTATTGGTAGGGGGATTGAATTTCGGAGCCGCAACGTCATGTTGCAACTGTATAAACTCTAGTGCGGCCACACTTGGAGTATTGTGTGCAGCTCTGATCCCCGCATTATAAGAAAGATGTGGAGGCATTGGAGAAGGTACAGAGGAGGTTTACCAGGATGTTTCCTGGTATGGAGGGAAGGTCTTATGAGGGATTTGAGGTTGTTTTCGTTAGAAAGAAGGAGGCTAAGAGGAGACCTTATTGAAACATATAAGATGATTAGAGGTTTAGAGAGGGTGGACAGTGATAGCCTTTTTCCTAGGATGGAGAAAGCTAGCACGAGGGGACATAGCTTTAAATTAAGGGGTGGTAGTTATAGGACGGAATGAGAGGTAGGTTCTTTACCCAGAGGGTGGTTAGGGTATGGAATGACCTGCGTGGCAGTTGTAGATGCGCCAAGTTTGGTGGCGTTTAAGAGGTTAGTAGATACGTTTATGGATGAAAAGGGAATGGTTTAGTTTGGAGGGTCATTGCTTTTTCCTAATTGGTCGGCGCAACATCGAAGGCCGAAGAGCCTGTTCTGCGCTGTAATGTTCTATGTTCTATGTTCTATGTACTAGCGGTGTGCCGCAAGGCTCGGTACTGGGACCTCTTCTATTCGTAATATATATAAATGACTTGCAAGAGGGAGTACGTGGAGTGATCAGCAAGTTTGCAGTCTATACAAAGATGGCTGGATTTGCAGATAGTGAGGAGCATTGTCAGGCGATGCAGCAGGACATAGATAGGCTGGTAGCTTGGGCAGATAGATGGCAGATGGAATTCAATCCTGATGAATGTGAGGTGATGCATTTTGGGAGATAGAATGTAGGGGGGAGGTATATGATAAAGGGTAGACCTATTAAGAGTATAGAAACGCAGAGGGACCTGGGGGTGCAAGTGAACAAGTCTCTGAAGATGGCAGAGCAGGTGGAGAAGGTTGTGAAGAAAGCATATAGTATGTTAGCCTTTATAGGAAGGGGTATCGAGTACAAGAGCTGGCCTTTAATGTTGCAGTTGTATAAAATGTTGGTTAGATCTCATTTGAAGTACTGCGTCCAGTTCTGGTCGCCTTTCTACCGGAAGGACGTGGAGACTCTGGAGAGAGTGCAGAGGAGGTTTACCAGGATGCTGCCTGGTATGGACGGTCTGAGTTACGAGGAGAGATTAGGCAAATTGGGACTGTTTTCCTTAGAAAGACGTAGACTTAGAGGAGATCTAATAGAGGTGTACAAGATTATGAGGGGTATAGATAGAGTAAACAGGGTTAAGCTTTTTCCTAGGATGGACTCGAATAGCACGAGGGGTCACGGGCTTAGGGTGAGGAGGTAAGGTATAATTTCAATGCTAGAGGGAGTTTTTTCACACAGAGGGTGGTGGGGGTATGGAATGCGCTACCAAGTAAAGTGGTGGAGGCAGGTACTCTGGAGATATTTAAGAAATACTTAGATGGGCACATGAACAGAATGGGAATGGAGGGGTATAGAAAACTGATTTAAAATAGGGATCATGAGCCTTGGGAGTCCCTGGGAAGTGTGTAAATAGATGATGATATTGATGTACTTGTTTTTATCCTACAGGTGCTTTGGTCCACCTTGTTGTCTAACAAGGGGCATACACGCGATGGGTCGTGAGAGGGCTGCTCTTGGATATTTTTCGAGAGTATCCTAGTGCTTCACGTCGTTAGTGTACGCTTGACCTGGACCATTTGATGGGCAACACGACAGCTCAGTAACTATTGCTGTGCTGTGCAGATACATGGATTTGGGCCTGTGTCTGTGGGAGTTTGTGCATTCTCCCCGTGCTTGCGTGGGTTTTCTCTGGGTGCTCCGGTTTCCTCCCACATCCCAACGATGTGCTCTGAGGCTAATTGGCGAAACAAATTCCCCCTAAATTGTCTCAAATTTGGTTTTTAATCCATAGATCTATAAACATGGACAGGGATTGCGGATAGAGGTGGGAACATCGAGGTGGCGGCGCGGGATCATTGCGCCGAAGGGCCTGTTTCCCGTGCTGTTTTGTTCTTTGTTCTTTGTACACCATCTGGCCCCTCGAGCCTGCTCTGCCATTTAGTAAGATTACGACTGATCTTTTTGTGGAGTGAACTCGGCTCACTGAGCTCATTGACCATAACCCTTAATTCCTTTGCTACTCAAATTTATTTATCCTTGCTTAAATATTCAGTGAGGTCACTTCAACTGCTTCACTCGGCAGGAAATTTCATAGATACATAAGCCTTTGGGTGAAGAAGTACCTCTTCAACTCCGCCTTAAATCTGCTCCCCTGTATTGTGAGGCCATGGCTCCTAGTTCTAGTTTCATCTGCCAGTGGAAACAACCTCTCTGCTTTCATCTTATCTGTTAGAAGATAGTCATCAGGAAATCCAATGGGGAATTATCTCTCCAAATAGTCGTGAGAATGTGGAACTTGCAACCACAGGGAGTGATTAAAGCAAATAATACAGATGCATTTAAGAGCAAACTAGATCTGCATGTGAAGTGGAAGGGAATAGGGAGCTAAAACGGCAGTTGAAACAAGATGAGAGGAGGCTTGAGTGGAGCATAAACACCGGAATGACCTGATTCTGTGCTACATATTTTACATAATCCTACGTAGTCTTTCAAAAAAAAGTACTTCTTTGTCTAGAATGCTGAGATTGTCTTGTGAATGGTGCTTGGCCACTGAAAGGCTGCAGTCTCATTGATCTTGATATGTATATGTAGCCAGAGATGGATTTACAAAGCACAGAATTACATGGAATCATAGAATTCCTACAGTGCAGAAGGTAGCCATTTGGCCCATCAAGTCTGCACTGATGACAATCCCACCCGGACTCTATTCCCATAACCTCACATATTTACCCTGCTAATTCTCTGACTTTAATTGGCAACTTAGTATCGCCAATCCAACTAACCTACACATCTTTGGACTATGAAAGGAAACCTGAGTATGTGAATTGTATGGGGTGATGCACAATCTTGTTTGAGTTTCTTTAAACTGTTGGGAGCCAGCCACATTGTGATTGCGAAAGCCTGTGTCGAAAGGCTGCAGCTAAGGGATCAGAGAAGAGGGAGGAGATTAAGATAGGTATTGGGGAGACGGGGTGATTTCATCAGATTGTAAGCTAGCTTGGAGATCTGGGAGTTGATGTCTGTATTGGATCACATGAGGAATATTGTTGTATTGTGAGGGAGACTGGTTTGGTGCATCATAGGAAGGGACAGTTCAGTTGTAGGAGGGTTAGGTTGGAGGATCAGGGCTCATGGTTGTCAGGGGAAACCACTCCTAATCCTTCTGTCCTTTTTACTGCAAGAAGCACTGAACAACTGAATCCAGGCATTCTCACGGCCTTCAATTCCTGAAACTTGGGAAACTCAGCATACCGCTGTTATATCTAAAAGGCTGCTAAATTCTGGGACATATAGCCTCATTAAATCGTTTCACACACTGAGATGTCTTTCTGGAGCAGAATATTTGCCTATCCTCAAACGTGCTCTGCGTGACGTGGTATGTTTGTGGTAGGTTAGAATTGGGTTTCAAAATTTAAATTACATCTCCACTCCTGCCCAGAATCTCAGCCTGTCCTGTGGGGTTACAATTCTATTCATTGCACATAATCTGGGAAAGGGTGTGTCATAATCTGTAAAAGGGTGTGTAGACAGTTTGAATCATGTTGAGATCAAAAAGGAGGAGATATTGGGGTTCTTCAGAAACATTAAGATAGACAGGTCCCCAGGCCTGGTAGGATGTACCCCAGAATACTGAGAGAGGCAAGGGAGGAAATTGCTGCAGCCTTGAGAGAAATTTTTGTATCTTCACTGTCTGGAGGTGCCAGAGGTTTGGAGAATAGCCAATGTTGTTCCTTTGTTAAAGAAGGATAGCAATAATAATCCAGGTGTGCATTATATCAGTGATAGGGAAATGATTGGAGAAGATTCTTTGAGGCAGAATTTATCCCCACTTGGAAATAAGTGGACATATTAGCGAGAGGCAACATGGTTTTGTGAAGGGGAGGTCATATCTCACTAACTTGATTGAGTTTTTCAAGGAAATGACAACGATGATTGATGAGGGTAGAATGTTGTCCACGTGGACTTCAGTCAGCCCTTTGACAAAGTCCCTCATGACAAACTGATGCAGAAGGTGAAGTTGCATGGGATCAAAGGTGAGTTGACAGGGTAGATACAGAACTGGCTCAGTGATAGAAGACAGAAAGTAACAGTGGAAGGGTGCGTTTCTCAGAGATCAGTGCTGGGACCTTTATTGTTTGTAATATGATTTGGAAGAAATGTAACTGGTTTAATTGGTAAATTTGTGGACGACAGAAAGATTGGTGGATCAGAAAAATTGGACAGCAGGATATAGATCAATTGGGTGGAGAGATGGCAGATGGAGTTTAATCTGGACCAGTGTGAGGTTTTGTATTTTGGAAGGTCTGCTACGGATAGGAAATATACAGTAAATGGTAGCACCCTTAAGAGTTTTGATAGCAGAGGGATCTGGGTGCAGAATATAGTGTTACAGTCAATGCTCAGGTGTACACAAAAAACAACTTTATACAGCAGGATGTAGATAGGTTGGATGCTTGGGAGGAGAGATGGTAAATAGAACATTACAGTGCAGAACAGGCCCTTCAGCCTTCGATGTTGCCCCGACCATGGAGTTTAATGGAGTTTAATCCGGACAAATGTGAGACAATGCACTTTGGAAGGTCTAATAAGAATAGGAAATATATAGTAAATGGCAAACCCTTAAGAGTATTGATAGGCAGAGGGATCTGGGTGTACAGGTACAACCTCACTGAAAGTGGCAATGCAGGTGGAGAATGTAGTCAAAAAGCATACAGCATTCTTACCTTCATTGGCCAGGGCATTGAGTTTAAAAATTGGCAAGTTATGTTGCAGCTTTATAAAAGCTTAGTTAGGCTGCACTTGGAACACAGTGTTCAATTCTGGTTGCCACATTACAGAAGGATGTGGAAACTTTCTCAGGGTTACAGAAAAGATGTTGGCTGATATGGAAGGCATTAGCTATGAGAAGAGGTTGGAGAACATAGAACATTACACTGCAGAACAGGCCCTTTGGCCTTCGATGTTGCGCCGACCAATTAGGAAAAAGCAATGACCCTCTAACCTAAACCATTCCCTTTTCATCCATAAACTTATCTACTACCCTCTTAAACGCCACCAACTTGGCGCATCTACAACTGCAGCAGGCAGGGCATTCCATACCCTTACCACCCTCTGGGTAAAGAACCTACCTCTGACATCCATCCTATAACCACCACCCCTTAATTTAAAGCTATGTCCCCTCGTGCTAGCTTTCTCTATCCTAGGAAAAAGGCTATCGCTGTCCACCCTATCTAAACCTCTAATCATCTTATATGTTTCAATAAGGTCTCCTCTTAGCCGCCTTATTTCTAACGAAAACAACCTCAAATCCCTCAGCCTCTCTTCATAAGACCTGCCTTCCGTACCAGGCAACATCCTGGTAAACCTCCTCTGTACCCTCTCCAATGCCTCCACATCTTTCTTATAATGTGGGGACCAGAACGCACACAATACTCCAAGTGCGGCCGCACTAGAGTTTTGTACAGTTGCAACATGACGTTGCGGCTCCGAAATTCAATCCCCCTACCAATAAAAGCTAAGACTCCATATGCCTTCTTAACAACCTTATCGACTTGATTGCTAACTTTCAGGGATCTATGTACACATACACCAAGATCCCTCTGTTCATCAACACTATTAAGAGTCCTACCATTAGCCCTATACTCTACACATTTGTTATTCCTGCCCAAGTGAATTACCTCACACTTTTCCACATTAAACTCCATTTGCCACCTCTCGGCCCAGCTCTGCAACTTGTCCAAGTCTCTCTGAAAACTATAACACCCCTCTTCACTATCTACCACTCCTCCGACTTTGGTGTCATCCGCAAATTAACTAATCCATCCTTCAATACCTCATCCAGATCATTTATAAAAATTACAAACAGCAGGGCCCCAAAACAGATCCCTGAGGTACACCACTTGTAACCAAACTCCATGATGAATAATTTCCAACAACTACCACCCTCTGTCTTCTATCAGCTAGCCAATTCCTAATCCAATTAGCTAAATCACCCTCAATCCCATACATCTGCATTTTCTGCAGAAGCCTTCCATGGGGCACCTTATCGAACGCCTTACCCCCATCCACCTCTTTGGTCACTTTTTCAAAAAACTCAATAAGGTTAGTAAGGCACGATCTACCCTTCACAAAACCATGCTGACTATCCCCAATCAATTCATTTCTCTCTAAATAACTATAAATCCTATCCCTAATAATTCTTTCCAATACTTTGCCCACAACAGAAGTAACAGAAACTCAGTTTGTTCTCACTGGAACAATGGAGGTTGAGGTGTGACCTAATAGACATACAAGACTATGAGAGGCATGGACAGAGTGGATAGTGGGAAGCTTTTTCTCAAGGTGGAAGAGTCAATTACTAGGCGGCATAGATTTACGGTGCAAGGGACAAGGTTTAAAGGAGATATACGAGGCAAGTTTTTTGCACAGAGGGTAATGGGCAGCTGGAAGTTGCTGCTAGGAGTGGAAGAAGATATGATAATGAGTTTTAAGGGGCGTCTGGACAAATACATGAAGAGGATAGGGAGAGAGGGATATGGTCCCCAGAAAGGTAGGGGGTTTAGTTCAATGCAGACTTGGAGGGCAGAAAGGCCTGATCTGCACTGTAATTTTCTTTGCTCTTGGATCTAATACATCTCACTCTCTGAAGCAGGCTGAAGAATACCAGTAATTGCTGTTGCCACTGGGCTCAGAGTAGGTACACCTACTTCCAAATGGTTTCTATCAGTGGTGTAAGGCTTTCAGTCATTAGGTGAATGGATCTATTAAAAATAGTGGTTACTTCTCTTGCTCTTAACTTGAGCAGAGAATCATTCATTAACTGTGTTGTCAGAGTAGAATCTTCACTATCATGTTACTCTAAGAATTATTCTGTTTCTTATTCCTGTCCAACAGTTAAATATCATTCAGGATTCGATATTCACTATTCCTCATCCATTTTACGAATTAAAAATCTTGAATTCATTAAAAAGAATGAAATGTCCTCTTCCAACTATTTCTTGGGATTTTAAAGACCTGTGTGTCATTACTGACGATCTTAGTAATTTTTAAAAAATTCATTCTAAGATGTGGACATTGCCAGCTTGGCCAGTATTTATTGCCCATCCCTCATTGCCCTTGAGAAAGTGGTGGTTAGCAGCTTTCTGAACTGCTGAAGTCCATACGTTGTTAGTATACCCACAGTCTGTTAAGGAGAGTTCCAGGATTTTGACTCAGCAACAAGTGAAGGCATGGCGAAATATTTCCAGGTCAGAATGTTGTGTGGCTTGGAGGGGAACCTCAAGGTGATGATGTTCCCACTGCCCTTTCCATGTGTAAACTCCTTTCAATATCATTGATAAAACACCATTCTTTTCTCATTCCTCCTATTTTCCTTAAGGCACAGCTGCTTGTATGTTGACTAACAACATTGCAGCATCTCTCTCATTCCCTCACATACATTGAATGCTTCGTTTAGCTCCTCTCTACCCTTGGACCAAACCATCTTAGCCGTAAACTAGGAATTGATATCTTCAAGATTGTATGATTAAGTTTATTAAACAAAGCTTGAATATCATATTTAATGGATATGAAGAATCTTCTGTACGTGTGCAGTCACACCAGTTTTCTAAGATCTTGACAGGCCATGGTATGGCTTCATTGATCTATTTTCCAGATGCCCCATGAGTCGACTGTTGAACAAACTCCACAAGATATCAGTTTGATGGAATCTTTCTTGGAGAATCAAATGAACCATACCCAACTAAACAATAGGAATCATCAGGTTAGTAAATGCTCAGACCTACCTACTACTCCTATTTTGCCCCACCCCCAAACCCCTACTAACTTTCAAAAATGAACTTTTTGAAAATTCTGCAAAGGTGTGAATAAACATTTTGCATTCTTAATTGTATATTTATTTTTCATGAATAAAGAGAATATTATTCTACATTTTTCACGATATATGTTTCAGTAGAAATGCACATTATAATGTGTAATATGGTTCATAGAATGAAATACTCCAGCCCAATTCTCCGATGTAGTATCCTCCCACCACTACTGCCAGAGAGAACAGAGAATTTGGCACACAGCTAAATCTCCATTCACAGTAGCAGGACCAGAGACCCAGTCATAGACTAGGTTGGAGAATTCCAGCACATATGTTCCTGCAATAATCACTGGATGATTTAATGTGCAATTTACACTGTCATTTTATTTATTTATTATTGTCACAAGTAGGTTTACATTAACACTGCAACGAAGTTGCTGTGAAAATTCCCCAGACATCATTCTTGGGCGCCTATACACTTGGGCAGGTACACTGAAGAATTTAGCATGGTCAGTGCACCTAACCATCATATCCTTTGGACTGTGGGAGGAAACTGGAGCACCCAGGGAAAACCCATGCATACAGGGAAGAACATGCAGACTCCCGACAGAAAGTGACCCAAGCTGGGAATCAAACCTAAGTCTCTACACAGTGAGGCAGCACTGCTAATCACTGTGCTACAATCATTACAGGGCAGGCTAAAATAAATGTTTTTCTTTGACATTCTTCGCTGGTTTGTCGTTTGGAATGGTCATGTAGATGTACAAACTTGTAAAACTGTTATATGGACAGACTGAGGAATATGATACCAAATTTTGGCAAGACTAAGATTTAAAAAATGGAAATCTGTATGTATGTCGATATATGTGGATGTATATCAATAGATATAAATCCATATATACTGACACACATATATTCCCATTGCTTATGTAGTTTCATGAATAGTTCATTCAGTATTTGGTCTTCCCCGCAACAAATTTTGGCATTCCAGCCATACATTGTTTGCCCAGAGGTTGCATCTGTCCTGCTTCGAACCTTTCCCCACAGGGGTTTAGTGTTAGCCCAGTCCTCCTCCTCCTTCACACATACAAGGGTGAATTCTGGTCTCACCTCCCACGTTCAATTCAGTTTTCACAGCACCCGAGTTTGTCCTCCATGGAGTTCATCATAAATGTCTTTTCCACAAGGGCTTAGCTTCCCCATCTTTCTCAGGGAGAACAGTGTCACTTGTGCCTTTCATTCCATGAGATGACTGTTTGTTTAATATTTATAACATCATTATTTTTCACTGTTTTCTTATGTCAAATTCAAAGTTGCTGAGACAAAAATTTCTCTCTACTTAATATTTAGGGTTCTTGTCATAGTCACGAAATCAATACAAGCATGGAGGATGAAGAGAAATGAACGAATTGCAATTTCCTGACAGTGCTAATTAATCAGTCTGTTCGGTTTTGGGAAACATTCCCTGCAGTAAGCTTGGAAATGTTTCTGATCCAGTGAGAGTATTGTTCCTCAACTTTGTTTACAGCCGCTAAACTCATTGTGACTCGGTGATCTTTCACGGTCTGTACGTGTACTCACCTGACAATAAGTAATTCAGACTGACCAAAATGCTGTTCCAGGAGGTTAAACATTGGAAATAATAGCCATAATAATAATGACAGTAAATGTGTCAAGAAAGTGATTACTGAAAAAATGCAATCAAGAGAGGGATCTAATAATTGGGCAATTTAGTCTGTATTAATATCATATTGAACAGACATAACCATGTGACTGTATTTCTCAGGAGTTGTCTGTCATTTGCAAGTTGTTACACTATTTCAGGTCCTGAAACTTGAAGAACTTTTTCTCTTCTAGTAATTTGGATTCTTCTCCTGAGAGACAATAAATGAAACTGTTACATTAAAATGAAGACCTGTCCTGACAAATACCTCCTCCCCCTGCCCCCAACCACATGTCTGGAAATCTGCTGCATTCAGCAATACCTTCAGGAGAGGAGAGGGAAATCGAGTAAGTTGGAGGATGAAATGTGAATTTTGGAGAAATGAAAAAGTAATGCAGTGTGACAATTCCTTCAAGTGTAAAAACCCATTCTCGAATCTATATGGGTTGTTGTGATTATAATAGATGTTAAGACAGTATATTCATCCTCTCCGATTCCCAAGAAACCTGCAGTTATATATTTCTAACAGTTCAGTTGTGACTTGGATATCATTGAACAGATCCATATAGGTTCAACTTGCAACATCCGAAGACACCTAGCAAGGGTTTGGCCTTAAGGTTTGAGCTGAGGATTTGGGGTAAGAGTTTGGCTTAAGATTTGTGATTTTTGATTATGGTAACCAAACAACAAAATCTTCAGGTATTGATTCCAACTTCTAGTTTGTCTTCTGAAGACTAATTTAAGCCAGAAGGTTGTACATGAATCGACACAATCTTTGCTATTAAAAATGAGTAAATTGAGTGGCTTCCTGTGAAAAATAGCTTCAGTGAGAGTTCTTGAAATGACTTACAGGTTCAGTGCCAGTACACGTTACATATAAGATCCAGCAAGAGATATCTCACTTGCTCAGGAAGCAAATTCCAAAGAGCCTTTTTTTCCTGGAAAAATCAGAGTGTCATAAGTGTTGATGTTTGTGTGAACTGCAATTGTTGTTAAAAAGCTTTCTTAAGTTTCTGTTTAAGTTATGTCAGACATTAACTTGGATGATAGGTAACAAATATTGATGTTTGGCAGATTGTTACTGAAATTTCTGATATTATGTTTTCAAGAAATGGTTTGAAATTCAACCATGAGATTTTTTTCAATTAAAAATATTTTAAAACCTGAGAATAATTTGAATTTTTAACACAATAGAAGCAGGAGTAAGCCCTTCAAGCCTACTCTTATAAATATTTATCAAATCTATCAAATACTTATCCACTTCCAATACTTCTAATCATGCAGCCTGCACCACTCTTTGGGACAGAGAATTTTGGAAATTCACCACACTCCGAGAGACAAAATTTCAGTTTTAAATGACTGGTCCTTTATCTTGTAGCGATGTTCCCTAGTTCGATACTCTCCCACCAGTGAAACCATCTCACCATCTACCCTGTCAAACAGAATCCTATATGTCTGAATAAGGTCATCCCTCATCTGAATGCCAAGGAATACAGATCCAGACTATTTTGCCTTTCTTGATAGGACAACTCTCTTATCCCAGAAATTAGCCTGGTGAATCTTGTTTGGCATCCTCCAAAGTTACTATATCCTTTTTAAAGTCAGGGGACCAAACTTACACAAGTTCCAAATGAGGCTTCACGGACAGCCCGTACAATTGCAATTGAACCTCCGACCTCTTTGCAATAAAAGAAAAAATACCATTTGATTCCTTAACTTGTTGGACCTGCTTGCCAGCTTTTTGTGATTCATGCGGAATACTTTGCTCCCTTTTTAGTTCATTCACCTGCAGTCTCTCTCCATTTGGATAATAATCTGCCTTTTAATTCCTCCTACCAAAGTGCATGACCCCACACATTAAACTCCATTTGTCAGGTTTTTGCCCAGTCACCAATCTATCTAAATCTCACTGCAGAATCACAATATCTTTGTCACAGCATGCCCTTCTAGCTACCTTCGTATCATTGGTAAATTTGGAAACTTTACATTTTGTAACTTTATATTAAGATCTAAATGATCCATTGCTCTTTATTCAAAATTGTATAAATCAATCCTAAAAAGGCAGATGACCATTACAGAGATTAAGATTACACAGGAACAGGAATCAGCTCTTTAGAGCCTCATGCCTGTACCACAGTCTGTTAGATCCTGGCTGATCTGCAACTTAACTCTTTCATTGTAGTGTTAGAATTAAATTGCAATCGAACCTGTTAACATGTGTGACTTATTTTTGTGCAGTGGGGGAGACATTCATTTTTTGATATTACTTACTAATAAATCCACTGTTCTGGGGACCCAAGTTCGAATCCCACCATGGCAGATGGTGAACTTTGAATTCAATAGAAAAAAATCTGGAATTAAAAGATGAAAATGGAACCAATGTTGATTGTTATAAAATCCCATCAGGTTCACTAATGCCTTTTAGGGAAGAAAATCTGTTATCCTTATAGGTCTGGCCTATATGTGACCCTCCAAATCCACAGCAATGTGGTTGATTCTTAATTACCTTCCAGGATGGGCAATAAATGCTGATCCAGTCAAACAAATAAAAACTTTCACTATAACTAGTGTCTCTCAAAATTAATCCCTGGTGGATTTGCAGAAGTTACCCTGTAACGCCTGCATAATGCTCCAGCCAGACTACTTTGTCACATGATAATTAACTCTACATTTATACCTTCAAAGTGTCAATAAAACACAGGAGAGTTCTACTTTGGAGAAGTGTGTGAAGCTTCAGTGCTGCCATTTGAGTAAGGGAATCATGGTGTACTAAAAAAGTTAATTCGCTGGTTAAAAGGAAAAAGGAGGCTTATGTTAGGATGAGGCTTGAAGGCTCAGTTAGTGCACTGGAAAGCTATAGATTGGCCAGGAGGAAGCTAAAGAGTGAGTTGAGAAGAGCTAAAAGGGGACACGAGAAGACTTCGGCTGATAGGATCAAGGAGAATCCTAAAGCTTTAATTAGATATGTTAAGAATAGAAGATTGGTTAGGGCAAGATTAGGGCCAGTCAGAAACAGCAGTGGGAAGTTGTGTGTGGAGCCTGAAGAGATTGGAGAGGCACTGAACAAATATTTCTCTTCGGTATTCACACAGGGAGATGTAAATGTAGTTGTGGAGAACACTGGGATACAGGGTTGCAAACTGGAAAGTATTGAAGTAGATAAGGAGGATGTGCTAGATATTCTTGAGGGTTTGAAGTTAGATAAGTCCCCTGGGCCGGACGGGATTTACCCTAGGATTCTCTGGGAGGCGAGAGAGGCGATTGCAGAGCCTCTGGCTCTGATCTTCAGGTCGTCGTTGGTTACGGGTATAGTGCCGGAAGACTGGAGGATAGCGAATGTGGTCCCATTGTTCAAGAAGGGGAATAGAGACTTTCCTGGGAATTATAGACCGGTGAGTCTTACTTCTGTTGTGGGCAAAGTATTGGAAAGAATTATTAGGGATAGGATTTATAGTTATTTAGAGAGAAATGAATTGATTGGGGATAGTCAGCATGGTTTTGTGAAGGGTAGGTCGTGCCTTACTAACCTTATTGAGTTTTTTGAAAAAGTGACCAAAGAGGTGGATGGGGGTAAGGCAGTTGATGTGGTATATATGGACTTTAGTAAGGCGTTCGATAAGGTGGCCCATGGAAGGCTTCTGCAGAAAATGCAGATGTATGGGATTGAGGGTGATTTAGCTAATTGGATTAGGAATTGGCTAGCAGATAGAAGACAGAGGGTGGTGGTTGATGGGAGATATTCATCGTGGAGTTCGGTTACAAGTGGTGTACCTCAGGGATCTGTTTTGGGGCCCCTGCTGTTTGTAATTTTTATAAATGATCTGGATGAGGGTATTGAAGGATGGATTAGTAAATTTGCAGATGACACTAAAGTCGGTGGAGTGGTAGATAGTGAAGAGGGGTGTTATAGTTTGCAGAGAGACTTGGACAAGTTGCAGAGCTGGGCCGAGAGGTGGCAAATGGAGTTTAATGTGGAAAAGTGTGAGGTAATTCACTTTGGCAGGAATAACAAATGTGTAGAGTATAGGGCTAATGGTAGGACTCTTAATAGTGTTGATGAACAGAGGGATCTTGGTGTATATGTGCATAGATCCCTGAAAGTTGGCAATCAAGTCGATAAGGTTGTTAAGAAGGCATACGGAGTCTTAGCTTTTATTGGTAGGGGGATTGAATTTCGGAGCCGCAACGTCATGTTGCAACTGTACAAAACTCTAGTGCGGCCGCACTTGGAGTATTGTGTACAGTTCTGGTCCCCGCATTATAAGAAAGATGTGGAGGCATTGGAGAGGGTACAGAGGAGGTTTACCAGGATGTTGCCTGGTATGGAGGGCAGGTCTTATGAAGAGAGGCTGAAGGATTTGAGGTTGTTTTCGTTAGAAAGGAGGCGGCTAAGAGGGGACCTTATTGAAACATATAAGATGATTAGAGGTTTAGATAGGGTGGACAGTGATAGCCTTTTTCCTAGGATGGAGAAAGCTAGCACGAGGGGACATAGCTTTAAATTAAGGGGTGGTAGTTATAGGACGGATGTCAGAGGTAGGTTCTTTACCCAGAGGGTGGTAAGGGTATGGAATGCCCTGCCTGCTGCAGTTGTAGATGCGCCAAGTTTGGTGCGTTTAAGAGGTTAGTAGATAAGTTTATGGATGAAAAGGGAATGGTTTAGGTTAGAGGGTCATTGCTTTTTCTTAATTGGTCGGCGCAACATCGAGGGCCCAAGTGCCTGTTCTGTGCTGTAATGTTCTATGTTCTATTTGCTGCAGATTCTTTGGACTGACAGAGAAAGTTGAGTTGCAGTCTTCCAGTCTTCGTGTAAATATGTGGGCAGAGAAAGAAATTCCAGTGTGTTTACATTATAGGCAGATGCTAAAACCCCCCATGCAAGGCTTCTGGAGAAGGTGAGAGGGCATTGGATCCAAGGGACTTTGGCCTTGTGGATCCAGAACTGGCTTGCTGGCAGAAGGCAGAGAGTGGTTGTGGATGGTCTTGTTCTGCATGGAGGTCGGTAACCAATGGAGTGCCTCAGGGATCTGTTCTGGACCCCTGCTGTTTGTCATTTTCATAAATGACCTGGATGAGGAAGTGGAGGGATGGGTTAGTAAGTTCGCCGATAATACAAAGGTCGATGGTGTTGTGGATGGTCTGGAGGGATGTCAAAAGTTGCAGCGGGACATAGACAGAATGCAAGACCGGGGAGAGAAGTGTCAGATGGACTTCAACTTGGATAAATGTGTAGTGGTCCATTTTGGCAGGAATAATGGGATGAAGGAGTACAATATAAGGGGTAGGAGTCTTAGCTGTGTTGTAGAGCAGAAGGATCTCGGGGTCCGGGTTGATAGGACTCTTAAATCGGCCTTGCAGGTGGAGGAAGTGGTCAAGAAGGCGTACGGTGTACTGGCCTTCATTAATCGAGGAATAGAGTTTAGGAGTCAGGAGGTAATGATGCAGCTCTATAAGACTCTTGTCAGACCCCACTTGGAGTATTGTGCGCAGTTCTGGTCACCTCACCATAGGAAGGATGTAGAGGCTATTGAGAGAATGCAGAGGAGATTTACAAGGATGCTGCCTGGATTGGGAGGCAGGCTTTATGAAGATAGGTTGAGGGAGCTGGGACTCTTCTCCCTGGAGAGACGTAGGTTGAGAGGCGACCTGATAGAGGTTTATAAAGTATTGAGAAGAATAGATAGGGTGGACTCTCAGAAACTATTTCCCCGAGCTGAAATGGTCACTACGAGAGGACACAGATTTAAGGTGCAGGGAAGTAAATACAGAGATGTCAGGGGTAAGTTTTTCAGTCAGAGGGTGGTGAGTGAATGGAATCGGCTGCCGTCGGAGGTTGTTGATGCAAACTCACTGGGGTCTTTTAAAGGACTTCTGGATGAGTACGTGGAAAAGAATAGGATAGGGGGTTATAGTTAGGTCTGTGGATTGGTAGATGTGATCGATGCAACTCGTGGGCCGAAGGGCCTGTTTGTGCTGTATTGTTCTATGTTCCATGTAACCCCTTACTGCTTTGTGGTGGTAATTGCAAATATTCATTGGGCCGAAGGGCCTGTTTCCCGTGCTATTACTTTTTTCTGCAATTTATTCCTTTTTATTAGGGCTTTTCACAAACTTCATCGCAGTGTTAATGTAAGTCCACTTGTGACACTAGTAAATAAACTTTAATATTACATCAATCACATCTCATTCAAGGCATACCTCATTTTGGACTTACGTAACTCATTCTATAATTAACATAGAACAGTACAGCACAGTGCAGGCGCTTCGGCCCTCAATATTTTCCAAGCTATTTCTAAACCCAAGATCAAGCTTTCCCACTCTCTATCATTCTGGTGTGCCCCATGTGCCTATCCAATAACCGCTTGAAAGTTCCTGAAGTGTCCGACTCCACTATCACAGCAGACAGTGCATTCCACACCCCAACCACACTCTGTGTAGAGAATCTATCTCAGACATGCCTCCTACATCTCCCATCATGAACCTATGTTATTCTATTACATTAGGTCACTCTGCTTGAATGTTACCTTTTCCTAAAGGTTGAAAATTCTTTTGATGCCAATTTGGAAATGCACACTGTGTTACCTGATTGTATGAACCTTGACTCTGTCAATCACTTTTCTCATCATCAATATTGCTATTTTATATACCGAACTATTCAAAAGCTGTGGTTCAGCAGGCAGCACACTTCCCTCTGAATCACAACTTTGTAAGTTGAAATCCCACTCCAGATATAAGTACACAAACCTAAACTGATGGTGCAGTGCAAAACTGAGATGTAAACATTTTTAATATCCTCAAATGTTTGCTTTGCTAGGTGGATGCTTTTAATGAATTCAACGTCTGCCCTGCACATTTCGAAGAACAGCAAGTGTGTTATTCCCACTTCCACTTATTATTTATGCGTCAGTGTCACTAAAACTTTGATCACTATTGCGTAGCCGTTTGTGGGAAGTTGTGCGTAATTTGGCTGTCATGTTTCCTACATGCTGTGCCAACACTTTGTAAGTACTTCATTAAAGGCTAAGCATTTCACAAAGTTATGAGAATATTCATTAGTGTCAGTAGGCTTACATTACGACTACAATTGTTACTGTGAAAATTGTGAAGGTAACAGTCGAAATACTCGTGTGTGTATATAGTAATCAAGGCATTTTAGCCAGAAGAAATGAAATTTAAGAACTCTCCAGAGTAATATTACTGAGTTGTGACTAATGGGTAAGGAAAGTCTCTTCGACGAAAGTGGAGAAAAACATTCTGTCAATGTCCCAATATTTTTCTTTGTGTTCTATTGATTTCAAGAAATAGATAGCGCTCTTGAGGGTTGAAGGAATATGGGAGTGAAAGTGGGGCCAGGATATTGAATTTGATCATTAGTCACAATTATAACGAATAACAGAGCAAGTTCAAAACTCTAAATATCCTCCTAGTATTTTCTATCTGCACTCGCAGCATTAATGTGCGCAATGTCGGTACCCTGACCACAGAATCCGCATGCGCGCTGCGCTCCTTGCCGTGGCTGGATGACGCAAAGCAGACGCGCGCTGGTGGCCTGGTTCCGGGACGCAGGCGCACTGTCGGCCATTTGAAGCGGCGGTCGGGATGCGCTGGTGTGGTGTTGCCTTCTGGGTGTTGTGGCTGGCTGAACAGTTCGGCCTGTCGCCCGGAATCTACTTCCACATCGGGGAGACGGAGAAGAAATGCTTCATCGAAGAGATCCCTGACGAGACCATGGTGATCGGTGAGCTCGCGCGGCTTCAGAGGCGCTGGGCGCGCAACGTCAAGAGCCGGGCAAGAATGCCTTCAGGAGAGGCTGGAAAGCCTACTTGCTGGCAGTGGACCAGGCCACAGTGCCCTCGTCAGATGTCAGTGGGCTGTGTTACTCCCAACTGACTGGCACTGAGCATCTTTAAATGTGTCCCCTACTGCTGGCATTGGGTACTGTAGCTTTCTAATTCATTGGAGTGACTGGCATTGATTGTCAGTGCCCAGCACTGGCTCCACACACATATGGCATGTCAACATATCATGCTGGTACCCGCACCCTGGATTGATTGCCCTTTGTTGCTTGGACTTGGAGGTCAGCACGCTCTTCTGTGGCTAACGTTGAGCAGTTAGTCTCAGTGTCTGGTACCGAGGCAATGTACTTAAAGGTCAAAACAACCCATATCATTTGATACCTCACTCAGCACATCCCCTCACATCCCAATAACATTGGGAGGAGAGTGTCTGCTTGGTATTTGGCATTTGGGAAAATTGAAAACTCTCATATATGAGCTGAGAGCAGGAGAAAACTGTATGGTTCATTGAGCTTGCTCGGCCGTTCATTACGATCATGGCTGATCTTGGGCTTCAATTGCATTTTCCTACTTGTTCCCCAAACCCTTTGATTCCCTGAGAAATCTATCCTAGCCTTAAATGTATTCAAGAATGAGAAATCCAAAAGCTGAAAGGATTCCAAAAATTTGCAATCCTTAGACTGAAGAAATTTCTCCTCAGTGCTAAATGCTCATCCCCTTACCCTGCTAACATCCCCAGCCAATAGAAAAGGTCCCAGTATCTGCCCTATGACATAAATGTTAATATTTATCACATATTTTGTTTTGAAATGTCCCTTTAATTTCAAATACAAGAGAGAATCCCAGATAATGCCTCAGATCGGAGAGATACCCATGTGATCAGATTGCTATGGTGTGAGGTACTGAAACAGAAATCCATCGAGGTGAGGGTTGCAGTTTTAACACATTTTCGAGAAGCACTAGATCTGTGAGCTGAGTGGAGTGGATAGGAGAAAAGCTTTGAACTATGAAAAGCCAACATCCAGATTTATAAATCCCACCTAAATGATATACATTGGAATTGCAATAGAGGTATTGGGTAACAAATCACCAAATTCAGACTTTACTGTCTGATGCAGTGAATGTGAAGAATATGCAACCAGTGTCTTGGGCTGTCAGTTAAAGATGGTACCTTCAGCAAACAGCAAATATTTTTGTGCAGTTTGAACAGTGTGAAATTTTAATTTTGTCATTAAGCACATGGACTTCACTTCTCATCCATAATTGGCCTTTTCTGTCTGATATTTTATTTATTAAAAGATTCATAAGGCATTATTTGTTGCAACAAGCAATATTCCAGTAAATTAGGAAAAAAAGAAGAGGACCACAAGATGTTCCATCCTCTTCCCAAAAGCATTTTATTGACACCTTTGGTACAAATTTATGACTTTTCACTGTTTAGCCAAGTCACTCGTTTTTTTTGCAATTTTTGGTCAATTTTAATGTAGTACATGCAGTCTGTGCCTTGTGCGTGGCATACTTCTCTGCCACGGGTTATTGTAAGCAAATTTAGCCCAAGGAAACTTCTGCACAAGTGCAGAATTTTGAGCCAACCTGTTTGAACATTGATATCCATATGTTATAGTCACACATGTGTCTGTTATAAGTGTTTCAGCCACAGACTCTTGTTTTTATTTGAAAATGCCTTGTATTTGCAAACACAATACAGAGTGAAGTGAACTAACTTCACTGTTCATTTACTGAGCAAATAGCTAGCACCATTCAGTCATCGATTAATGCACTCAAACAATAACCAATTCAGAGTGGTTGCAGGTTATTTAAATTCCATAAATAAATAGAAAGAACACAATCTTCTATTTGTAAAAAAAATTGATCTTTGCTTACACATAGAAACATAGAAACAAACTACAGCACAATACAAGCCTTTTGGCGCACAAAGTTATGCTGAACATGTCTCTACCTTAGAGATTACGAGGTTTACCTATAACCCTCTATCTTACTAAGTTCCGTGTACTTATCTGACAGTCTCTTAAAAGATCCTATTGAATCCGCCTTCACCAGTGTTGCCAGCAGCCATTCCACGCACTCATCACTCTGAGTGAAAAACTTAATCTTGACATCTCCTCTGGACCTATTCCCCAGCACCTTAAACCTGTGTCCTCTTGTGGCAACCATGTCAGCCCTGGGAAAAAGCCTCTGACTGTCCACTCGACCAATACATCTCAACATTTTATACACCTCTATGAGGGTCGCCCCTCATCTTTCATCTCTTGGGGTGCCTTATTGACCCTAATAATCACATTTTAATTTGATGTTTTTAAGCTTCCTTTTACTTTGATTTTGTTCCGGCTGTTCCCCTACTGAAAATGTTGCAAGAAAGATGTGCCGGCTAAGAGGAAAGATGGGAAAGGTAGGATTAGAGACCGTGGATTACTAGGAATGTCAAGGACTTGATTAGGAAGAAAAGAGAGGCGTATGATAGGTTAAAGCAGCTGGGAACAGAGACAGCGTTGGAGGAATATAGAGAGACTAGGAGGGAGCTCAAAAGGGGAGTTAGAAGGGCAAAAAGAGAACATGAAATGATTTTGGCAGATAGGATGAAGGACAATCCAAAGGCTTTTTACTCCCATGTTAGGAATAAACAGGTGGTTAGAGGAAAAATCGGACCTCTTCGGGACAGAGGAGGGGAACTGTGCTTAGAGCCCAAGGGAATGGCGGAGATCCTCACTGAATACTTTGCGTCAGTATTCACGAAAGAGAGGGGCTTTTTGACAGCTCCTGTCTCTGAGGGAGCTGTGGACCAGTTGAGGGAAATATCCATACCGAGGGAGGAAGTGTTAGAGCTTCTAGGTAGCATTAAAACTGATAAATCTCCGGGGCCTGATGGCATTTATCCCAGGCTGCTTAGGGAGGTGCGAGGTGAAATTGCTGGGCCTCTGACGCAAATCTTTGTCTCTTCTTTGGACACAGGTGAGGTCCCAGAGGACTGGAGAATAGCTAATGTTGTACCGTTGTTTAAAAGGATAGTAGAGAGAACCCTGGAAATTATAGGCCAGTGAGTTTGACGTCAGTGATAGGGAAGCTGTTGGAGGGGATTCTTAGAGATAGGATGTATAGGCACTTAGAGCGTTGCAATCTGATGAGGGATATGCAGCATGGCTTTGTTAAGGGGAGGTCGTGCCTTACGAATCTGGTAGAATTTTTTGAGGAGGTGACGAAAACGGTGGACGAAGGGCGAACCATTGATGTTGTCTATATGGATGTGGGAGGAAACCGGCGTTTGACAAAGTCCCTCATGGGAGGTTAGTTGAGAAGATCAAGGCTCATGGAATACAAGGACAGGTAGCTAGATGGATAAGTAACTGGCTTAGTAATAGGAGACAGAGAGTAATAGTGGAAGGGTGTTTTTCTAGCTGGAGGTCGGTGAATGGTGGTGTGCCGCAGGGCTCAGTACTGGGACCTCTTCTATTTGTAATATATATAAATGACTTGGAAGAGGGAGTAAGTGGAGTGATCAGCAAGTTTGCAGACAATACAGAGACGGCTGGACTTGCGGATAGTGAGGAGCATTGTCAGGTGATGCAGCAGGACATAGGCTGGTAGCTTGGGCAAATAGATGGCAGATGGAAACAATCATTTTGTTTCCATGCGAGGTGATGCATTTCGGGAGAAAGAATATAGGGGGGAAGTATATGATAAAGGGTAGACCTATTAAGAGTATAGAAACGCAGAGGGCCCTGGAGGTGCAGGTGAACAAGTCTCTGAAGGTGGCAGAGCAGGTGGAGAAGGTTGTGAAGAAAGCATCTGGTATGCTAGTGTTTATAGGAAGGGGTATAGAGTACAAGAGTTGGCCTTTAATGTTGCAGCTGTATAAAACGTTGGTTAGACTTCATTTGGAATACTGTGTTCAGTTCTGGTCGCCTTACTGCTGGAAGGACGTGGAGACTCTGGAGAGAGTGCAGAGGAGGTTTACCAGGATGCTGCCTGGTATGGAAGGTCTGAGTTACGAGGAGAGGTTAGGCAAATTGGGACTGTTTTCCTTGGAAAGACGTAGACTTAGAGGAGATCTAATAGAGGTGTACAAGATTATGAGGGGTATAAATAGAGTAAACAGGGTTAGGCTTTTTCCTAGGATGGACTCGAAAAGCACGAGAGGTCACGGGCTTAGGATAAGGGGGAGTAAGGTATAATTTGGGAGGTATAAACTCCCTCTAGCATATTAGAGGGAGTTTTTTCACACAGGGTGGTGGGGATATGGAATGCGCTGCCAAGTGGTGGAGGCAGGCACTCTGGAGTCATTTAAGAAATACTTAGATGGGCACATGAACAGAATGGGAATGGAGGGGTATAGAAAACTGATTTAAAATAGGGATCATGAGCCTTGGGAGTCCCTGGGAAGTGTGTAAATAGATGATGATATTGATGTACTTGTTTTTATCCTACAGGTGCTTTGGTCCACCTTGTTGTCTAACAAGGGGCATACACGCGATGGGTCGTGAGAGGACTGCTCTTGGATTTTTTCGAGAGTATCCTAGTGCTTCACGTCGTTAGTGTACGCTTGACTTGGACCATTTGATGGGCAACACGACAGCTCAGTGACTATCGCTGTGCTGTGCAGATACATGGATTTGGGCCTGTGTCTGTGGGAGTTTGCGCATTCTCCCCGTGCTTGCGTGGGTTTTCTCCGGGTGCTCCGGTTTCCTCCCACATCCCAAAGATGTGCTCTTAGGCTAATTGGCAAAACAAATTCTCCCTAAATTGTCTCAAATTTGGTTTTTAATCCATAGATCTATAAACATTGACAGGGATCACGGGTAGAGGTGGGAACATCGGGGTGGTGGCACGGGCTCATTGGGCCGAAGGGCCTGTTTCCCGTGCTGTTTTGTCCTTTTGAGGAGCTGCCCCTTTTGCTTTGTCCTGATTTAACTGTTTGTTTGGTTTGACCTTAAAAGAGGCCAAGGAGAAAAGGCTGAGCTCCCTCAACGTATCCTCATAAGGCATGCTCCTCAATCAGGCAACACTCTTGTAAATCTCCTCTGCAGCCTTTCTATGGCTTCCACATCTTTCCTGTATTGAAGCAACCACAACTGAGCACAGTACTCCAAGTAGGTTCTGACCAGGATTGTACATAGCTGCAACATTATCTCTCGACTCCTAAACTCAATTCCTTGATTGAAGGCCAGTACACCATACACCTTCTTGATCACAGCTTCAACCTGCGCAGCTGCTTTGAGTGTCCTATGAACTCGGACCCCAAGATCCTTTTGAACCTCCACACTGCCAAGAGTACTACCATTAATATTATATTCTGCCATCCTATTTGACCTGCCAAAATGAACCACGATGCATTGATTTGATTTATTATTGTCATATGTATTGGAACACAGTGAAAAGTTTTTTTTGTGCATGATACAGACAACATTCCATTCATGGAGTACAGAAGGGAAGGAGAGGGTGCAGAATGTAGTGCAGTATTAAAGATTTCTGTATGGTCTTACGAAGACTAGGCCTATTGCAGTGGCTGTAAAAGATATGAAGAGGAGCATGTGGCAAATATTCATCCCTCAGCAACATTAGCAGAATTCAGTGGCCATGCAACTCACTGAACAACTCAACTCAGTACAATTCAAGAAGAGCTTCTTCCTTGCCACCATTAGACTTTTGAATGGACCTATCATTTTAAAGCTGATCTTTCTCTGCATCCGAGCTTTGAGAGAATAGTGATACATTTTAAAATTTAGAGTGATGTGTCACTCGGAAGGAAGCTTGGAGGTGGTGGTGTTCTCATGTGCGTGCCTTTATCCTTCAAGGTGATGAAGGTTGTGGGTTTGAGAGATGCTTTTGAAGGTGAGTTGCTACAGTGCACCTTGAAGATGATAGAAATTGTAACCAAGTTGTGTTATTGTTGCAGAGGGTTAATGTTTAAGGTAATGGCATGTGAACCACATTGTGTGTTGAATCTGTATTTTTCTGACCTATTAGAATATGACAACTGACTTAAACAATGGGTGATCCTTCAAATACAGGAAAATATTAGCAGGAAAGGGCTCCAGTCTACAATTACATCATAATGGTTCTTTTCAATATAAATCCAGCCAATATAAATATACCAGCTTTGTGACAGTAATACCCAACTTATTATCCACATCAGCAACTTGCAGATATATAACAGAAGCCAATTCATGGCTGATTAATAATAGTCTATATCTTTAATGCAGACAAGTAATGAGTCCATCCTCTATCACCATAGAACATAGAATATTACAGCTCAGTACAGGCCATTTGGCCCTCGACGTTGCGCTGACCAATGGAGAAAAAGCAATGACCCTCTAACCTAAACCATTCCATTTTCATCCATAAACCTATCCACTGACCACTTAAACGCCCCCAAACTTGGCGCATCTACAACTGCTGCAGGCAGGGCATTCCATGCCCTTACCACCCTCTGGGTAAAGAACCTACCTCTGACATTCGTCCTATAACTACCACCCCGTAATTTAAAGCTACGTCCCCTCGTGCTAGTCTTCTCCATCTGATGAAAAAGGCTATCACTGTCCACCCTGTCTAATCCTCTGATCATCTTATATGTTTCAATAAGGTCACCTCTTAGCCGCCTTCTCTCTAATGAAAATAATCTCAAATCCCTCAGCCTTTCCTCATAAGACCTTTCCTCCATACCAGGCAACGTCCTGGTAAACCTCCTCTGCACCCTCTCCAATGCCTCCACGTCTTTCTTATAATGTGGGGATCAGAACTGTACACAATACTCCAAGTGCGGCCACACCAGAGTTTTGTACAGTTGCAACATGACATTGCGGCTCCAAAATTCATTCCCCCCTACGAATAAAAGCCAAGACTCCATATGCCTTCTTAACAACTTTATCAACTTGAGTGCCAACTTTCAGGGATCTATGCACATATACACCGAGATCCCTCTGTTCGTCAGCACTATAAGAGCCCTACCATTACCACTATACTCTATACGTTTGTTATTTCTGCCAAAGTGAATTACCTCACACTTTTCCGCATTAAACTCCATTTGCCACCTCTCGGCCCAGCTCTGCAACTTGTCCAAGTCTCTCTGCAAACTATAACACCCCTCTTCACTATCTACAACTCCTCCAACTTTGGTGTCGTCAGCAAATTTAGTAATCCATCCTTCTATACCCTCATCCAGATCATTTATAAAAATTACAAACAGCAGGGGCCCCAAAACAGATCCCTGAGGTACACCACTTGTAACCGAACTCCACGATGAATATCTCCCATCAACCACCACCCTCTGTCTTCTATCTGCTAGCCAATTCCTAATCCAATTAGCTAAATCACCCTCAATCCCATACATCTGCATTTTCTGCAGAAGCCTTCCATGGGGAACCTTATCGAACGCCTTACTAAAATCCATATATACCACGTCAACTGCCTTACCCTTATCTACCTCTTTGGTCACCTTTTCAAAAACTCAGTAAGGTTTGTGAAGCATGACCTATCCTTCACAAAAGCATGCTGACTATCTCCAATCAATTCATTTCTCTCTAAATGATTATAAATCCTATCCCTTATAATTATTTCCAAAACTTTGCCCACAACAGAAGTAAGACTCACCGGTCTATAATTCCCAGGGTAGTCTCTATTCCCCTTCTTGAATAATGGGACAACATTTGCTATCCTCCAGTCTTCCGGCACTATACCTGTAACCAACGACGACCTGAAGATCAGAGCCAAAGGCCCTGCAATCACCTCTCTTGCCTCCCAGAGAATCCTAGGGTAAATCCCATCCGGCCCAGGGGACTTATCTATTTTCATACCCTCAAGAATATCTAACATCTCCTCCTTATCTACTTCAATACTATCCAGTTTACAACCCTGTATCCCAGTGTTCTCCACAACTACATTTACATCTCCCTGCGTGAATACCGAAGAGAAATATTTATTCAGTGCCTCTCCAATCTCTTCAGGCTCCACGCACAACTTCTCACTGCTGTCTCTGACTGGCCCTAATCTTGCCCTAACCAATCTTCTATTCTTAACATATCTAAAGAAAGCTTTAGGATTCTCCTTCATCCTATCAGCCAAAGTCTTCTTGTGTCCTCTTTTAGCTCTTCTTAACTCACTCTTTAGCTCCCTCCTGGCTAATCTATAACTTTCCAGTGCACTAACTGAGCCTTCAAGCCTCATCCTGACATAAGCCTCCTTTTTCCTTTTAACCAGCGAATTAACTTTTTTAGTACACCATGGTTCCCTTACTCGACCATTTCCTCCTTGCCTGACAGGGACATACTTATCAAGGACTCGCGGTAGCTGTTCCTTGAATAAGCTCCACATTTCAGATGTTCCCAGCCCCTGTAGTTTCCTAGTCCAACTTATACACCCTAAATCTCTCCTAATAGCCTCATAATTACCATTCCGCCAGCTGTAACTACTGCCCTCTGGTTCATGCCTATCCCTTTCCATCACTAAGGTGAACGTAACCGAATTGTGGTCACTATCACCAAAATGCTCACCTACTTTCAAGTCTAACACCTGGGCTGGCTCATTGCCCAGTACCAAATCCAATGTAGCCTCACTTCCAGTTGGCCTATCTACATACTGAGTCAAAAAATCTTCCTGCACACTTTGCATAAAAACTGACCCCTCTAACGAGCTGGAGCTATAGCTATTCCAATCAATATTAGTAAAGTTAAAATCCCCCATAACAATTACCCTATTACTTTCACTCCTGTCCAGGATCATCTTTGCAATCTTTTCCTCTACCTTTCTCGAACTTTTTGGAGGTCTATAAAAGACTCCAAACAGGGTGACCTTTCCTCTCCTGTTTCTAATCTCAGCCCATACTTCCTCAACAGACAAGTCCTCATCAAACTTCCTTTCTGTCACTGTGATACAGTCTTTGACTAATAATGCCACTCCTCCCCCTTTCTACCTCCTTCTCTACTCTGACTGAAACATTTGAACCCCGGAACCTACAACAACCATTCCTGTCCCTGCTCTATCCATGTCTCTGAAATGGCCACAACATCAAAATTCCAGGTACTAATCCAAGCTGCAAGTTCATCCACCCTATTGCGAATACTCCTTGCATTAAAGTATACGCATTTCAAACCATGCTCCACTCCACCCGTACGCTGCTGTGCTTTAGAATCCTTGTCTATGACCCCCCCTATTCTCATCCTTCTTAACATCTGAGCTACTCAGGATCCCACCCCCACGCAAATCAGTTTAACCCCCCTGAATAGCCTTTGCAAATTTTCCCCCCAAGATATTGGTTCCCCTCTGGTTCAGGTGCAGACTGTCTCTCTTGTAGAGGTCCCACCTACCCCAGAATGAGCTCCAATTGTCTAAGAACCTGAACCCCTCCCTCATGCACCATCTCCTTAGCCACGAGTTCAAACATTCCCTCTCTCTGTTCCTCTCTATGCTATCCCGTGGCACAAGCAAAAGTCCAGAGATAACCACTCTGTTTGTTTTGGCCCTAAGTTTCCACCCCAACTCCATAAATTTCTGTTTTATATCTCCTTCCCTTATCCTTCCTATGTCATGTGTCCCTACATGAACTGTGACTTGGGGCTGACTCCCCTCTCCCTTAAGGATCTTCAACACACGATCCGAGACGTCCCGGACCCCGGCCCCCGGGAGGCAACACACCAGCCCTGAGTCCCGTTCATTACCATTGACTCTCCTATATGTCCCCTATACTATGGAGTCCCCAATCACCAAGCCTGATCTTTTCTTTCTCCTACCCTTCTGAGCATTCACAACAGGCTCACCTCCCGAGACCTGCTCCCCTTTGGCTATCCCCAGTTGATTCTTCCTCAACAGTAGCATCCAGGACAGAAAACTTATTATGGAGGGGAACAGCCTCGGGGGATTGTTTCCCCAATCGTTTCTTACCCCTCTTTCTGGCAGTTACCCATGAATCACTTTTAGGAGCGACTATCTCCTTGTAACTACTGTCAATATCAGCATCAACTTCACGAATTATCTGGAGTTCCTCTAGTTCCAGCTCCAGGCCCCTAACACGATCCTCAAGGAGCTGCAAATGGGCACACTTCCTGCAGGTATAATCAGCAGGGACACTACTGGTGTCCCTCACCTCGAACATCCCGCAGGAGGTGCAACCATCCTAATACTTCGCTTTCCAAGAAAAAAAAACTTCTCACTCACTTATTATTAGGTTAGAGGAGGGGGGAGGGTGGGATACTCTACACATGGCTGAATTTTTTTTGCAGTTATGTATTATTGACCTTTGTGTAAAAACAGAATTGTAATCCTAAATTGTAATCGCTGCTCCTTTGCATCCCATGTGGCCAGCCTTTCATGGACAAGTATCTCTTTAACAGTTTCCTGGAACCAGTGAAAGTAATTTGTGGAGCAGACAACTAGGCACCATAATTAAAACTTAGTTACTAATAAATCCAATTAGGAATGCAGGAATAAACTTGGTTAGAACTAAACGTGCTACCAAAAAGAACAGCAGAGGCACATAGCATAAATGGGATCCAGAGGGAATTTTCCAACAACTTAATTGCAGTATTGGTATGAGCCTACTTGTGACAACAAAAACTAAACTTAAAGTGGGAGAGAAAGGAATAGGAGGTGATGCTGATGGGGTAAAATGAAGGATTATAAGTAACGAGCTGTTTTGCTGAAATTCCTGTTTCTGTGCTGAAGGTTCTTTGTTATTTCTCTTCAAATGTTTAATCCAGGTAATTACCGGACTCAACTGTGGGATAAGCAGTCAGAATCTTTTCTGCCCTCTACTCCAGGATTGGGAATGCATGTGGAAGTGCGGGATCCAGATTCCAAGGTAGGGTGCAAGCTGCAGTTAGAGTATGTACACCAGAGGAGAATTTGGTGAAACTGTAGAACTGTTGTCCTTGTTGGAGGAAATCTGTTTCAATGATGTGCAGAATGTACTTTGTTTAAAGTTTTAAAGTTTATTTATTAGTCACATGTAGGCTTACATTAACACTGCAATGAAGTTACTGTGAAAATTCCCCAGTTGCCTTACTCCAGTACCTGCTTGGGTACACTGAGAAAGAATTTAGCATAGCCAGTGCACCTAACCAGCAAGTCTCCAGTACTGTAGGAGGAAACTGGAGCATCCATGAGGAGAACATGCGGATTTCACATAGACAGTGACCCAAACCAGTGAACAGCAAAGGGTTGATAACTTTGCTGGGTGTATTCTATAGGCCGCTCAATAGCGACAGGGAAGTTGAGGTGCAGATAGGGAAACAGATCCTAGAAAGATGTAGAAATAACAGAGTTGTCATGATGGGAGATTTCAATTTCCCAAACATTGACTGGAATATCCCAAGGGTAAGGGGTTTGGATGGGGAGGAGTTTGTTAGGTGTGTTCAGGAAGGTTTCGTAACACGGTACGTGGATAAGCCTACGAGCGGAGAGGCTGTACTTGACCTGGTGCTGGCTAATGAGCCAGGACAGGTGTCAGATCTCTCGGTAGGAGAGCATCTTGGGGATGGAGATCATAATTCTATCTCCTTCACGATAGCAATGGAAAGAGATAGGATCAGGCAGGCTAGGAAGGTGTTTGTCTGAAGTAAGGGGAAATACGAAGACGTCAGGCAGATAATTGGACGAATAAACTGGAAGGAGGCATTCTTGGGGAAAAGTACAGAGGGAAGGTGGCGGATATTCAAGAAATGTTTGTCTGGGGCTCTGCAAGACAACGTTCCGAGGAGACAAGGAGGTTTTGGTAGGACGTGGGAACCGTGGTGCACGAAGGTTGTGTGAACCTAGTCAGGAAGAAAAGAAAGGTGTATAAAAGGTTCAGAGAGCTGGGAGATGTTAGGGATCTAGAGGAGTATAAGGCGTGTAGAAGGAAGCTTAAAAAGGAAATTAGGAGAGCCAGAAGGGGTCATGAGAAGGCTTGGCGGGTAAGATTAAGGAGAATCCCAAGGCCTTCTACAAATATGTGAAAAGTAAAAGGATGAGAAGAGAAGGGATAGGACCTATAAAAGGTGAAGGGGGAAAAGTCTGTGTGAATCCGGAAGAAATGGCAGAAGTGCTTAACGAGTACTTTGCCTCGGTATTCACGGTGGAAAGTGATCTGGGAGGTTGTACTACAGGTTTGCAGCAAATGGAAAAGATTGAGTATGTGGATGTTAGGAAAGAGGATGTGCTAGAACTTTTAAATTCTATCAAGATAGACAAGTCACCAGGACCGGATGGGATGTACCCCAGGTTATTGTGGGAAGTGAGGGAAATGATTGCAGAACCCCTGGCGATGATCTTTGCGTCGCCCATGGAAACGGGAGAGGTTCCGGAGGATTGGAGGATTGTAGATGTGGTTCCTATTTTTAAGAAAGGGAACAGGGATAGTCCGGGAAATTACCGACCGGTGAGTTTGACTTCAGTGGTTGGTAAGCTGATGGAGAGGCTTCTGAGGGATAAGATATATGAGCATTTGGAGAAGTTTAGAATAATCAGAAATAGTCAGCATGGTTTTGTCAAGGGCAGGTCGTGCCTCACGAGCCTAGTTGAGTTCTTCGAAAATGTGACTGAACACATTGACGAATGAAGAGCGGTGGACGTGGTGTACGTGGACTTCAGCAAGGTGTTTGATAAGGTCCCCCATGCAAGGCTTCTGGAGAAGGTGAGAGGGCATGGGATCCAAGGGGCTTTGGCCTCATGGATCCAGAACTGGCTAGCCGGCAGAAGGCAGAGAGTGGTTGTGGATGGGTCTTTTTCTGCATGGAGGTCGGTAACCAGTGGAGTGCCCCAGGGATCTGTTCTGGGACCCTTGCTATTTGTCATTTTCATAAATGACCTGGATGAGGAAGTGAAGGGATGGGTTAGTAAGTGCCGACGATTCAAAGGTCGGTGATGTTGTGGATGGTCTGGAGGGATGTCAAAAGTTGCAGCGGGACATAGGATGCAAGACTGAGCGGAGAAGTGGCAGATGGACTTCAACACGGATAAATGTGTAGTGGTCCATTTTGGCAGGAATAATGGGATGAATATCAAGGGTAGGAGTCTTAGCTGTGTTGAAGAGCAGAAGGATCTTGGGGTCCAAGTCCATAGGACTCTTAAATTGGCCTTCCAGGTGGAGAATGTGGTCAAGAAGGCGTATGGTGTACTGGCCTTCATTAATCGAGGGATTGAGTTTAGGAGTCGGGAAGTAATGATGCAACTTTATAAGACCTTTGTCAGACCCCACTTGGAGTATTGTGCGCAATTCTGGTCGCCTCACTATATATAGGAAGGATGTGGAAGCTATTGAAAGAGTGCAGAGGAGATTTACAAGGATGTTGCCTGGATTGGGAGGCATGCCTTATGAGGATAGGTTGATGGAGCTGGGACTCTTCTCTCTGGAGAGACGTAGGTTGAGAGGCGACCTGATAGAGGTTTATAAAATGTTGAGAGGAACAGGTGGGGTGGATTCTCAGAAACTATTTCCCCGGCTGAAATGGTCGTGATGAGAGGACACAGGTTTAAGGTGCAGGGAAGCAAATACAGAGGGGATGTTAGGGGTAAATTTTTCACTCAGAGTGTGGTGAGTGAATGGAATCGGCTGCCGTCGGTGGTGGTAGAGGTGAACTCACTGGGGTCTTTTCAAAGACTTCTGGATGAGTATATGGGAACTAATGGGATAGGGGGTTATAAATAGGTCTATGGCTTGGTAGGTATAGATGTGATCAGCGCAACGCGTGGGCCGAAGGGCCTGTTTGTGCTGTAGTGTTCTATGTTCTAAGCTGGGAATCAAACCCGGGTCCCTGATGTTATGAGGCATCTGCTGTGCTACCATGCCATCCACTTTGGTCAGAGGTTGCATGGTATTTACCTTGACTATGTCCAGTTGTTCACGATGTAAAATTACATATTGCCGTGTGACAGGAAGTTGAAGTGTTAAGATGTCATTTACCGGTCATGGAACTTGAATAGGAAATTGTCTTTCTCCTCTCCGATGGATTCCAGTGTGGGAGCACAGACTTCTGTGTTAGAAGTGTAAGTGCCAACTTCCTTACAATAAGAAGTTTCACAACAACAGGTTAAAGTCAAGCAAGTTTATTTGGAATCATGAGCTTTCGGAGCGCTGCTTCTTTGTCAGGTGAAGTGAGGTTAGTTCACAAACATGGCATATATTAGCAAAGTCACAATTACAAGGTAACTGCAGATTAGAATGGTTGGAATGCAAGTCTATACAGGTACAGATAGCTCTGGTGGAGAGAGAGATAATCATAGGTTAAAGAGATCTCAAGCCAGGACAGTTAATGAGATTTTGCAAGCCTAGGTAAGCCGTGGCGGTTACAGATGGTGTGACGTGAACCCAAGATCCTGGTTAAGGTCATCCTCATGCATGCAGAATTTGGGTATTAATTTCTGCTTGGTGATTCTGCGTTGTCATGTGTCTTGAAGGCAGCCTTGTAGAACGCTTAATTGAAGATCAGAGGCTGAATGCCCTTCAATGGATGAATGGTCACTGCGCAACAATCACCAGCAGGAGTGTTCCCTTCTTGTCGGGGGCATTCAGCCTCCGATCTTTGGGTAATCGTTCTTCAAGGCGGCCTTCAAGACGTACGACAATGCAGAATCGCCGAGCAGAAACTGTCAGGCGAGTTCCACATACGCGAGGATAACCTCAACCAGGATCTTGGGTTCATGTCACACTATCTGTAACTCTCACCATACTGCTTGCATTTGCAAAATCCTACTAACTGTACTAGCTTGAGTCAATTCACACCTCTTTAATCTGTGATTATCTCTGTCTCCACGAGAACTGTCTGTATTTGTAAAGATTCGATTACCTTTAAAGACTCACATTCCAATCATTCTTCATATTCTAATCTAATTATTTTGCAGTTGTGTCTTTGCTAATATATGCTGTGTTTGTGAACTAACCTCCACTCATCTGATGAAGGAGCAGCGCTCTGAAAGCTCGTGATTCCAAATAAACTTGTTAAACTTTAATCTGTAGTGAGACTTATTACTGCATCCATCCCAGCTCAATGCCAGCAGCTTCACATCATTCCTGTCGTGAAGCTGTTCGGGTAATTTGATATCAGTCACCTGACAAAACAATTCGCTGCATCCAGTCTTAAATATTGTACTGGGCATAGGTGATTGTGTGATCTTGATAATCTATAATTGGTTTCAGATCTTAAATTAAAGAATGAGGACTTGAAAATGCTTTGCATCGTTGTTGAGTTTAGTGAGTGTATGACTCTCAGTGCAAAGTTTCTTGTGTGATCATTCCTACGTTATTGAATTATCTTTCAATACAGAGCTACATTGCTAGGCATCGCTGAAGAAATATCCTAGATAGAAATTGTTCACATAAAGGATCAGATTAATTCAAAATAATTGGACAACACTACGAAGGACTAAAATGATGCTGATGAGCATGACAAAACTATTCAGCTCCTGACCTCACTCCAGAATGGTTCAGGTATAGACAAAAGAGCTGAGTTTAAGAAATGGGAGTGACTGCCCTGGACATCAAGAAGGTCTTCCTTCCATCATCAGGCCAGAAATGGGAATGCTCACTGTTGATTGTGCAATATTCAGCACTATTTATGACTCCACGCTTGCTGAAGTGGTCGGTGTACATAGGCAGTAAGAGCTGGGCAACGTTAAGGCTTGGGTTGAAAAGTGACAAGTAACTTTCATGCCACACAAATTCCAAGAAATGACTATTTCCAACTGAAAAGAATCTGAGAGTTGCCTCTCAACAGTCACTTATATTACCGTCACTGAATTCTCTGCTATCAGCATCCTGAGGTTTATCATTGACCAGAAACGAAACTGGACTAGCCATATAAATATTGTGGCAACAAGAGCCAGTCAGAGGCTGGGAATTCTGCAACGAGTAACTCACCTCCTGATTCCCCCAAAGCCTGTCCATCAGCTACAAGGCACAAGTCAGAAATGTGATGGAATACTCTCCTCTTGTCTTGATAATTACAGCCCCAATAACACTCAGTAGCTCAACACTATTCAGGACAAAGCACTCTGATTAATGGGCACATCATCCACCACATTCACGCCCTCCTCCACGATGCAGCAGATGTACTGCAGCATCCTCCTTTGACAGATCTTCCAAACCTACAATCTCTGCCACTTAAAAACAGGGTAGCCGATGCAAAGAATCTGTACTATGCAGAAGGAGGCTATTCAGCCCATCAAACAACAATTCCACCCAGGCCTTGGTCTGTAAACCCACATATTTATCCAAAGTAATAAAGGTTTACAGTATGGAAATAGATCCTTTGGCCCAGCTTGTCCATGCCATCCCTTTTTTTAACCACTGAGCTTGTCCCAATTGCCTGCAGTTGGCCCATATTCCTCTATATCCTGCTAATCCTCCTGACATTAAGGCAATCTACCATGGCAAATCCACCTAACCTGCACATCTTTAGAATGTGGAAGAAACTGGAGTACACAAGGAGACCCACACAGACATGGAAAGAATATGTCAGTTATCTAAGCCTGCAATTGAACCTGAGTCCCTGGAGCTGTGAGGCAGCAGTGCTAAGCACAGTGCCACCATGCCACCCATGGGACCATCACAAGCTCTAAGTTCCTTTCCAAACCACACATGATCCTGATTTGGAAGTTTTTCATCATTTCTTTCCTGTTGGGTCAAGCTACTAATGGCATTGTGACTGAAGCAATTAAACTGTAGCAGTTCAAGAAGCTAACTTGCCATCACCTCCCCAAGAACAATTAAGGACAGGCTGCAAATATTGATCGTGTCATCGATGCCCATATTCAATGAAAGAATAAAGATACATCGCAGATCAGGATATTGTGCTCTGAGCTGACTGATCTCTGACGATGTAGAGATGCCGGCATTGGACTGGGGTAAACCCAGTAAGAGGTCTGGCAACACCAATTTTAAATCCAACGGATTTATTTGATAGTAAATCTGCTAGCTTTCGGCGTTTGTGCCTTCATCAGGCGAATGAGGTGTTCTGGTCTCCAAAAGCACACACATCAGCACAGACAGTTTACAGATTGCTGATTAGAATGCGAATCCTGACACCTAACCTGCTATTCAAGTCTTAAAGTGGCTAACAAAGGAACACTGAGCACTGAGGTTAGAGAGATGTGTATTGTCTCCAGACAGCACGGTAAGTGAGGTTTTTTGCTAAGCCAGGCAAGTCATGGGGGTTACAGATAGTTGTGGGGGTACAGATCTTGGCTTCATGTCACACTATCTGAATCCCCATGACTTGCCTGGGTTAGCAAAAAACCTCACTGTGCTATCTGGAGACAATACACATTGTCTCTAAAAGGGGACACGAGAAGACTTTGGCTGACAGGATCAAGGAGAATCCTAAAGCTTTCTTTAGATATATTAAGAATAGAAGATTGGTTAGGGCAAGATTAGGGCCAGTCAGAGACAGCAGTGGGAAGTTGTGCGTGGAGCCTGAAGAGATTGGAGAGGCACTGAACAAATATTTCTCTTCGGTATTCACGCAGGGAGATGTAAATGTAGTTGGGGAGAACACTGGGATACAGGGTTGCAAACTGGAAAGTATTGAAGTAGATAAGGAGGATGTGCTAGATATTCTTGAGGGTTTGAAGTTAGATAAGTCCCCTGGGCCGGATGGGATTTACCCTAGGATTCTCTGGGAGGCGAGAGAGACGATTGCAGAGCCTCTGGCTCTGATCTTCAGGTCATCGTTGGTTACGGGTATAGTGCTGGAAGACTGGAGGATAGCGAATGTGGTCCCATTGTTCAAGAAGAGGAAGAGAGACTTTCCGGGGAATTATAGGCCAGTGAGTCTTACTTCTGTTGTGGGCAAAGTATTGGAGAGAATAATTAGGGATTGGATTTATAGTTATTTAGAGAGAAATGAATTGATTGGGGATAGTCAGCATGGTTTTGTGAAGGGTAGGTCGTGCCTTACTAACCTTATTGAGTTTTTTGAAAAAGTGACCAAAGAGGTGGATGGGGGTAAGGCAGTTGATGTGGTATATATGGACTTTAGTAAGGCGTTCGAGAAGGTGGCACATGGAAGGCTTCTGCAGAAAATGCAGATGTATGGGATTGAGGGTGATTTAGCTAATTGGATTAGGAATTGGCTAGCAGATAGAAGACAGAGGGTGGTGGTTGATGGGAGATATTCATCGTGGAGTTCGGTGACAAGTGGTGTACATCAGGGGTCTGTTTTGGGGCCCCTGCTGTTTGTAATTTTTATAAATGATCTGGATGAGGGTATTGAAGGATGGATTAGTAAATTTGTGGATGACACCAAAGTTGGAGGAGTGGTAGATAGTGAAGTGGGGTGTTCTAGTTTGCAGAGAGACTTGGACAAGTTGCAGAGCTGGGCCGAGAGGTGGCAAATGGAGTTTAATGTGGAAAAGTGTAGGTAATTCACTTTGGCAGGAATAGCAAATGTGTAGAGTATAGGGCTAATGGTAGGATTCTTAATAGTGTTGAAGGACAGAGGGGTCTTGGTGTATATGTGCATAGATCCCTGAAAGTTGGCAATCAAGTCGATAAGGTTGTTAAGAAGGCATATGGAATCTTAGCTTTTATTGGTATGGGGATTGAATTTCGGAGCCGCAACGTCATGTTGCAACTGTACAAAACTCTAGTGCGGCCGCACTTGGAGTATTCTGTGCAGTTTTGGTCCCCGCATTATAAGAAAGATGTGGAGGCATTGGAGAGGGTACAGAGAAAGTTTACCAGGATGTTGCCTGATATGGAAGGCAGGTCTTATGAAGAGAGGCTGAGGGATTTGAGGTTGTTTTTGTTGGAAAGAAGGCGACTAAGAGAAGACCTTATTGAAACATATAAGATGATTAGAGGTATAGAGAGGGTGGACAGTGATAGCCTTTTTCTTTGGATGGAGAAAGCTAGCACGAGGGGACATAGCTTTAAATTAAGGGGTGGTAGTTATAGGACGGATGTCAGAGGTAGGTTCTTTACCCAGAGGGTGGTAAGGGTATGGAATGCCCTGCCTGCGTCAGTTGTAGATGCGCCAAGTTTGGTGGCGTTTAAGAGGTTAGTAGATAAGTTTATGAACGAAAAGGGAATGGTTTAGGTTAGAGGGTCATTGCTTTTTCCTAATTGGTCGGCGCAACATCGAGGGCCGAAGGGCCTGTTCTGCGCTGTAATGTTCTATGTCCTAATACACATCTCTCTAACCTCAGTGCTCAGTGTTCCTTTGTTAGCCACTTTAAGACTTGAATAGCAAGTTAAGTGTAAGGATTCGCATTCTAATCAGCAATCTGTAAACTGTCTGTGCTGATATGTGTACTTTTGGAGACCAGGACACCTCATTCGCCTGATGAAGGCACAAACGCCGAAAGCTAGCAGATTTACTATCAAATAAATCGGTTGGATTTAAAATTGGTGTTGCCAGACCTCTTACTGATCTCTGATGAGACAGCAGTGGAATGATTGCAAATGGCCTGAATGCACGCTTTCAGGTAAAGAAAGCCAATCAAGGATCTGACCTCTCTCCAAGGACCTGTGGTGGAAAGTGAATGTGAGCAGATGAGGTTGAGTGTCACAGAAATTAGCCTGCTATGTTTGCAGCCACACCCAAGTGCCAGTCGCTTTAGAGAAGCAGAATAGAACATTGAACATTACGGCGCAGAACAGGCCCTTCGGCCTTCGATGTTGCGCCGACCAATTATGAAAAAAGCAATGACCCTCCAAACTAAACCATTCCCTTCTCTTCCATAAACTTATCAACTAACCTCTTAAACGCCACCAAACTTGGCGCATCTACAACTGCCTCAGGCAGGGCATTTCACTCCCTAACCACCCTTTGGGTAAAGAACCTACCTCTGATATCCGTCCTATAACTATCACCCCTTAATTTAAAGCTGTGTCCCCTCGTGCTAGCTTTCTCCATCCTAGGAAAAAGGCTATCACTGTCCACCCTATCTTAACCTCTAATCATCTTATATGCTTCAATAAGATCCCCTCTTAGCCGCCTCCTTTCTAACGAAAACAACCTCAAATCCTTCAACCTCTCTTCATAGGACCTGCCCTCCATACCAGGCAACATCCTGGTAAACCTCCTCTGTACCCTCTCCAATGCCTCACATCTTTCTTATAATGTGGGGACCAGAACTGCACACAATACTCCAAGTGCGGCCGCACTATAGTTTTGTACAGTTGCAACATGACGTTGCGGTTCCGAAATTCAATCCCCCTACCAATAAAAGCTAAGACTCCGTATGCCTTCTTAACAACCTTATCGACTTGACTGCCTACGTTCAGGGATCTATGCACAAATACACCAAGATCCCTCTGTTCATCAACACTATTAAGAATCCTACCATTAGCCCAATACTCTACACATTTATTATTCCTGCCATAGTGCATTACCTCACACTTTTCCACAATAAACTCCATTTGCCACCTCTCGGCCCAGCTCTGCAACTTGTCCAAGTCTCTCTGCAAACTATAACACCCTCTTCACTATCTACCACTCTACTGACTTTGGTGTCATCTGCAAATTTACTAATCCATCCTTCAATACCCTCATCCAGATCATTTATAAAAATTACAAACAGCAGGGGCCCCAAATCAGACCCCTGAGGTACACCACTTGTAACCGAACTCCACGATGAATATCTCCCATCAACCACCACCCTCTGTCTTCTATCTGCTAGCCAATTCCTAATCCAATTAGCTAAATCACCCTCAATCCCATACATCTGCATTTTCTGCAGAAGGCTTCCATGGGCCACCTTATCAAACGCTTTACTAAAGTCCATATATACCACATCAACCGCCTTACCCCCATCCACCTCTTTGGTTACTTTTTCAAAAAACTCAATGAGGTTAGTAAGGCACGAGCTACCCTTCACAAAACCATGTGAATGAGACCTGAATGTGCTCAAGGTATGGAAAGTTTTTCTCAGGTTTAATAACACAAGAGCACCTGAGCTCATATCTCTTCTCATCAACAGTTGCTTACTCAATTATGTTTTGCGTCAGATGGAATTGGGACTTTAAGCATGTTTTTACTTTCCCACTGTAGACTGGCTGCCATTTTTTCCCCCAGGTTATCCTGTCCAGACAGTATGGCTCGGAGGGACGATTTACCTTCACGTCACACACTCCGGGTGAGCATCAGATCTGTCTGCACTCCAACTCCACAAAGATGGTTCTGTTTGCAGCTGGAAAGCTGGTAAGGGTTGGGCATTGGATACGTTGGTGTAATTTACCTATAGGGCGCTCCATCTAAAAGTAATTCAGCTGCTGGTGTTGCTTATGCTATGTTGCCTTTATCTCAATGTGAAACTGAAAGTGTTGTGTTATACTGAATGGAATGTGTGGCATATGTTTTTCTACAGTACAGTTTAAATTTGTGTCCTGTTCTCATGCTGTGTTCCTCCTTGAGGCTGCAGTGATTCTTAAGTTTACATTTTTCTGCTGCTTTGCATTTTGTTTTTTCACCTCGACCCACTTGAGACATTCAGCCTTTACATAAAGTCTGTAAGGGCCCCTATATATATATATGTACATAATAATACGTTCAGTATGTGCAGTGATAAAACATTGCTTTAGTGTTTCCTCAAAGTGGGAGTTGCAATTCATGGGAGGCTGAATGTCAAAAAATGATCCCCAAAGATGTTCTTACCTTTTTTAGCCCAATTCTCATAGAACAGCATAGGCCCTTTGGCCCTCGATGTTATGCTGAGTTGTGTCCAAACCCAAGATCAAGCTCGCCTGCTGCCTATCATTCTCACAGCAGTACAGTGTATGACCGTATGAGGCAAGAATAAACAGGTCAGTGCATCCTGTATGTGCATTTGGCACCAAGTATCCTGTACATGTGTGCACTTGGCAGCAATGCTCTTCCCCTTTCTAGTAAGCGATTGTAGATATAGATCGGTTTGTTATACAAAGAGTGGATCAGAGATAAATGGTAAGTGAACATGGCTTGGGTCACAAGGGAAGGATATTTGGTAAAAGTAGGTTGCCGGCAAAAATGGTTCGAAAAACATTGCTACAAAGGCCATCCAAATTTGGGGACGTTACGAACACTGTTCGGCTCACTGAATGTGGGAACAGAACCGAAATCAGGATTTACATGCTGTCTCAATGCTCTTATAAACAGCAAGCTCCAAGCTTTTTACAAACTATTTTCAGCATAAATGCATATTTTGATGTTTTGTTTTGATTCTTGTAGTTTTCTTTATTTATCAGATTTGATGTTAGTTCATCGGTGCTCTCATTTTTCCAAGGGAGGCATCACATCCTTCAAGATTTTGGCAACCCATGTCTCTCTGCTGTGCACTGTGTGGTGTAGGACTGATCTCTCTGCCTGTCAGCACTAAACTACTGATTTCAACTAGGGCTGTTAGTATCAGCAGGCACTGACTGGGGAACAGACTCAAAGAAAGCTCAGGTTTTGAATCTCACCAAAAGCTTGAGTGCAAAAGTCAAGACTGACACCTAAGTACAGTGCTGAGGGCAAGTGTACTGTTGGAAGTGCTATCTTTCAGATGAGACATCTGCCTGCTTGGAAGAATGTAACAGATCCATGCAGAACAATATTTTGAAGCAAAACAGGGGAGTTATCACTGGACTCAATCCTTCTGACCAAACTAAATCAAATTAACTGAGTGACAAATTAAAAGGAAAAGCCCCCAAAAAGAAGGAAACAGCCTGAAACAAAAAAACACAAAGCAGAAAGAAAACTTGAAACATCAAACTAAAATGTGATTAAAGGTGTTGATAATATATCCCAGCTCCTCCAGTGCCCAGCCAGCACAGGAGGCCTCGACAGTGCCCTCAGACACCACATGTTCCCTCTCCAGGAACAGCTGGCTGTGAATGCGGTCACAGTAGAGGGGCAGGCAGTTGGGCCAGTCGGTTGCCGCTGCCCAGACCTGTTTATAGCAATTTATCCAGGCCTTGGAGCAGGTTCGTGAGGAGATCCTCCACCTTCACTTACCTGCCTCTGCACCAGGTGCCTGTAGAGCAGGAGCATGGAACTGAAGCATAAACAAAACATCAATAGGAGGTTTTTGAATTAATTAAGAAGGGAGTGCAGTCTATAACATTCAACATAAACATGGTCCACGGACTTCACAAGTTCGCAAAAAGGCCAGGTTTCTTGGGATTGTACAACACTCCAGGTCCCAGGTAATGGAGAAGGTCTCTTCGTAGTTAAACCTCCAATAAGGAATTCCCTGGACACTCAGCCAATATTTCTCCCTCAATTAATAACAAAAAACATGAACTGGTCCTTATCATGTTGTGGCAATTTGAGCATAAATTGACTGCCATGCTTCCTTCATTTCAACAGTACCAACACAAAAAGTATTTTAGTGGCTGTGAAACACTTAAAAATATCTGGTGATTGTGAAAATGAATAAATGTACCACTGCAAGGTTTTTTTGAAATGTCACAATTGCCACAGGTTAGGGAGAGGAATGTTCTGCTCCCCCTCAAGATGTCACTGAACAAGTAATCCAGAGGCCAAGACTCATGAGGCCAAATCCCACCGTAGTAGCTGGAGAAGTTAATTCCAGTTAATTAAATACACCTGGAATAAAAAGCTGGTGTCAGTCATGGTAGCTGTGAAACGGGAATGAAATCTGCTCTCATTACCTGGTTTGGTTTAGCTTTGACTCCATAGCCATAGCAATGTGGTCGACTCTTTCATGCCCATGAAATAACCAAGCACACTCGGCATCAAGTGAAGCTAAGAGGTGAGCGTAGGCCTTCCTGACGGTATCCATTTCTGTGAATGAATAAAAGGAAACCAGAATTTGTGAAGACAGGAATGGGCTCTGCTGTGATACTTCCATGGTTGAATACCATGCAAACAGTGCATTGGCTGGCCTCATAATTTGACGATTAATACTTGAGACATCAGCGAATGTCCTAATATGCATGTGTTGGTACCCCATTATTGAGTGAGTGTCTTCAGTTGTAACATTATTCATGTGTAATATTAACTATAAATCTCCTGTGAACTATTTCTTTTCTCTCTTTCCCCTCTTCTCTCTGATTTAGCGAGTGCACCTTGACATTCAAGTGGGAGAACATGCCAACAACTACCCAGAAATCGCTGCAAAGGATAAGCTGACAGAACTGCAGCTGCGAGTGAGGCAACTGCTGGACCAAGTTGAACAAATTCAAAAAGAGCAGAACTACCAGAGGGTGAGTGAGCAGAAAGTGGTGCCCCAGAATCTCAAACTGCAACAGCCCCTTGGGAATACATAGGGATAATTTTCAGGATTAGTGTGAAATCGAAAGTCGAACAATACTGTGTGATAATACTTCAGTTGCATCTGGTAATGTGCTGCGGCAGGACTGGGAGACAGAGTTCTTGAGCTTAGCAGCCCTTGGCACACAACAAATGAGAATTATCGAACTTAGTTCAGAAGTGGGCTGCAGATGGAAACGTGTATTGAGGCAGCTTTTCAGTTTTTTAAATGTAACGCTCATGCTGAGATTAATTGAATATGTTCAACACTGTTTCTAACTGCTGCGGGATGCCTTCGTGAGTTCTTTCACAACACATTTGATGTGTGGTATTGTAACTGGCTCTAAACACCTGTTTTTGTCTGAAAATTCCACCAAACTTAAAAGCTCTTTGCACACAGAGATTCCACATACAGTGCAACAATACATATCCCATTTTGTCAGGATTGTTGTGAACACCTAGGCCTGGATTACTTTTTAGATATGTTCAGGATTTTTAAACTCAGTTTAAAGCTTATGTACTGGTGTCTTAAGTAGGCTTACATTAACACCGCAATGAAGCTATCGTGAAAATCTCCTAGCTGCCACATTCTGGCCTCTGTTCGGGTACACTGAGGGTGAATTTAGCACGGCCAAAGCACCTAACCAGCACTGCTTTCAGAGCACCTGGAGAAAACCCATGCAGACATGGGGAAAAAATGCAGATTCCACACACACAGTGATCCAAGCTGGGAATCAAACCCAGGTCTCTGGCGCTGTGAGGCAGCAGTGTTAACCTGTGTGCCATTGTACCATTTATATGAATGGCCAGCCATTGTGCTTCCCAGTATTTGCACTGACTGTTGTTGAGACCTGAGTTCCGTAAGCAATGGCAGCCTTCAGTATCTTGCCCAACTGACCATCCTGCAAGTCTGAGTCCAAACATATATGTCAGCAAGCATTCATCATTATCATCTTTCAATCTGACAGACCCTCTGCGTTGGTCTAATTGGATTGCATTCAAGAATGTGAACCCTGCCAGATTGTCTTCCTTCCTGGCCCAGCAATGCAGAGGCCTATTGTCATCCCCAACATATAGAAATGTATACGTAGAATTTAAAGTTTATTTAGTAGTCACTGGTAGGTTTACATTTACTGTGAAAGTATAATAAGGAATTGTGCTATTCAGCTCAACCAGGGTATTTTTTCTCCATCGCTATTATTATATTATCTGCTGCCCCCATTAAGATCAGCCAATCCAGCACAGACTAGCAGTTCAATGACCTTGAGTCTCCTGGGTGCCTGCTTTTGCTTGTCTAATTGTTTGCACTTCTGCAGTGAAAGTTTGTGGCTGATTTTAATTTCTTTGGTCTTACTTTCATTGCTTCATACAGTTTAGGGAAGAGCGATTTCGTCAGACGAGCGAAAGCACAAATCAACGCGTGCTGTGGTGGTCGATCGCACAGACAATTATCCTGATCCTAACCGGAATCTGGCAAATGAAGCATCTGAAAAGCTTCTTTGAGGCTAAGAAACTGGTATAGAGGTCTGCCATTTGTCGTCATTGCTAGCACATGGCAATGAGAAGTCAACCCTCCATGTTCACTGACTCGCTATTTAATAAGACTTTGTACATGTGATACTTGAAGCTCTTCTAGAAATTAAAGGGAGTAACGCTTGGTTACATATCTTATAATAATGGCCGGGTGAGTGACACTGTCGTGAAACAGTTAGTGAAGGGATCCTGGTATATCTGCAAAAAAGGAGTTGCTTCATATTAACCTGTGATTGTTGGTTGAAGGAGGGAGGTTACTCCTAAAGAGATTTTTATTCCACAATAATCATGTATTTCATATCTGTGAAAATTGACGGCAAGTCTGCCTGTCAGATGTTATGATCTGAGAATTCTTTGTGTTCTATGTTGTCAAGTTTTCAGAAAACTGCCTAATTAGGAAGTCTCAAAAATGCAGCATCACTGGCATCATGTTTCAGAGTCCTGAGTTATTCAGATTTTTGACCACACTATCCTCCTTTCTTCCTTCACTCCAACAGTCAGAACTCTGATGATATTATTCCCTTCAGCCTTAAATTTTATTTCTTAGAATTCTGGTTAAATTCTCATAATTTCTTGAAAACAAAATGAGAAGCGCAAACATATCTTCATCTTATTTTAAGCAAATTGATGAAACAGTTTTGAAGGAAGCACTTTATACATACCACTTTGTAAAAGGAAAGCTTTGAACTTGGATTTGTTTACTCAGTAGGAGAACCATATTCCTCTTCTGCTGATGTTTCCTTATCTCTGTATCTGGGAAGAATTGCACAGTGAATGTTTGGGATCGGTGATCGGCTTTGCTTGCTTTGGAAACTTAGCTTTGTGTGTGTACTGAATGGTGGAGGAAATGGAAAATAATCCATAATCTGGTGCATTTTCTGAAACTTGTGAGCGACCTTTCTTTTGTTGTCCAAAGGGCTTGTTTAATTTATTTGAGGATTCAAAAGGAAAATTTAAAGAGTTTGATTTTAAACTTCTGCGCAAGTAGTGTGTGAATGTATTTGCATGTATGTGCAGCAAATGATTAACCACCCAGATCTTCATAGCCAGAATTCCAGAGAGTCCCAAAAATCTCATGCCTGCACCAGGTAGGAGCACGAAGTGGCTGTCTAGCAGGAGGTTTCCTTCTTGTACCCAGACGGAGCACCTCATCTTTTTTTGTTCCTGAAAGAAACAGGAACTTTTGTGCACCTCTTCTGCCCTGACTCCTCTTCTCACTTGACCTTGCCACAGCTTCCTTCACCCAGACTTTGAGTTGGAGTAGCTACCAGACACTGTTGCATACCAGATCTGTCCATTCAAAGAAGGTAATTCTATCGCTTTCTGTTGGGTGTTCAGGTCACAGGATCGGCCATGGGATCTGTGCATGTAAGTTGCACTTTGCAATTTTATCTGCTCACTGACTCGGTTTCCACCGGGCAGACAGCATTTAAAATTAGCCTCTCGCTGTTATCTTATTGCTATCATGAGTTCAATCCTGTGATTTAATTTGATTTGTGAATAGTATACATCAGCCATTTCAGTAGATAGTGCAGTTTGTCAAGAACTCCTTCCCAACAGTCGCTCTGTGCTGTCACTTGTCTTGTTGCAGGTTGTGTTATATGGATCTCTGATTTTGCTGTTCTGTGACGCTCTATGTTAAGAACGAGTGGTGTTAAATGTGATTGTTCGTGAATGGAGAGAGGAAGCTGCTGCATTGGGGATGCATTTGGGTGTCTTGTACCCTGAGAACTTGCTGTTAGTTTTAGTCAGCCTTGGTTTGTCCCATCCCGTTGTTCCCACACACTATATGGCCCTTTTGGCAGAATTTGTTACAGCATTGGAACAGGGAAAGTTATCTAAATTTTAAATAAATTTCTTCAACAATATTGTTTTAAAACGTACACCTGTGTGAAATTCCTTGACTGATTAATCATACCAAGGACAAAATTACAAGCTTCAAAATTACTTAGGTCGATATTAACAGAAATAAAATGCAGGCATGCATTTTTTTTGATCTGCAATTTTACTGAAGATACTAATCCGTTGCAGGAATATCTACAAACACATTATGTGGTCATCTGCTCATATAACCAACGAAGTGTGTTCAAAGTTCATAAGAGAAGTCAGGACTGAAAAAAAGCTATCTGATTTTTCTTTCAAGTTAGATTGAGGAAATATTTTAAAATTATTGTTTGATTTTACTCTGGCACAGTAGTTAGCATTGCTGCTGCACAGAGACAGGAACCTGGGTTCGATTCCAGCCTTGGGTCATTGTGTGGAGTTTGCATGTTCTCCCCGTATTTGTGTGGGTTTCCTCCCACAAAAGATGTGCAGGTTAGATTGATTGGAAGGGTAAATACACGGGGTTGTGTCGTAAGCTTGGGTAAGAGTCTTTTCAGCTTCGATGGGCCAAGTGGCCGCCTTCTGCACTGTAGAGATACTATTCCATGATTTAAAGGTGGAAAAGTTGCTTGTAAATTGTGCCCTTGCACATTGGGAATCTGGATTCATCTCATGAGGTGAAAGCTTCCTCTCTTGGGGACAAGAAATAAGTGCAGTTCAATGCAGCACAGCCAGGACAAGGTTTCTCGGGGTCTCCAGCTGATACTTTGCTCACGGTTTCTCCTAACACCATCGGTTTGGATGTTCTCAGCTGTTTCTGACTGCTGTTTGGCAGTCATCACACTCCGTCCAGTACCAATCATGTGACACAGCTGACCTTTCAACCTTTGATGTGTCAGTAATCAATTTCCAAACTTAATTCAAATTAAACTTTTTCCTGTCTGCATGGATTTCCTCTGGGTGTTCTAGTTTCCTCTCGCAGTCGGAAAGAAGTGCTGGTTAGGTGCATTGGCCAAGTTAAAATCTCCCTCAGTGTACCTGAACACTTGCGGAGTGTGGCAACTAGGGGATTTTCACAGTAACTTCATTGCAGTGTTAATGTCAACTTACACATGACACTAATAAATAAACTTAAACTTACAGTTTTCACTATTTAGATCAATAATATAAATATTATTTTATGAATGCTTGATGTTTAATTTATTACCCATCTTGTCCCATAGTGCTCTCCTCCCCACTATTTTTTGGATATTTCAAGCTGATTGCTACGTCTGAATTATGGGTATCTCGAGAAGTAGAAGCTGTGCTGCAGGTCTCCCGGTATTGAAAGAGTGCAGCTTGCAGCTGGATAAAATGATCCGATGGCAATAATTTAGCCCACCCAAACTAGTCAGGGGCCTAAGTAAGTCCCAGAGAGAGGAAAGCAGATTGTTGAAAGGCCTGCAAAATTGATCCCTCTCAAGAGAAAGAGCAGGGAAAAACAGGATCCAAACATTTCAGCAAAGCAAAGCAATGGGTGGGAGAAAAAGGGCCTGTTTAATTCCCTGTATAGATCATACTTGGAACCAGAGTTGTGATAAGCAGATAGAAAGACAAATGAGAGAAAGTGGCAAGGACAGCCTGATGAATCAGTGTCCCTGAAAAACACTGATAATTTACTTAAAGGAAGAAAATAAACAAAAGTTAAAGGGCTCTATTTTACTATTTTGATTCTAAGTGCTGGGTGTACTTGAAACTGAGCGTTTCCATTCCGATTTTTCGACCTGTTCTCAGGCATCCTATATGCACTTTGCCTGTAGAACTCTGAATTGCGCTGTAGAAGTCTGTGGGTGGGGCTTAATGTGCCTGAAATCCTGCAGCTCTGATAGGAGCCTCCAACTGAATTTGTGCAGAAAAAAAAGATAGTATGCTGCTCTGCTGCCACGTTGGTCTTGGGCTGGGTAATGCCTCTCCCTGGTCCCCACAGATCAGCCCCTGCAACATTACTGACCCCCTTATTCCCTCCCCGCTACACAAAGTGATCGCGGGCCCCTCTCTCCCCCCTCCCCCAACAACTTCATGCACAGGCTCGAACAAGGTTTCTTCACCACAAAGGGCCCTCAAATGATACTATACACTAGATACATCAATGACATTTTCTTCTTTGGACTTATGGACTCACTGAAGCAACTGTATGGTGATATCAACAAGTTCCACCCCCCCCCACCGTCAGACTCACCATGGACTATTCTCCAGAATTGGTTGCATTCTTGGACACACGCATCTCCATCAAGGATGGTCACCTCAGCACCTCACTGTACTGCAAGCCCACAGCCAACCTCACAATGCTCCATTTCTCCAGTTTTCACCCTAAACACGTTATTAAAGAAGCCATCCCCTTTGGACAAGCCCTCCATATACACAGGATTTGTTCAGATGAGGAGGATTGTGACAGACACCTTGAGACACTGAATGATGCCCTCATAAAAACAGGATATAGTGCTTGACTCATCGACACATCGACCTTCTTCGAAGACAAACACGGGGGACAGAGTACCCTTCGTCGTCCAGTACTTCCCTGGAGCAGAGAAGCTATGACATCTCTGGAGTCTTCAACATATCATTGATAAAGATGAACATCCCGCCAGGGCCATTCCCACACCCCCACTTTTTGCCTTAAACAACCGCACAATCTCAAACAGACCATTGTTCGCAGCAAACTACCCAGCCTTCAAGAGAACAGTGACCATAGTATCACACAATCCTGCCACAGCAACCTCTGCAAGACCTGCCAGATCATCGACATAGATGACATCATCACACATGAGAATACCATCCACCTGAAAGTTGATACGTACTCATGCAACTCGGCCAACGTTGTCTACGTTGTAAGAAAGGATGTCCCAAAGCATGGTACGTTGGGGAGACCATGCAGACACTATGACAGCGGATGAATGAACATTGCTCGACAATCACAGGCAAAGGTGTTCCCTTCCTGTTGGCAAACGCTTCAGCGGTCATGGGCATTCAGCCTCTGACCTTCGGTTAAGCATTCTCCAAAGGGGCCTTCATGACACACGATAGTGCAGAGTCGCTGAGCAGAGACTGATAGCCAAGTTCCATAAACATGAGGACGGCCTCAACAGGGATCTTGGGTTCATGTCACACTATCTGTAACCTCGATGATTTGCCTGGGTTTGGAAAACCTCACTTACTGTGCTGTCTGGAGACAATACACATCTCTTTAACCTGTGCTCAGTGCTCCTTCCACTCACGTTGTCGACCACTTTAAGATTTGAATAGCAGGTTAGGTGTAAAGATTTGCATTCTAATCAGTAATCTGTAAACTGTGCTGTTATATGCTTTGTCTGAGGCCACTACTCTGCATTCACCTGACAAAGAGGGAAACCTCGAAAGCTTGTGAGTTTACTATCAAATAAATCGGTTGGGCTTAACTGGGTGTTGTCAGACTTCTTACTGTGCTCAGGCAGAGTGGCAGCAGAACCTGCTTTTTCTCCTCCCATTGATCTCAAGCAGAATGGCAGTGGAACCTGCTCTTTCACTCCTCCCCCCCACCTCCCCCACCCCACCATTGACCTCAGTTAGAGGGAAGGTCCCCCCGCCACCCCACTGATCTCAAGCAAAGAACTTTTGGATGCCAAGCACCTATCTCCTCATGAATTGGAGCGCCCGAATCAGACTTTTACACAGCATATCGGTTTTGTACCAATTCTGGATGGGTGAATGCAGTGGTAAAATGTAAAATACTGGTAAAGTTGGGCATGCACCCCATTATGTCAATTTAAATGCATGCAAATATGGTGAAATTACCATTGTGTCTTTTTCAGGCAAGTTCCCAAACATGGCCATTTTCAGGCCTTGGTTGGGCGCGGATCTCACTACTTGCCTCACGCTCGCCTTTACCAAATTTTGAACATTCAAACGGGTGCAGTGCAATAGTAAAATTGGACCGAAAGAATCAAACTGGTGAGATTTTGTTCCAACTGTATTTTGCAGGGGAAGAAGGTTAGAAATGTGGACTGCACCCTAGAACTGTGAGAAAGTTAGGGTTACCTCCTCAAAGAATTCTAACATATTTGTCAGGCATGTCCTCCCCTTGGTTAAGGGTTATATAACAGTGAGTAGGTAAAAACCTACTAAGGGTAGGTTTTTGATGTGTTCGGCACAACTTGTGGGCCGAAGGGCCTGTTTGTGCTGTAGTGTTCTATGTTAAACCATGTTGACTTCATCCTATTTTATCACGCATATCCAAGTATTCAGAAATTTCATCCTTGGAATCCATTGGGAAAATAGAGCAAAATTCGCATGGTTTTGTCTTATAAGGCCATAAGACATAGGAGCAGAATTATGCCACTCGGCCCATCGGGTCTGCTCCCGTCATTCAATCATGGTTGATGTTTTTCTCATCCTCTTTCTCCTCCCTTATTCTCATAACCCCTGATCCCCTTATTAACCAAGAACCTATCTCTCTCTGCTTTAAAGACGCTCAGTGACGTGCCCTCACAGCCTCCTGAGGCAGAGTTCCACAGATTCATTACTTCCTAGCTGAAGAACTTCCTCCTCATCTCTGTTTTAAGGGATCATCCCTTTTACCTGAGTTGTGCCGTCTGGTTCCAGTTTTTCTTATGATTGGAAACATCCTCTCCATGTTCACTCTATCCAGGTTTCACAGTATCCTGTAAGTTTCAATAAGATCCCCCTCATCCTTCTAAACTCCAATGAGTACAGACCCAGAGTCCTCAACTGTTCCTCATGTGACAAGCTCTTCATTTCAGGAATCATTCTTGTGAACCTCTTCTGCACCTTTTCCAAGGCCAGCACATCCTTCCTTAGATACGGGACTGAAAATTGCTCAGAATACTCCAAATGTTGTCTGACCAGAGCTGTATACAGCCTCAGAAGTGCACCTCTGATCTTAAATTCTAGCCCTCTCAACATGAATGCTATCATTGCATTTGCCTTCCAACTGTTGACTGAACCTGCACGTTAACCTTAAGAGAATCTTGAACCATTTCTCCCAAGGCCTTGTGTTTCTGATTTACTAAGCATTTCCCCATTTAGAAAAATCTATGCCTCCATTCATAGAAACGTAGAACATAGAATAATACAGCACAGTACAGGCTCTTTGGCCTCAATGTTGTGCCGAGCTTTGTTCAAACCAAGATCAAGCTATCCCATTCCCTATCGTTCTGGAGTGCTCCATGTGCCTATCCAAAAATCAGTTGAAAGTTCCTAAAGTGTCTGACTCCACTATCACAACAGGCAGTCCATTCCACAACCCAACCACTCTGAATAAAAAACCTAACTCAGACATCCCTCCTACATCTCCTACCATGAACCTTATACCCCCTTGTCATAGCTACATCCACCCAAGGAAATAGTCTCTGAACGTCCACTCTATCTATCCCCCTTGTCATCTTATAAACCTCTATTAAGTCACCTCTCCTCCTCTTCCACTCTGAAGAGAAAAGCCCTGGTTCTCTCAACTTTTGTTCATAAGATTTATCCTCCAAACCAGGCAGCATCTTGGTAAATCTCCCTGTACTCTCTCCAATGCTTCCACATCCTTCTTATAGTGAGGGGACCAGAACTGAACACAGTATTCCAACTGTGGTCTCATGAAGGTCCTGCACAGCATAACTCCACGGCTCTTAAACTCAAACCTCCTGTTAATAAATGCTAACGCACTATACGCCTTCTTGAACGGCAACCTTCAGAGATCTGTGGATATGAACCCCAAGATCCCTCTGTTCCTCCACATTCCTCAGAACCCTGCCGTTGACCACATAATCCGCATTCAAATACCAAAATGAATCACCTCGCACTCAGAACATAGAACATTACAGCGCAGAACAGGCCCTTCGGCCCTCGACGTTGCGCCGACCAATTAGGAACAAACAGTGACCCTCTAACCTAAACCATTCCCTTTTCATCCATAAACTTATCTACTAACCTCTTAAACGCCACCAAACTTGGCGCATCTACAACTGCAGCAGGCAGGGCATTCCATACCCTTACCACCCTCTGGGTAAAGAACCTACCTCTGACATCCGTCCTATAACTACCACCCCTTAATTTAAAGCTATGTCCCCTCGTGCTAGCTTTCTCCATCCTAGGAAAAAGGCTATCACTGTCCACCCTATCTAAACCTCTAATCATCTTATATGTTTCAATAAGGTCTCCTCTTAGCCGCCTTCTTTCTAACAAAAACAACCTCAAATCCCTCAGCCTCTCTTCATAAGACCTGCCCTCCATACCAGGCAACATCCTGGTAAACCTCCTCTGTACCCTCTCCAATGCCTCCACATCTTTCTTATAATGTGGGGACCAGAACTGCACACAATACTCCAAGTGCGGCCGCACTAGAGTTTTGTACAGTTGCAACATGACGTTGCGGCTCCGAAATTCAATCCCCCTACCAATAAAAGCTAAGACTCCGTATGCCTTCTTAACAACCTTATCGACTTGATTGCCAACTTTCAGGGATCTATGCACACATACACCAAGATCTCTCTGTTCATCAACACTATTAAGAGTCCTACCATTAGCCCTATACTCTACACATTTGTTATTCCTGCCAAAGTGAATTACCTCACACTTTTCCACATTAAACTCCATTTGCCACCTCTCGGCCCAGCTCTGCAACTTGTCCAAGTCTCTCTGCAAACTAGAACACCCCTCTTCACTACCTACCACTCCTCTGACTTTGGTGTCATCCGCAAATTTACGAATCCGTCCTTCAATACCCTCATCCAGATCATTTATAAAAATTACAAACAGCTTGGGCCCCAAAACAGATCCCTGAGATACACCACTAGTAACCGAACTCCACGATGAATATCTCCCATCAACCACCACCCTCTGTCTTCTATCTGCTAGCCAATTCCTAATCCAATTAGCTAAATCATCCTCACTTATCAAGGTTAAACTCCATCTGCCACTTTTCGGCCCAGCTCTGCATTCTATCAATGTCTCTTTGCAGCCTGCAAGAGCCCTCCACCTCATCCACTACTCCACCAATCTTGATGTCATCAGAAAATTTACTGACTCATCCTTCAGCCTCTCCTCCAAGTCATTGATAAAAATCACAAATTGCAGAGGACTCAGCACTGATCTCTGTGGTATACTGTTGATAACTGGTCTCTAGTCTGAAAGTTTTCCATCCACTACCACCACCCTCTGTCTTTTATAGATAGCCAGTTACTTATCCAATCGGCCAAATTTCCCTCTATCCCATGCCTCCTTACTTTCTTCATGAGCCGACCCAGGAACTTTTATTAAGCGCCTAACTAAAATCCATGTACACGACATCAACTGCTCTACCGTCATCCACACACTTAGTTACCTCCTCAAATAATTCAATCAAATTTGTGAGGCAAGACTTATCCTTCACAAATCCGTGTTGACTATCCCAGATTAAGCTGAATCTTTCCAAATGGTCATAAATCCTATCCCTCAGGACCTTTTCCATGAACTTGCTGACCACTGAAGTAAGACTAACTGGCCTATAATTACCAGGGTCATTCCTATTTTCTTTCTTGAACAGAGAAACAACATTCACCACTCTCCAGTCTTCTGGCACTATCAAAGCCAAAGACAATCTTATCACTTGCCTCGCAAAGAATCCTAGGATGTATCCTATCTGGCCCAGGGAACTTATTGACCCTCAGATTTTTTCAAAATTGCTAATATATCTTCTCTCATAGAGAAGATATATTAGCATTAGTAGACATTCTCTCATAGAGGATGTCTACCTCCTCTATCCTATCAGCCTGTATCACACTCTCAACCTCAAAAACGTGGGCTCTCTCCTTAGTGAAGACTGAAGAAAAGTATTCATTCAACGTCTCACCTATCTTTTCTGACTCCATGTACAAGTTCCCACAACTATCCTTGACTGGCCCTAACCTCACCTCGTCATTTTATTTCTCACACAAGGGTAAAAAACCTTAGGGTTTTTCTTGATCCAACCCGCCAAGGATATCTCATGCCCCCTTCTAGCTCTCCTAAGCCCTTTTTAGCTCATTCCTTGCTATTTTGTAATCCTCAAGCGTCCCAACTGAACCTTGTTTTCTCATCCTTGCATACTCTTCCTTTTTCCTCTTGACAAGACATTCAACCTCTTTTGTGAACCATAGTTCCATCACTTGGCCATTTCCTCCCTGCCTGACAGTGACATACTTATCAAGTATGGCATTTATCCAAGGTTGCTTAGGGAGGTGCGAGGTGAAATTGCTGGGCGTCTGACGCAAATCTTTGTCTCTTCCTTGGACACAGGTGAGGTCCCAGAGGACTGGAGAATAGCTAATATTGTACCGTTGTTTAAAAAGGGTAGTAGGGATAACCCTGGAAATTATAGGCCGGTGAGTTTGACGTCAGTGGTAGGGAAGCTGTTGGAGGGGATTCTTAGAGATAGGATGTATAGGCACTTAGAGCGTTGCAATCTGATTAGGGATACGCAGCATGGATTTGTTAAGGGGAGGTCGTGCCTTACAAATCTGGTAGAATTTTTTGAGGAGGTGACGAAAACGGTGGACGAAGGGTGAGCCGTTGATGTCGTCTATATGGATTTTAGTAAGGCGTTTGACAAAGTCCCTCATGGGAGGTTAGTTGAAAAGGTCAAGGCTAATGGGATACAAGGACAGGTAGCTAGATGGATAAGTAACTGGCTTGGTAATAGGAGACAGAGAGTAATAGTGGAAGGATGTTTCTCTAGCTGGAGGTCGGTCACTAGTGGTGTGCCGCAGGGCTCGGTACTGGGACCTCTTCTATTTGTAATATATATAAATGACTTGGAAGAGGGAGTAAGTGGAGTGATCAGCAAGTTTGCAGACGATACAAAGATGGCTGGACTTGCGGATAGTGAGGAGCATTGTCAGGTGATACAGCAGGACATAGGTAGGCTGGTAGCTTGGGCAGACAGATGGCAGATGGAATTCAATCCTGATAAATGTGAGGTGATGCATTTTGGGAGAAAGAATGTAGGGGAGAGGTATATGATAAAGGGTAGACCTATTAAGAGTATAGAAACGCAGAGGGACCTGGGGGTGCAGGTGAACAAGTCTCTGAAGGTGGCAGAGCAAGAGGAGAAGGTTGTGAAGAAAGCATATAGTATGTTAGCCTTTATAGGAAGGGGTATAGAGTACAAGAGCTGCCTTTAATGTTGCAGTTTGTATAAAACGCTGGTTAGACCTCATTTGGAATACTGCGTCCAGTTCTGGTCGCCTTACTACCGGAAGGACGTGGAGACTCTGGAGAGAGTGCAGAGGAGTTTTACCAGGATGCTGCCTGGTATGGAAGGTCTGAGTTACGAGGAGAGGTTAGGCAAATTGGGACTGTTTTCCTTAGAAAGACGTAGACTTAGAGGAGATCTAATAGAGGTGTACAAGATTCTGAAGGGGATAGATAGAGTAAACACGGTTAAGTTTTTTCCTAGGATGGACTCAAATAGCATGAGGGGTCACAGCCTTAGGGTGAGGGGGGTAAGGTATAATTTGGATGGTAGAGGGAGTTTTTTCACACAGAGGGTGGTGGGGGTATGGAATGCACTGCCAAGTAAAGTGGTGGAGGCAGGTACTCTGGAGTTATTTAAGAAATACTTAGATGGGCACATGAACAGAATGGGAATGGAGGGGTATAGAAAACTGATTTAAAATAGGGATCATGAGCCTTGGGAGTTCCTGGGAAGTGTGTAAATAGATGATGATATTGATGTACTTGTTTTTATCCTACAGGTGCTTTGGTCCACCTTGTTGTCTAACAAGGGCATACACGCGATGGGTCGTGAGAGGGCTGCTCTTGGATTTTTTTGAGTGTATCCTAGTGCTTCACGTCGTTAGTGTACGCTTGACCTGGACCATTTGATGGGCAACACGACAGCTCAGTGACTATTGCTGTGCTGTGCAGATACATGGATTTGGGCCTGTGTCTGTGGGAGTTTGCGCATTCTCCCCGTGCTTGTGCGGGTTTTCTCCGGGAGCTCCGGTTTCCTCCCACATCCCAAAGATGTGCTCTTAGGCTAATTGGCAAAACAAATTCTCCCTAAATTGTCTCAAATTTGGTTTTTAATCCATAGATCTATAAACATGGATAGGGATCGCAGGTAGAGATGGGAACATCAGGGTGGCGGCGCAGGCTCGTTGGGCCGAAGGACCTGTTTCCCGTGCTGTTTTGTTCTTTGTTCTTTTGTTCTTTGTACGTGCAGTATTTGTTCCTTGAACAAGTTTCGCTTTTCATTTGTGATTTTCCCTGACAGTTTTTGTTCCCATCTTATGCTCCCTAATTCTTGCCTAATCACATCATAATTACCCCTGCCCCAGTTATAAACCTTGCCCTGTCCTGTGACCCTCTCCCTCTCCATTGCAATAATGAAAGACACTGAATTGTGGTCACTGTTTCCAAAGTGCTCCCCCACAAACAAATCTAACATTTGGCCCAGTTCATTACCCAGTTCTGAGTCTAATGTGGCCTCACCTCTTGTCAGCCTATCCACATATTGTGTCAGGAAACTCTTCCTGACACAGAAAATACTCTTCAGTATTTTGTCAGTTTCAGTGAAATCACCTCCCATTCTTTGAACTCTAGAGAATACAGGCCCCGTTTTCCTCAATTTTTCTTCATCAGACAGTCCTGCCATCCTGGGAACAAGCCTGATGAACATTTGTTGCTATAGAACATAGAACATTACAGCACAGAACAGGCCCTTCGGCCTTCGATGTTGCGCCGACCAATATAAAAAGCAATGACCCTCCAAACTAAACCATTCCCTTCTCTTCCATATACCTATCAACTAACCTCTTAAACGCCACCAAACTTAGCGCATCTACAACTGCTGCAGGCAGGGCATTCCACTCCCGAACCACCCTTTGGGTAAAGAACCTACCTCTGATATCCGTCCTATAACTATCACCCCTTAATTTAAAGCTGTGTCCCCTCGTGCTAGCTTTCTCCATCCTAGGAAAAAGGCTATCACTGTCCACCCTATCTAAACCTCTAATCATCTTATATGTTTCAATAAGGTCTCCTCTTAGCCGCCTTCTTTCTAACGAAAACAACCTCAAATCCCTCAGCCTCTCATCATAAGACCTGCCCTCCATACCAGGCAACATCCTGGTAAACCTCCTCTGTACCCTCTCCAATGCCTCCACATCTTTCTTATAATGCGGGGACCAGAACTGCACAGAATACTCCAAGTGCGGCCGCACTAGAGTTTTGTACAGTTGCAACATGACGTTGCGACTCCGAAATTCAATCCCCCTACCAATAAAAGCTAAGACTCCATATGCCTTCTTAACAACCTTATCGACTTGACTGCCTGCTTTCAGGGATCTATGCACAAATACACCAAGATCCCTCTGTTCATCAACACTATTAAGAATCCTACCATTAGCCCTATACTGTACACATTTATTATTCCTGCCAAAGTGCATTACCTCACACTTTTCCACATTAAACTCCATTTGCCACCTCTCAGCCCAGCTCTGCAACTTGTCCAAGTCTCTCTGCAAACTATAACACCCCTCTTCACTATCTACCACTCCACCGACTTTAGTGTCATCCGCAAATTTACTAATCCATCCTTCAATACCCTCATCCAGATCATTTATAAAAATTACAAACAGCAGGGGCCCCAAAACAGACCCCTGAGGTACACCACTTGTCACCGAACTCCACGATGAATATCTCCCATCAACCACCACCCTCTGTCTTCTATCTGCTAGCCAATTCCTAATCCAATTAGCTAAATCACCCTCTATCCCATACATCTGCATTTTCTGCAGAAGTCTTCCATGGGCCACCTTATCAAACGCCTTACTAAAGTCCATATATACCACATCAACCGCCTTACCCCCATCCACCTCTTTGGTCACTTTTTCAAAAAACTCAATGAGGTTAGTAAGGCACGACCTACCCTTCACAAAACCATGCTGACTATCCCCAATCAATTCATTTCTCTCTAAATAACTATAAATCCTATCCCTAATAATTCTCTCCAATACTTTGCCCACAACAGAAGTAAGACTCACTGGCCTATAATTCCCTGGAAGGTCTCTCTTCCCCTTCTTGAACAATGGGACCACATTCGCTATCCTCCAGTCCTCCGGAACCACACCCGTAACCAACAACGACCTGAAGATCAGAGCCAGAGGCTCTGCAATCGCCTCTCTTGCCTCCCAGAGAATCCTAGGGTAAATCCCGTCCGGCCCAGGGGACTTATCCAACTTCAAACCCTCAGAATATCTAGCACATCCTCCCTATCTACTTCATACTTTCCAGTTTGCAACCCTGTACCTCAGTGTTCTCCATAACTACATTTACATCACCCTGCGTGAATACCAAAGAGAAATATTTATTCAGTGCCTCTCCAATCTATTCAGGCTCCACGCACAACTTCCCACTGCTGTCTGGGAATTCCTGCTATGTCAGGAATATCCTTCTGAAAATAAGCGGAGTAAAACTGCACGCAATGTTCCAAGTCTATTCTGACCCAGATTCTATAAAGTTGAAGCAGAACTTAGCTATTCCTGAATTCAAATTTTGTTGTGACAAACGTACCATTAACCTTCTGAGTGGCTTGCTATACCTGCATATTAGCCTTCATGATACTTTCTTGAATACAACTGAGTGGTATTGCAGATAGAGGAAATTAGAAATGAAATGTATAAAAAACCTTCAGAGGCAGAAGTCCCTTCACCAAAATCCCTTTATTTACAATCACAACAGCAGTGCATAGAGTGCTCACAGTTTACCTGCAGGAGTGCCAGAGGAATTGACAATCCCAACTAAATACAAGGAAACGACTCCCTGTGCATCAATTGACTCCTTAATCAGGGAGTCATAAATAGGCTAACCTCAATGACCTGATTGAAGTCATTACATAAACACAAAATGCAGGAAAAGGTTTGTTGGCCCAATAGCTTCTATGGAGAAAAAAACAGAGATGCTTAGGCAATAGTGACACCTCAGTGTCATTCACAAGTTCATCTGACCAGATCACTGTGAGTTAGAGTCTCATCCTCAAATTTGAGCAAATGACATAGACTGATGTAACAGAGGGAAAGCTGCTGTGTTAATGGTGATGAGGCCATGTCTCTCTGTTCAGTTGGACGGAAGAGATAGTGACCATTCTCAAGAAAGGACATAGTTTTCCTGGTACTCTGGCCAACATTCTTCCCCTGAGTCTGTACCACTGGAAACAAACAACTCATTCATTTCACTTTGCAATCTTGTTATGGGCAAAGTGATTGCTTTGTCACCTACCATGACATTAAGTGCAATTCAAAATGGTTTGGGATGTTTCTGACAGATGCGATGTAGATTGAGTATGTAGATATTAAGGAAGCGGATGTGTTAGAACTTTTAAATGCTATCAAGATAGACAAGTCTCCAGGACCAGATGGGATGTACCCCAGGTTATTGTGGGAGGTGAGGGATGTCATTGCAGAGCCCCTGGCGATGATCTTTGCGTCGTCGATGGAGACGGGAGAGGTTCCGGAGGATTGGAGGATTGCGGATGTGGTCCCTATTTTCAAGAAAGGGAACAGGGATAGTCCTGGAAATTACCGACCGGTGAGTCTGACCTCAGTGGTTGGTAAGCTGATGGAGAGGCTTCAGAGGGACAAGATTTACGAGCATTTGGAGAAGTTTAGGTTGATTAGAAATAGTCAGCATGGTTTTGTAAAAGGCAGGTCGTGCCTTACAAGCTTAATTGAGTTCTTCGAAAATGTGACTGAACACATTGACAAAGGAAGAGCAGTGGACGTGGTGTACGTGGACTTCAGCAAGGCATTTGACAAGGTCCCCCATGCAAGACTTCTTGAGAAGGTGAGAGGGCATGGGATCCAAGGGGCTTTGGCCTTGTGGATCCAGAACTGGCTTGCCTGCAGAAGGCAGAGGGTGGTTGTGGATGGCTCTTTTTCTGCATGGAGGTCGGTCACCAGTGGAGTGCCCCAGGGATCTGTTCTAGGACCCTTGCTGTTTGTGATTTTCATAAATGACCTGGATGAGGAAGTGGAGGGATGGGTGAGTAAGTTCGCCGATGACACGAAGGTCGGTGGTGTTGTGGATGGTCTGGAGGGATGTCAGAAGTTGCAGCAGGACATCGACAGGATGCAGCACTGGGCGGAGAAGTGGCAGATGGACTTCAACGCGGACAAATGTGTTGTGGTCCATTTTGGCAGATCCAATGGGATGAATGAGTACACTATCAAAGGTAGAAGTCTTAGCTGTGTGGAAGAGCAGAGGGATCTTGGGGTCCGGGTCCATAAGACTCTCAAATCGGCCTCCCAGGTGGAGGATGTGGTTAAGAAAGCTTACGGTGTACTGGCCTTCATTCATCGAGGGATTGAGTTCAGGAGTCAGGAGGTAATGCTGCAGCTTTATAGGACCCTTGTCAGACCACACTTGGAGTACTGTGCGCAGTTCTGGTCGCCTCACTATAGGAAGGACGTGGAAGCTATTGAAAGGGTGCAGAGGAGATTTACAAGGATGTTGCCTGGATTGGGAGGCATGCCTTATGAAGACAGGTTGAGGGAGCTGGGACTGTTCTCCCTGGAGAGACGAAGGTTGAGAGGCGACCTGATAGAGGTTTACAAGATGTTGAGAGGAATAGATAGGGTGGACTCTCAGAGACTATTTCCCAGGGCTGAAATGGTCGCGACGAGAGGGCACAGATTTAAGGTGCAGGGAAGCAAGTACAAAGGGGATGCTAGGGGAAAGTTTTTCACTCAGAGGGGGGTGAGTGAATGGAATTGGCTGCCATCAGTGGTGGTCGAGGCGAACTCGCTGGGGTCTTTTAAAAGACTTCTGGATGAGTATATGGGATCCAGTGGGATTGGGGGTTATAGATAGGTCTATGGCTGGGTAGGTTTTGATGTGTTCGGCACAACTTGTGGGCCGAAGGGCCTGTTTGTGCTGTAGTGTTCTATGTTCTATATTCTATGTACATTTGTACTTCATTTTATCAAAAGTTCTAGATTTTATTCTTTATATGTAAGTAGCTGATCTGAAGCTCAAGAGGATTTATGGTTCTGAGAAATGTCTCACAACACTGTGGCTTAAAGGAATGAATTTTCTTTAAGGAATTGTCATTCATTTTTAAAGAGGAGGGGTTCGGATTAGTGGATAAGCAGCACATTCAGCTTCATGCAAGTAGAACATAGAACATTGAACAATACAGCACAAACAGGCCCTTCGGCCCACGAGTTGCGCTGATCACATCTATATCTACCAATCCACAGACCTATCCTATACTCATCCAGAAGTCTTTTAAAAGACTCCAGTGAGTTTGCCTCAACCACCTCCGACGGCAGCCAATTCCATTCACTTACCACCCTCTGAGTGAAAAACTCGGGTTTTTCACTAACATCCCCTCTATATGTGCTTCCCTGCACCTTAAATCTGTGTCCTCTCGTAGTGACCATTTCAGCTTAGGGAAATAGTCTCTGAGAGTCCACCCTATCTATTCCTCTCAATGTTTTATAAACCTCTATCAGGTCGCCTCTTAACCTACGTCTCTCCAGTGAGAAGAGTCCCAGCTCCTCAACCTATCTTCAAAAGGCCTGCCTCCCAATCCAGGCAACATCCTTGTAAATCTCCTCTGAACTCTCTCAATAGCTTCTACATCCTTCCTATAGTGAGGTGACCAGAACTGCGCACAATACTCCAAGTGAGGTCTGACAAGGGTCCTATAGAGCTGCATCATTACCTCCTGACTCCTAAGCTCTATTCCTCGAATAATGAAGGCCAGTACACCGGACGCCTTCTTGACCACTTCCTCCACCTGCGAGGCCGATTTAAGAGTCCTATGGACCTGGACTCCGAGATCCTTCTGCTCTACAACACAGCTAAGACTCCTACCCCTTATATTGTACTCTTTCATCCCATTATTCCTGCTAAAATGGACCACTACACATTTATCCGCATTGAAGTCCATCTGCCACTTCTCTGCCCAGTCTTGCATCCTGTCTGTGTTCCGCTGCAACTTTTGACATCCCTCCACACCATCCACAACACCACCGACCTTTGTATCGTCGGCGAACTTACTAACCCATCCCTCCACTTCCTCATCCAGGCCATTTATGAAAATAAATGCCAAGGCATCATTTTATAAATTGAAGCAAGCTGTGATGCGCAGATGACGTGACATCTTAAAATAGTGCCCAGACCTGATCACTGAGGTCTATGAAAAAGAGAGATGAAAGATTAAATGTTGCAGAGAAGCATCCACAAGATTAATTGCCACCATCAGAGTGTAGAAAGCGACTGAGATAGTCTAGAATCACTATATTTGTTACATTTTCCCATATCAGCCACGTCATTGCCCTATCCAGGTGAGCTGAGATTGTTAATTTAGTTTCAGTTACTGGCTCATGTTCACTGGGTTTTGTGACTCAAGAAGAAGTTTGATTTATATCACGCTTTTCATAGAGGAAGATGTCCCCAAACTACTTCGCCAGAGTTATTGTGACAAATGATGAAAAATTTGGTCAAAGGAACAGATTTTGGGGAATCATCTCAAAGGAGGCTGAGGTTCAGGGAGAGAATTCCAGAGTTTTGGAGTCTCAGTAGCTACGGTGAGTGCAGCCATTAAAAGGAGAGCTAAGTGAGACGCCAGGATTGGAGGAGCTCAGTAATCTTGTCAGGTGGTAGAGCTGGAGATAATTACAAAGGTATGTGGTGGAAAATAATGAGGGATTGAAAACAAGAAGAATTGGAGATTTAAAATTGAGGCCTTGCTGAAATCTAATAAAGAACAGCAAGCACAGCGGTAACTTAATTGTTTAGAATTCTTCGGCTGAGATTTTACTGTCTCGCTCGTCCGGAACCTATATGATCTGGCCCAAAATCAACAGACTATTCCATGTCCACCCTTCACTCGTGGGTGGGATGGCAAAATTCCAGCTTTAAAGTTAGCAATAGAATACCTCTCCACTCATTTGGGTGTATGTGAGCTTTTAAGCCCTGAGAGAAGGTTCAGATAATGTTTACCTCAGTTGAAGAGTGCCATTGTTTTATTTTTGAGAACTTATAAAGGTGATATCTGTGCAGTTCTGAAAGACGCTGGTAGCCCGGTGCTGCTGTCAGCAACTAGCACTGCTGTTTGTCTTTTTCAATGCCAAAATAAAATGCATTTTCATTTCTTAAATACTTTGAATAAATTGGGTCAACATAGAGATACAATGTAATCATTTAACAAAACACAGCACATTCAGCACATATTTGAGATTAGGATTCCTTGCTTTTCTGTCTTTGTGTCTCCACCTCTTTCAAAAATAGATTCAATCTTTCTCAGCACTAGCTGTGCGCACTGTGCTTACTCCTCTCCTCTGACTCTATTGGGTTTTGCTATCTATGAAGTGATGAAGTTGCAAAGATTGGATATACAAGCGCTGAGTCCATGAGGGGCAAAAGTGGATGTGTGCAATAATTCATGGTGTCTGCAAGTCCATGCAGGGGATAAAATAAACTTACTTCAAGCAGGTGATTTTTTTTTTTGCATGCAGATCAGTAAATTACTGGAATTGCCAGCCTCCCTTAACAAATCAAGCTCTGAAAGAGTTAAAAGAAAAATATTGCTTCAGTTTGTGGTTGACAGGTAAGAATGACGTTCTTCAAATTGCTAAATGCATTTGTCAGATTAATCCAACCTTTCAGATATGTTGCAGAACACCAACATTCCTTTGATTACTTACTTTGTTAATTCTTTATCCCCCTCCTGATGTTTTTAGGACCCATTGATGCTGAGTAACAGTTCTTGAAGTTTCTCCTCAGTTATGAGTCGCAGAGTGTGGCAATCCCTATTTCTGACCTTAGCTCTTGCACTGAAAGGTAGTGGCTGTTTTTCACTTTGTGTCTTCAGCAAGATATCCTAATCTCTCCATTTTAACAACTGGCTCTTGTTATTACTGCAGTAGTCAGACAGGCTGAAGTTAAGAAACAAGTCAGTGGTTTTCGCCTGGATGCTCTACAAACTAAGACTACCCTTACAGCAGAGGATGTAATCGTCAGGATTAACCAGCGTAAGTTTCTGAGTTAATGTCTCTGTTTATTTCACCGTCAGTGGGGGTAAGTTATTCCTCAGCTCCAAAAACCAAACATGGAACTGCTCTTTGGATAGCTCCCCTCATTCCTTTGGCAGCAATTTAAAATCAACTCTTGCTGCAAATATTTAAGTGTGTTCTAAATTACTTTTTGCTGGTTTGTTTATCTTTTGAATACACAATGCAGCATCCTGATTGAGCTGTCAGATAAAATTGTTACCTTTTGCTCTCCTGGTTACAGGTATCTTTCGATATGAAAAGCCCTGGAGGAGCTTCCTCATTGAAGGGGACATCATCAAACCTGTAAGTTCCTTTCAGGCTGACCTTGTCCTTTTTCCAGAACATGTGTAATGCTCCATTGCCCCACTTCACTAGTTGGGGAGGTGGGGGGAGTGGTTGGCAAGGGAATGATGTATTCTGTTGATGCTGATATAATTCTGTTTTCTGCTCTTTGCGGATAAGTTCACCAATTTTTGGTTCTGCTTAAGCACCAATCTGCTAATCTTTTTGAGCAAGCAGTACAGGGGGTTGCAAGGGCCAAGAGATAGGGGAGAGTTGGGTTAGTTGGTGGATCTTTTTGGTGGCTTTTTGAGGATCTGCTCCTGGACTTTGCTTAAACAGGTGCCGACTAGTTGAGAGAATGGCTGGAGGTAAGGGTGGGATGGAATGGGTAGGAGGGACAGAGATAGTGGGGGAGCCACCTGCCTGGTCTTTACTCTGTGGTTATGTCCGTGCCACGGTGGCATTAAAAAGGGATCAAGGAGCCTTCTATGATCATTGGACATGGCAGGATGCAGTGTGTCTTGTACACAATTAGCATAAACATGTTGAATTGATTGTTTTATTTTTGGCAGCATTTGATGCTTAATTTTGTACGTTTTACTTGGAGTCATAGAGGTTTACAGCATGGAAATAGACCCCTCAGTCCAACTTGTCTATGCTGCCCTTTGTTTTTGAACCATTAAGCTAATCCCAGTTGTACCATTTGGTCTATGACCCTCCAATCCCAACTTACCCATGTAACTGACTAAAAGCTTTTTGCAGTTTTGATTGGTCCATCCTATATTGATGGTCTAAAAGTTAATCCTGTGATGATTTTTTGGGTGACCTGAAGATAGTTGGCAAAGAGGATTTTTTCATAGGTCAGAGAAAGATTCATTGATTTAAAAACTGAAGTCTTTGGTTCATTGACAATGTGTGCTGTGTATTGGGTGGGATGCTGGGTGACTGCAACTTGCTGTCTCTTTTGCTCCTCCAATTAGCTGTGGAAGAATGCTGTAATGTCTGAAACCAAGACATGGCAGAAATCACCGGATGGGATGGTGAGAATTCCGTATGAAATATCACAGCAGTACGGTAAGTGCTGAGTGGGAACCTGTGTTAGAAATTGTGAGCCTTTGTGTTCAATGCGCAGAGGAATTGGATGGGGTTTGTGACTGTGTTCCACATGGAATGACAGTCTGAATTCCTGATGGGAGGTTAGGCACTAATGTTCCATCCAGCAGCTGGTCTTTCAGGTCTCCTGGCCACATAATATTCTGTGGATTCCATGAGATGGACTGAGACAAGACAAAATAATTCTCCTTCACTAGATTCGTCAGTAAACAAAACTCTTTCCAGTCTTCATCTTTTTAAGGAAGGCTGTACTTCCATTGGATCCAGGATAACTTGGGTTCGCTGGATTGGTTCTGGGCTGAGTGGCAGAGTAAATTGAGTCTTCCAACTTCAGAAGAATGAGAGATGATCTCTTTGGAACGTACAAACTTGACACCATAGACACTGGAAGGCTGTTTCTTCTGCTGCGAATCTAGAACATGAGGCATTATCTCAGAGAAAAGTGTTGATCATTTCAGATTGAGATTCGGGGAGCCTCTTCAATTAAAGGGTTGTATGCTTTTGGAGTTGTCTATCCCTGGTGTTGGTGGATGCTCCCATCATTTAATATATGTAAGGGTGAAATGGATAGATTTTTTTGTCAGATGCTAGACGTGTACATGCATAGATCATTGAACACAATACAAGAAATAGAAACAAGACTAGGCCACCAGACCCTTAAAGCCGACTGCTATTCAGTACGATCATGGCTGATTGACGTCAGCCTCAACTCCTTTTCTGTGCCATTTCCCTATGGCCCTCTATTCCTCGATCTAGCAAATATTTATCCACCTTCACTTTAAATACTTCTAACGATCCAGCCTCCAGCACCCTTTAGGTCAAGAATTCCACAAAAAAAACCACCCCTCTGTGGGGAGAAATGTCAGTTTTAAATCACCGGTAGGACAGATGAAGAGAGCAATTGGTAAATCAGACAATATTCTGGGCTTTATTCATCAGGGTAGAGAATACAAGATCAACAGCTGAACTCATGCAAGACACTAATTTTTCCTCAGGTGGAATATTGTATAAGTTCTGGATGTCACATGATAGGAAGGATGTGAACGCATTGGCGAGAGTACAGAAGAGGTTTGCAAAAATGGTTCCAGGATGAGAAACTTCAATAATGAAGATAGGTTGGGACTGTTCTTCTTGAAGACAAGCTAAATGGTAGGGCACTGAAGAGTGTAGTAGTATAAAGGGATCTGGGAATACAGATACAGAAAAGTGGTGTTCCCGGTTGATTGGGTCGTAAAGAGTGCTTTTGGAATACTGGCCTTTATAAATCAACATATTGAATCTAAGAGTTGGAATGTTACGGTGAGGTTGTATAAGACGTTGGTGAGGCCAAGTTTCGAGTATTGTATGCAGTTTTGGTCACCTCATTACTGGAAGGATATTAATAAGGCTGAAAGAGTGCAGAGAAGGTTTACAAGGATATTGTCGGGACTTGAGAAACTGAGTTACGGAGAAAGGTTGAATCGGTTAGGACTTTATTCCTTGGAGCATAGAAGAACGAGAAGAGATTTGATAGAGGTGTATAAAATTATGATGGGTATAGATAGAATGAATGCAAGGAGGCTTTTTCCACTGAGGCTAGGGGAGAAAAAAACTAGAAGACATGGGTTAAGGGTGAAGGGGGAAAAGTTTAAAGGGAATATGTGGGAGAGTTCTTCACACAGAGAGTGGTGGGAGTGTGAAATGAGCTACCAAATGAAGTGGTAAATGCGTGTTCACTTAACATTTAAGAAAATCTTGGACAAATACATGGATGAGAGGGATGTGGAGAGATATGGTCCAGATGCAAGTCAGTGGGACTAGGCAGAAAAATGGTTCGACACAGACAAGAAGGGCCAAAAGGCCTGTTTCTGTGCTGTAGTGTTCTGTGGTTCTAAGAGAGGAAGGTAAAGAGGTTATTTGAGAGAGATGCTCAAAATCATGAGAGGGCTACATACATCAGATAGGAAGAAACACTTGCTAATTGTAAAATGATCGAAGATGGGAAAAAGATTTAAAGTGATCTGCAAAAGAAGCAAGTGCGATGTGAGAAAGAGCTTATTCAGACAATGATTGGTTGGAGTCTGGAATGTACTGTTTGGAAGTATGGCAGAGGCAAGTTTAATCAATACATTCAAAAGGGGATTGAATGCAAACAATATGCAGGGGATCGGGGAAAAGACAGGGGAATGGCACAAATTCGTGATGCTTGTTTGGAGAGCTGGTGCAGACACAGTGGGCTGAATGGCCTCCTTCTGTATTGTAACAATCGTGATTTTATAATCTCTCAGGGAATCAAGAGACATGGGGAGAAAGCAGTAAAGTACAGGTGGAGATTAACACAAACTCTGAAGATACTGAATGATGGAATAGCCCCAACAGGCACTATGATCTCTTCCTGCTCCTGTTTCTTTTTTTTAATGTCTCACAATTCTAAATGTTAAAAAGCATTAAAAACACAAGAGTAGAAAAATAGATGAGGTTCATCAGCATCTGACAAGGAGAGGGGCATGTAGGACATTTACCAACATTTTAACTTGTCTTTTCTAGTTTAAGGCTATTCAGATGCTGATTGGTGTAAAGTGCATTTTTCTTTTCGGTTTTGAGTACAGATTTTAAATTAATTAACATAATCTAATATTTCTCTTCCTCCAGATGAGGAGACTTGGAGCTCCATCAGCCGAGGTTTTAAGGACTTTGAGAAGTTCACGTGCATACGATTTATACCTCATAGTGATGAGGATGATTACATTTCCATTCAGCCCATCCATGGGTATGTACAAATTGTGGAAGCTGAGTGCAATGATCCTGATGCTTGTTCTTGATGTTTCATGGTCACCAGCTGATTGCGCCTGAGCTTGTGATGCTTCCAGTTCACTGCTAATATTCCTTAGGAATACAAGCGTTTGGCCAAGGGTAGCAACTAATGCGGCATTTCTAGACTTCATTGCAGAGCCTCCTTCCTCGGGACATCAGAGAAATGAGACTGTACCTGACAGAGTAAAAGCCACGAATTTTCTTTCATGACAACAATTTCTCCAAAAGAACGTCTTTGGATTTATAAAGCATCTTTCATGACTTTTGGTTGCCCCATAGCACTTGAAAATTAACTAAGCATTTGCGAGGTGCAAGCAGAGAAGGCTAGAAATACTCAGAAAGTTGAGTAGCCTCTATGGAGACAGCAGCAGAGTTAATAGTTTCAATAGGAACTTCTTTTTAAATTCATTCATGGGACATGGGTGTCGCTGACTGCCCAGCCTTTATTGCCCATCCCTAGTTTCCAAGGGCAGTTGAGAGTCAGCCACACTTCTGTTTCTCTGGAGTCATATGTAAGCCAGACTGGGTAAGAACGGCAGATTTCCTTTTCAAAAGGATATTAGTAAAATAAATGGATTTTCCGACAATTGAAAGCAGTTTCACTGTGATCAGTAGATTCTTAATTCCAGTTTTTTTTTTATCAAATTCAAATTCCACCATCTACCATGGCAGGATTTGAACCCAGGTTCCCAGAACATTAACTGAGTTTCTGAATTAATACATAGGCCAACACCTCCCCTAAAGTGGTGCTTCCAATTCTTGTGGCTGGGGAGTGGAGGGAAGCAGTTGTGGTTTCTGAACAGGCTTGGCTACCTCTTTCTAGTGGGGGAGCACTGCAGAAGTGATGGAAGCCCAGGAGCAGGTGGAGACCATGGGGTGGCTTGGTACGATATGGGTTCAAGGGAGAAATCAGAGAGATTTGGGTCCAGTCAGTGTGAAAGCTCAGTCGTGGGTGTGTGTATCGGGCTTAGCTAGGGCAGCTGGAGTGTAAGTTCCGCCTGGTCAGAAGCAGTGCAGGAAAATCACTTGTCTTTTCCAAACAGTGATTCTCACCTCTCTTTGGATCCAGTAACCCATCCAACCAGTGCGAAAGCTGGGAGAGAAAATCTGATGCATCCCATATTCAAATGAGTGACCCAGCTTACTTGAAAGAAGAGAAGGTAAATTGTTTTATCTGGAATAAGTGTTTGGAACCCTGCGCAATGGAAATGGTGGGATTGCAAGGGCACATGTTGCCCTTACCATGCAAGGTTCCAAAGGCTCTTTCCCAGTTAAACAGCAACATACATTATTCTAATTCAGACAAAATACAAGTATTTGCCACATGGACTGGAGTAAGTGAAGAAGACGTTTCATCCCACTACCTTCTGAAGAGAAATCAAGTGTGACCAGCAAACACTGGTCTTGTGATGCCCACATCCCATAAATACCTGGTACGGTGGGAAGGTCTTATGAGGAAAGGCTGAGAGACTTGAGGTTGTTTCTTTAGAGAGAAGAAGGTTAAGAAGTGACCTAATGGACGCATACAAGATGATCAGAGGTTTAGATAGGGTGGACAGTGAGAGCCTTTTTCCTTGGATGGTGATGCTAACACGAGGGGACAAAGTTATCGACATAAGGGTCAATAACTTTGCTGGGTGTATTCTATAGGCCGCCCAGTAGCGACAGGGAACTTGAGGTGCAGATAGGGAAACAGATCATAGACAGATAGAACATAGCACAAACAGGCCCTTCGGCCCACAAGTTGTGCCGAACACATCAAAACCTACCCAGCCATAGACCTATCTATAACCCCCAATCCCATTGGATCCCATATACTCATCCAGAAGTCTTTTAAAAGACCCCAGCGAGTTCGCCTCGACCACCACCGACGGCAGCCGATTCCATTCACTCACCACCCTCTGAGTGAAAAACTTTCCCCTAGCATCCCCTCTGTACTTGCTTCCCTGCACTTAAATCTGTGCCCTCTCGTCGCGACCATTTCAGCCCTGGGAAATAGTCTCTGAGAGTCCACCCTATCTATTCCTCTCAACATCTTGTAAACCTCTATCAGGTCGCCTCTCAACCTTCGTCTCTCCAGGGAGAACAGTCCCAGCTCCCTCAACCTGTCTTCATAAGGCATGCCTCCCAATCCAGGCAACATCCTTGTAAATCTCCTCTGCACCCTTTCAATAGCTTCCACGTCCTTCCTATAGTGAGGCGACCAGAACTGCGCACAGTACTCCAAGTGTGGTCTGACAAGGGTCCTATAAAGCTGCAGCATTACCTCCTGACTCCTGAACTCAATCCCTCGATGAATGAAGGCCAGTATACCGTAAGCTTTCTTAACCACATCCTCCACCTGGGAGGCCGATTTGAGAGTCTTATGGACCCGGACCCCAAGATCCCTCTGCTCTTCCACACAGCTAAGACTCCTACCTTTGATAGTGTACTCATTCATCCCGTTGGATCTGCCAAAATGGACCACAACACATTTATCCGCGTTGAAGTCCATCTGCCACTTCTCCGCCCAGTCTTGCATCCTGTCGATGTCCTGCTGCAACTTTTGACATCCCTCCAGACCATCCACAACACCACCGACCTTCGTGTCATCGGCGAACTTACTCACCCATCCCTCCACTTCCTCATCCAGGTCATTTATGAAAATGACAAACAGCAAGGGTCCTAGAACAGATCCCTGGGGCACTCCACTGGTGACCGACCTCCATGCAGAAAAAGAGCCATCCACAACCACCCTCTGCCTTCTGCAGGCAAGCCAGTTCTGGATCCACAAGGCCAAAGCCCCTTGGATCCCATGGCCTCTCACCTTCTCAAGAAGTCTTGCATGTGGGACCTTGTCAAATGCCTTGCTGAAGTCCATGTACACCACGTCCACTGCTCTTCCTTCGTCAATGTGTTCAGTCACATTTTCGAAGAACTCAATTAAACTTGTAAGGCATGACCTGCCTTTTACAAAACCATGCTGACTATTTCTAATCAACCTAAACTTCTCCAAATGCTCGTAAATCTTGTCCCTCAGAAGCCTCTCCATCAGCTTACCAACCACTGAGGTCAGACTCACCGGTCGGTAATTTCCAGGACTATCCCTGTTCCCTTTCTTGAAAATAGGGACCACATCCGCAATCCTCCAATCCTCCGGAACCTCTCCCGTCTCCATCGACGACACAAAGATCATCGCCAGGGGCTCTGCAATGACATCCCTCACCTCCCACAATAACCTGGGGTACATCCCATCTGGTCCCGGAGACTTGTCTATCTTGATAGCATTTAAAAGTTCTAACACATCCGCTTCCTTAATATCTACATACTCAATCTTTTCAGTCTGCCGCAAACTTGTAGTGCATCCTCCCAGATCACTTTCCACCGTGAATACTGAGGCAAAGTACTCATTAAGCACCTCTGCCATTTCTTCCGGTTCCATACAGACTTTTCCCCCTTCACCTTTTATAGGTCCTATCCCTTCTCTTCTCATCCTTTTACTTTTCACATATTTGTAGAAGGCCTTGGGATTCTCCTTAATCCTACCAGCCAAGGCCTTCTCATGACCCCTTCTGGCTCTCCTAATTTCCTTTTTAAGCTCTCTTCTATAAGCCTTATACTTCTCTAGATCCCCAACATCTCCTAACTCTCTGAACCTTTTATACACCTTTCTTTTCTTCCTGACTAGGTTCACCACAGCCTTCGTGCACCACAGTTCCCTTGACCTACCAAAACCTCCCTGTCTCACCGGAACGTTGTCGTGCAGAGCTCCAGACAAGCATTCCTTGAATATCTGCCACCTTCCTTCTGTGCTTTTCCCCAAGAACACCTCCTTCCAGTTTATTCGCCCCAACATCTGCCTGATGTCTTCATATTTCCCCTTATTCCAGACAAACACCTTCCTAGCCTGCCTGATCCTATCCTTTTCCAATGCAAGGGTGAAGGAGATAGAATTATGATCTCCATCCCCAAGATGCTCTCCTACCGAGAGATCCATCACCTGTCCTGGTTCATTAGCTAGTACCAGGTCCAGTACAGCCTCTCCTCTTGTACCCACAAACCCTCCTGAACACACCTAACAAACTCCTCCCCATCCAAACCCCTCACTCTTGGGATATTCCAGTCGATGTTTGGGAAATTGAAGTCTCCCATCACAACAACTCTGTTATTTCTACATCTCTCCAGTATCTGTTTCCCTATCTGCGCCTCAACTTCCCTGTCACTATTGGGCGGCCTATAGAATACACCCAGCAACGTCACCGACCCTTTGCTATTCCTAACTTCCACCCACAGAGACTCCGTAGACATTCCCTCCTCGGTATCCAACTTCCCTGCAGCCATGACACTGTCCGTGATCAACAGTGCCACTCCACCACCTCTTTTGCCTCCCTCCCTGTCCTTCCTGAAGGATCTGAATCCCGGGACCTGTAGTACCCAGTCCTGTCCCTGAGACATCCAAATCTCTGTAATGGCCACCACATCACAATTCCAAGCAGCAATCCACGCCCTAAGTTCATCCACCTTATTTACTACACTCCTGGCATTAAAATAGACACAGCTCAGCCCCTCAGACTGGACATTCCCTTCTCCCCCACTCGTCTAACCTGCCTCTCATCCTGCCTAGAGTCCTTCCCTACCTGGGAGCTAACTTCCTTGCTCCCAGTCTCCACATCACTATTCCCTCCCCCTAACCTTTCTAGTAGAAATAACAGGGTTGTCGTGATGGGAGATTTCAATTTCCCAAACATCGACTGGAATATCCCAAGGGTAAGGGGTTTGGATGGCGAGGAGTTTGTTAGGTGTGTTCAGGAAGGTTTCCTGACACAGTACGTGGAAAAGCCTATGAGAGGAGAGGCTGTACTTGACCTGGTGCTTGCTAATGAGCCAGGGCAGATGTCGGATCTCACGGTAGGTGAGCATCTTGGGAATGGAGATCATAATTCTATCTCTTTCACGATAGCGATGGAAAAAGATAGGATCAGGCAGGCTAGGAAGGTGTATGTCTGGAGTAAGGGGAAATATGAAAACATTAGGTAGGTAATTGGACGTATAAACTGGAAGGAGGCGTTCTTGGGGAAGAGTACAGAAGGAAAGTGGTGGATATTCAAGGAATGTTTGTCTGGGGCTCTGCAAGACAACGTTCCGAGGAGTCAAGGAGGTTCTGGTAGGACGCGGGAACTGTGGTGCACGAAGGTTGTAGTGAACCTAGTTAGGAAGAAAAAAAAGATATATAAAAGGTTCAGAGAGCTAGGAGATGTTAGGGATCTAGAGGAGTATAAGGTGTGTAGAAGGGAACTTAAAAAGGAAATTAGGAGAGCCAGAAGGGGTCATGAGAAGGCCTTGGCAGGTAAGATTAAGGAGAACCCCAAGGCCTTCTACAAATATGTGAAAAGTAAAAGGATGAGAAGAGAAGGGATAGGGCCTATAAAAGGTGAAGGGGGAAAAGTCTGTGTGAATCCAGAAGAAATGGCAGAGGTGCTTAACGAGTACTTTGCCTTGGTATTCACGGTGGAAAGTGAACTGGGAGATTGCACTGCAGGTTTGAGGCATACGGAAAAGATTGAGTATGTGGATGTTAGGAAAGAGGATGTGTTAGACCTGTTAAATTCTATCAAGATAGACAAGTTGCCGGGACCGGATGGGATGTACCCCAAGTTATTGTGGGAGGTGAGGGAAGTGGTTGCAGAGCCCCTGGCGAAGATATTTGCGTCGTCCATGGAAACGGGAGAGGTTCCGGAGGATTGGAGGATTGCAGATGTGGTTCCTATCTTTAAGAAAGGGAACAGGGATAGTCTGGGAAATTATCGACCAGTGAGTCTGACATCAGTGGTTGGTAAGCTGATGGAGAGGCTTCTGAGGGATAAGATTTATGAATATTTGGAGAAGTTTGGACTGATTACAAATAGTCAGCATGGTTTTGTCAAGGGCAGGTCATGCCTCACGAGCCTAGTTGAGTTCTTCGAAAACGTGACTGAACACATTGACGAAGGAAGAGCGGTGGACATAGTGTACATGGACTTTAGCAAGGCGTTTGATAAGGTCCCCCATGCAAGGCTTTTGGAGAAGGTGAGAGGGCAAGGGATCCAAAGGGCTTTGGCTTGTGGATCCAGAACTGGCTTGCCGGCAGAAGGCAGAGAGTGGTTGTGGATGGTTTTGTTCTGCATGGACGTTGGTAACCAGTGGAGTGCCCCAGGGATCTGTTCTGGGACCCGTGCTGTTTGTCATTTTCATAAATGACCTGGATGAGAATGTGGAGGGATGGGTTAGTAAGTTCGCCGACGATACAGAGGTCGGTGGTGTTGTGGATAGCCTGGAGGGATGTCAAAAGTTGCAGCGGGACATAGACAGGATGCAAGACTGGGCGGAGAAGTGGCAGATGGACTTCAACGCGGATAAATGTGTAGTGGTCCAGTTTGGCAGGAATAATGGGATGAAGGAGTACAATATAAGGGGTAGGAGTCTTAGCTATGTTGTAGAGCAGAAGGATCTCGGGGTCCGGGTCCATAGGACTCTTAAATCGGCCTCGCAGGTGGAGGAAGTGGTCAAGAAGGTGTACGGTGTACTGGCCTTCATTAATCAAGGAATAGAGTTTAGGAGTCAGGAGGTAATGATGCAGCTCTATAAGACTCTTGTCAGACCCCAGTTGGAGTATTGTGCGCAGTTCTGGTCGCCTCATTATAGAAGGATGTAGAGGCTATTGAGAGAGTTCAGAGGAGATTTACAAGGATGCTGCCTGGATTGGGAGGCAGGCCTTATGAAGATAGGTTGAGGGAGCTGGACTCTTCTCACTGGAGAGACGTAGGTTGAGAGGCGACCTGATAGAGGTTTATAAAATGTTGAGAGGAATAGATAGGGTGGACTTTCAGAGACTATTTCCCCGAGCTGAAATGGTCACTACGAGAGGACACAGATTTAAAGTGCAGGGAAGCAAATACAAAGGAGATATCAGGGGTATGTTTTTCACTCAGAGGGTGGTGAGTGAATGGAATCGGCTACCATCGGAGGTTGTTGAGGCAAACTCGCTGGGGTCTTTTAAAAGACTTCTGGATGAGTATATGGAAACGAATATATAGGGGGTTATAGATAGGTCTGTGGATTGGTAGATATGATTGGCGCAACTCGTGGGCTGAAGGGCCTGTTTGTGCTGTATTGTTCTATGTTCTAAATTGAGGGGTGATAATTATGGGATGGATGTCAGAGGTAGGTTCTTTGCTGAGAGGGTAGTAAGGGCGTGGAATGCTCTGCCTGCAGCAGTTGTGGACTCGCCAACTTTAATGGCATCCAAATGGTCAATGGATAGACATATGGATAACATTAAAATAGCTTAGGTCAGAGGGTTATTAAATTCGTTCCAGTGATCGGCACAACATCGAAGGCCAAAGGGCCTGTACTGTGCTGTAATGTTCCGTGTTCTACACACAAAAATCATTGTCCATGATGTGAATTCCTCTGTGCATAGGAAACTATACACAGATTGGGTGATTCTTTTGCTATATGTCTGTAGCGCTGAACTCCCAATCACCTGTCAGTTAAATTCTCATTCCAACTCCTGCTGTGACGTCCTGTCCTTGGCTTCCGACTCTCTTTCAGTGAAGCTGTGTATAGGTTTGAGGAACAGCACCTCACCTTTCTGTTAGGCATTTGTCAGCCATCTGGAGTCAATAATGTTCCTCAATAATGTCAGATCATAACCATCCCATTTGTGTGGTCAACAATACTCGGAATGATTCAGATGGAAGTGTTCTCAGTAGTTTAATGTCTGATTTGTAAGATGGCACCGCCATCAGCACTTTGCTGGGGTGTCAGTCTGAATTTGACCAGAAGACCATGAGATATAGGGGCAGAATTAGGCCATTTGGCACATTGAGTCTGCTCTGCCATTCAATCATGACTAATATGATTCTGTTCCCATTCTCCTGTATTCTCCCCATTACCCTTGATCCCTTTATTGATAAAGAACCTATCTGTCTCAATGACCTAGTTTCCACAGTGCTCTGTGATACTGAGTTCCAAAGATTCAGCACCCTCTGGGTGAAGAAATTTCTCTTCCCTACATGTTCAAGTACTTGAATCCGTTCTGTATGATGTTGATCTTTTGGTGAGGGTGTTTGAGTAACTTCTCCATTTGGTTTCTAGATCTTTCTCATTTGCTTATTGCCATAAACTGGACGTTGCAAGAAGTTACAATTTGTGTACCGCAAGAGAAAATGTTGAAAAATCTCAGCAGGCCTGGCAGTATCTGTAAGGAGACAAAAAAGAGTTGCTATTTCAAATCCAGATAACCCTTTGTCAAAGATAAAAGGCATGGAAAGTAGGAGATATTTACACTGTTATGTGAGGGGATGAAAGATGAGTCATAGCCACAAAAACAAGAGGAAAGGCAAAGAATTTATTTAAGGCTAAGAATTCTCACAGTTTATGTATGATTTGAATGGACATTTTTCTGTGTCTGTCAGGTGTTACTCATCTGTGGGTCGTGTTGGTGGGATGCAGCTCATTTCACTCAATCACCAGTGCCTGAAGAAGGGGAAGGGTGTTGTCGAACATGAGATCATGCACTCACTGGGTTTCTGGCATGAGCATGCAAGGAGTGACCGAGATAAATACATCAAAATTGAGTGGAAGAACGTGTGGCCTGGTAAAGTGTATCCTTCCTTTTCACTTCCTGCCCCTTGGCCAGTCCATCAGGCAAACCAGCATCCCATCCATTGCCTCTGTCTATATTTCTCTGTCTATTATGCCTCGGCAAAGCAGCCGGCATAATTAAACACCCCCACACACCCTGGACATTCTCTCTTCCACCTTCTTCCATTAGAAAAAAGATACAAAAGTCTATGGTCATGTACCAACTGACTCAAGAACAGTTTCTTCCCTGCTGCTGTCAGACTTCTGAATGGACCTACCTTGCATTAAGTTGATCTTTCTCTCCACCCTAGCTGTGTAGGGTGTACTGTTACAGTACATTCTGCACTCTCTCATTTCCTCCTCCATGAATGGGATGCTTTGTCTATATCGTGCACAAGAAGCAATGCTTTTCATTCTGTACTAATACGTGTGACAATAATAAATCAAATCAAATCAAATTAAGTCGAATCTAAGCCTGGGTAATTCCCGATGTGCAGAGTGAGCTCTAAGGCAAGCTCAAGGAATCGCAATACCATCGGGACTCAGAAGAGTATTGACACTACAATTACAGACCATTCAGCCCAATGGATCCACACCAGTCTCAATACTGAACACATTGCCCCCCTTTCACCCTTTGCCAAACAATGCCATCAACATATAGAACATAGAACATTACAGCACAGAACAGGCCCTTCGGCCTTCGATGTTGCTCCGACCAATATAAAAAGCAATGCCCCTCCAAACTAAACCATTCCCTTCTCTTCCATAAACTTATCAACTAACCTCTTAAACGCCACCAAATTGGCGCATCTACAACTGCTGCAGGCAGGGCATTCCACTCCCTAACCACCCTCTGGGTAAAGAACTACCTCTGATATCCGTCCTATAACTATCACCCCTTAATTTAAAGCTGTGTCCCCTCGTGCTAGCTTTTTCCATCTAGGAAAAAGGCTATCACTGTCCACCCTATCTAAACCTCTAATCATCTTATATGTTTCGATTAGGTCCCCTCTTAGCCGCCTCTTTTCTAACGAAAACAACCTCAAATCCCTCAGCCTCTCCTCATAAGACATGCCCTCCATACCAGGCAACATCCTGGTAACCTCCTCTGTACCCTCTCCAATGCCTCCACATCTTTCTTATAATGTGGGGACCAGAAGTGCACACAATACTCCAAGTGCGGCCGCACTAGAGTTTTGTACAGTTGCAACATGACGTTGCGGCTCCGAAATTCAATCCCCCTACCAATAAAGCTAAGACTCCATATGCCTTCTTAACAACCTTCTCGACTTGACTGCCTACTTTCAGGGATCTATGCACATACACACCAAGATCCCTCTGTTCATCAACACGATTAAGAATCCTACCATTAGCCCTATACTCTACACATTTATTATTCCTGCCATAGTGCATTACCTCACAATTTTCCACATTAAACTCCATTTGCCACCTCTCGGCCCAGCTCTGCAACTTGTCCAAGTCTCTCTGCAAACTATAACACCCCTCTTCACTATCTACTACTCCACCGACTTTAGTGTCATCTGCAAATTTACTAATCCATCCCTCAATACCCTCATCCAGATCATTTATAAAAATTACAAACAGCAGGGGCCCCAAAACAGACCCCTGAGGTACACCACTTGTCACCGAACTCCACGATGAATATCTCCCATCAACCACCACCCTCTGTCTTCTATCTGTTAGCCTATCTTCCTATTCCAGTTCCCTTGTTTATCTGATTTCGTCTTAAATGCAGCTTCAGTATTTGGTTCAACTGCACCTTGTTCTCACAAGTTGCACATTATAACCAGTCCCTGGGTAAAGACATGTCTCCTGAATTCTTTATTAAACTTATTTGTGACTATCTTACCTTTATGCCCTTTGGTTCTGGTTTGACTTGCAAATGAAAATGTCTTCTCTGCATCTGTCCAATCGAAGCCTTTCATAATCTTGAATGCCTCTTGTTAGATCATTCCCTCCGGTCTTCTCGAGGATACACAAAGGAGTTCTTGGACAGGTAGGGTCAGATTTTCTTACAAGTTTGGAAGTGCAGACAGAGGAGGGGCAAGCAACAATGTGCCAGTCTTAGTGTTCGACCAAGATGGAATGGATTTAAAATCTAGAGTCAACCTATTAGAAATTGCTTACTCAAATTCATAGGTCCTGCTGCAAGTGAAGAGTGCTTAAAGTTCAGGTTAGTAAAGTGGAACGGACCTCATAAAATCCTACAGTACAAAATGAGGCCACTCGGCCATTGCATTTGTAATGACCATAATCCCACCCAGTCTCTATTCCCGTAATCCCGCACATTTACCCTGGTAATCTCCCTGACACTAGGATCAATTTAGCACCGCCAGTCAATCTAACCACACATCTTTGAGGTGGAAACCAGAGCACCCAGAGGAAATCCACGCACTCACCAAATTTGGTTATGTTACAAAGATGCCTCTTGGCTTGTAATGGGATGGTTTAATTAGTTTAGTAAGACATTCCGATGAACAAAAATATCTTTAAGAGACATAGTTCTGTTTTGCTGTCACATATGCCAGTAGTTTCCTGGCTTCTCTTTCAGGTTATGAACATAATTTCTTGAAGCAAAACACCAACAATCTCAAGACCAAATATGACTATGGCTCCATCTTGCATTACAGCAGGTGAGTAGAGAGTTGGTATTACTTTTCTCTCTCTTTATGACTTTAGCTGGAATAAAGAGCAAAGCCTGAGGAACTTCCGTGAAGTACACAACATATTCACAACTGCTGTGAAAGTCTGAAATTGAGTTGCAGCCCAACAAGTCTCATTCTTCATGACATCTTGAACCTTGTATCCTCTGTCAACCCAATTCATCCAAGCTGGCGTGACCTATATCCTAAATCGCACCAAACCCTAATCACCCCTATATTTGTTGACTGACATTGATTCCCTAGTCCAACAACACTTCTATCTTTCCTACAAAACTCTTCATAGTTGTTTTCCACTTTTTCTGTAACTATGTGCAGTCCCTACATCTATAGTCTACTCCATTCCCAGAATCCTCCCCGATACATGCATTCCTCCAATTCTGTCCTCTTGTTAATCCCTGATTTTCATCTGGGACTATATATGAATGTGTGTTTAGCAGCCTGAGCTCCAGCTCTTTACTTCCTTCCCTCAATCTCTGTCTCCTTCCTCCTTGACAGAGTAATTTTTCATATCTACCCATTTGACCAAATGTTTGGTCACCTGTTCTGATGGTTTCCCATGTGACTTGGTATCCAAGTTTTTTTGACAGTAGTCGTGTGAAGCGATGTTTTATTCTGTTAAAAATGCTCTGTAAATGCGAATTTTCTTTTCACCATTTCCGTCTCAATGAACAATAAAATTACCTCCTAATTGTAGGACTGCATTCTCTAAGAATAGACAGCCAACCCTGAGACCGCTGATGGATACGGACACTGTACTTGGCCAGCGCATCCGTCTGAGTGAGATGGACTTGGTGAAGGTCAATCGTCTCTACAACTGCACCATGCATCTCAAAGATAAGGCAACTGCGGTGAAACGTAAGGCTCTAAGGAACAAATCTTTTAAAGAGAATATTTGACTCCTCTCATCTGAAGCAAATAGATCTCAATCCTGTTAAACCAATGTGAAAAGCCCAAAAGAAATCGGTTACAAGTTTTTGCCGGTCTCTGTCCATGAACATAGTACATTCAAACTTTGTTTCATATTGTTGGATTCCCTCCATGACGCTGCCATTTAATTTATGGACCCTTCAGTGGTTTATCCCACCTGGCACTGGAGTCTGCCTGCCCCTGTGTCCTGTCTTTGTGAGAAGGGAAGAAATCAATTTAAAACAAAACTTCCAGTAGTTATTCAGCCTCTTAAAGCCGGACCATGAATTGCTTTGGGAGTTACTGAGTTAGCTAAGAATCTGTCCAGTCTCTGAGAAGTGTGCTTATGATGCAGTGATTGAAGTATTATTTGTGGTAGCTGGATATAATCTTTTGCAGAGACTCAAATCTGCAACTTTGTTTTGCAACGTCCTGTACAAAAGAAGCTTTCTGTCAAGAGCTGCCTCCATCATTTCTCAAGTTAATTTGTGATAATAGCCACTTGCATGTTGAGGAATGGAAAGCTTGATTCCCAGCAGTGCAGTTTGGAGATGTGCCTAACTGGGAAGGCAAATGTCCATCTTAAATAAACAGTGAACCTTTTTATCTATCTGATAAAAAATGTCATTGTAGAGGGAGAATGGTATGTAGATATATCTAAGTGTTGGTACAGAATGCTGCATGTATATGTTTCTGGATTACAGATACTGAAGTTTTTCTCCATTAGGAAGGTTGTGATCCCATAACAAATGCCGATGCTCAAAAATAGTTAGGAAAAATCTTGCCTTGCTCTTGTGATTGAAAAGCCCTTTGAAGGGGAACCCCTCTGATTTGATTTTTGTTGTTTGAATCAGTGGCATATCAGGAGTGTGGTTAAGCACATTCTCTTCTCTTTCACGATACGTCCTTCACACAACAGCCTTGAATCAAAGCTTCCTGTCTGTGTTGTTCGCAGGCTTTTTTCATCCTTTTACGTGTCTGCTGATAATTATTTTAAGTCATTAACTTGGTGCATTTAGCCTATGGGAAGAGGGTTCTCTGGCCATTGACATCGTCCCAGCAACAAAGCGTACCTAGTAATGCTCTGATGAAACAAAATGGATCTCTTCTGGCCAGTAAATACCTCTTTTTTCCAGTGAGAGACTGCCTATCCCATTGCTGCCTCAGCTATAAAATCAAACTGAATTCAGAATTCACTCAGCATTCTGCCTCGATGTGAAGTCTCTGGAACTGTAGTTCTTTGAGTGGAGATTTGAGAGAGGTTATTCAAAATCATGAAGGTTTCATTCATGAGAAGTGGGCGTCACTGGCTAGGCTAGCATTTATTGCCCATCCCTAATTGCCCTTGAAAAGATAGTGGTGCGCTGTCTTTTTGAAATACTGTGGTGAATGCAGTGTAGGTATACACTTAGTGCTGTTCGAGTGAGAGTTCCAGGATTTTGACTCAGCAACAGTGAAGGAAGGCAATAAATTTCTAGGTCAGGATGATAAGAGGGAAACTTCCAGCTGGTGGTGCTCCCAGGTATCTGCTGCCCTTGATATCCTGGATGGCAGCGATTGTGGGCCTTGGAGGTACTGTCTGAGGAGTCAGTTGCGACAGTGCACCTTGAAGATAGTCCTCGAGGCTGCCATTGTTCATTGGTGATAGACTAGTGAATGTTTGTGGATGGATTGCCAATGAAGTGCGCTGCTTTGTTCTAGATGGTTGAGTTTCGTGAGTTTTGTTGGGCTTCACTTATGCAGACAAGTGAAGAATATTCCATTACATTCTTGACTTGTGCCCTGTTTATGGTGGGCAGGCTTTGGGCAGTCAGGAGGTGAGTTCCTTGCTGCAGGATTCCCAGTCTCTTACCTGTTCTTTCAAAGTTCTCTCCTTACAGATGTTGCTAGAGCTGTTGGGATTTTCCAGCATTTTTTCTTTTGGTTTCAGTTTCCAGCATCTGCAATTTGCTTTTCTCCAGATGTAACAATTCAACTCTGATCACACAATTGTTAAGTGCATATGGAATTCATTTTGATCCATAGTGTCTGTATCAGGACTCCAACATCCATTTCTCTTGCCTTCTCCCCTCTCTTCAACCTCACACTTTCTCCCTTTTCAGATAACTGTCCAGTTTCCTTTTGAATGGTTCAATTGGGATGGCATAGTGAAACATGGGTGGCACGGTGGCACAGTGGTTAGCATAGCATCAGGGACCTGGGTTCGATTCCTGGCTTGCGTCACTGGCTGTGTGGAGTTTGCACATTCTCCTCATGTCTACGTGGGTTTCTTCTGGTGTTCTCCCACAGTCCAAAGATGTGCAGGTTAGGTTGATTGGCCATGCTAAGAAATTGCCCCTTAATGTCCAAGGATGTATAGGTTAGAGCGATTAGTGGGTATAATATGTAGGGATATGGGGGTAGGGCCTGGGTGGGATTGTGTTCAGTGCAGATTCAATGGGCCAAAGGGCCACTTTCTGCAGTGTAGGATCTATGAAGACAAACTGTTTCCCAGTGATGGGAGGATGAGTAGCCAGAGAACATAGGTTTAATGTGATGGGTAAAAGAGCCAAAAATGACATGAAGAAATGTATTTTTTTTATGTAGATCTCAAATGCCTTGCCTGAAAGTCTGACAGTAGCTCCAGTACCTAATGTTGACAGGTGAAGTGGATAAATATTTAAATGGAGAAAAGATGGAGAATGAACTTGGGAATCTCCAACAAAGAGCTGGTTTAGGCACCATTTACTGAAGAGCTTCTTTCTGTATTATTCCGTCATTGATTAATTGACATTCTAAAATTGCAAAACCTATTTAACTTGTTCCATTTCCTCCTCTCCCGTTTCACCCAAAATTGCTTAGATCTTCAACTGCTGAAGGAAGATGGTTCCATGCAAGAACTTGTAAGAACCAAAGAAACTGGGAGATTGAAATATCTTTTGCGTACCTATCCCAAAACTGTGCAAGTGAGAGTTCACTCAGCAGCACAGCTGGGTAGAAGTTTGAGTGGGAATCAGTCCACAGGAAACCAGACCACGACCGTTGCCCATAGATGCTTCCCCCAAGGCACATGCTCGCCTACTTCTTGGCTGACTAAGTTGATACCTGCAGTCATTCACAACTTCTCCGTTGGAGCTGCAGTCAAGAAACTTGCAACTGAAGCTTCTGGGAATCTGGCAGTGTTGTCTGTTTTGGCACAGGGCCAGAAAGGAAAAGCTGAGACACCGTTTTCCACTGCCATTGAGCTGCCTTTTGCTCAAAATCTGACCACAAACTTGGGGACCATTCACTCCTTTCTGCACATGGTATCTCCTTTACTGACCATGCGGACTCTGACTCAACAACCTACAGCCTGCTCGAAGGCATGCACCAGACGCACGTCCGAGGAACATGCTTTGCACCAACAAAGCCAAAATTCATTTGGGCAGATTGAACATTTGCCTGTAACTCCCCACATCCTTAAGACTGACAACCAGACTCATGGGTCAGTGTTTTTTCAAGAGGACTCATTGACCACTCGTCACCAGGAGCCTCAATCAACAAGCTGGATTGATTTAGCAGGAGCACAAACAGGCAGTGTTGTTTATCAATCTTTGACACCAGTTGGGCTTCCACCCAGTGCCGATCATCCAAAACCGCTCACAATTCTCTGTCGAAGCTGTAAACACAGAAATATAAGATTGCCCATTCTTGTCCCAGTCTTCCAGACACAAATAACTGGAAACTCAAAAACTGTGACTCCAGCCAGTCAATATAAAGTGCCAACTGTGCCTCCACAGTCAACAATCCCGGGAACCACAAAAGGAGTTCATTCTACAGGTTCTGGAGAAAATACTAATGTGCAGATCAGTATGGCTAAACAGGAAAAGGCACCAGCAGTAAACTTGCACACAGAAGGACTGGCTTCTCACCTGAAAATTGATAGCTTAGCAAAATGGAGCAAGGCATTTCAAACTTATTACCCTCAGGCAATAAGCATAGCTCCCCCTGCAGAGTTGCTGCTGACCTCTGCTGCCCCAGCAAACACCCTGATAGCGCCTGCTCACTCTACAGATATCCTGATAACCTCCACCCCCACTGTGGAAAATCCACTGGAATCCACTCTCCTTGCAGAGGATCTACTGGAATCTCCCCCTGCAGACTCTCTGCTGGTCTCCAGTCCCCCTGCAGACTCCCTGCTGGTCTCCAGTCCCCTTGCAGACTCCCCGCTAGTCTCCAGTCCCCCTGCAAACAACCTGAGTCCCTGTGTGGACTCCGTGCTGGCCTCCGGTCGCCCTGCGGACTCCGTGCTGGCCTCCGGTCGCCCTGCGGACTCCGTGCTGGCCTCCGGTCGCCCTGCGGACTCCGTGCTGGCCTCCGGTCGCCCTGCGGACTCCGTGCTGGCCTCCGGTCGCCCTGCGGACTCCCTGCTGGCCTCCGGTCGCCCTGCGGACTCCCTGCTGCCCTCCACTCCCCCTGCGGACTCCCTGCTGCCCTCCACTCCCCCTGCGCACTCCCTGCCGGTCTCCAGTCGCCCTGCGGACTCCCTGCCGGTCTCCAGTCGCCCTGCGGACTCCCTGATGGCCTCCACCCCTCTTATAGACTCCCTGCTGGTTTTCAGTCCCCCTGCGGACAATCTGTTAGCATCCCCATCCCATGCAATCATTGGTGCTGCAGACAGTCAGTCTGTGGTTTCACCATTTACTTTGAGAAGATGGCACAGTGATGTAGTGTCTCATGGGAATCTGATCTCTCCCAGTCAGAAAATGTTACTTACTGACCATGCTGTGGAACTCTTCTGTGACTTTGAACATGGTCTGTGCGACTGGGAACAGTCCGCCACAGATGACTTTGACTGGATGGTTCATCGCCACCAAACATTCTCAAGGAGAACTGGACCGAGAAGGGACCACACTAAAGGCCAGTGCAAAGGCGAAGGAGGTGAGAAAATTTCACACTGGTTGTAATCATTTGGGGGATGGAAATGTGGTAAGGTCGGGGACGCTCGTGCATTTAAAAAATGGACAAGGGCAAAGGTAATGAATGGAAATGATGGCTGGAAAAGTTTTGAAATAAGCTTCATTAACATCTGGAGAAAGAGAAGACGGCCTCAACTTTCAGATATAAAAGCAGAAAATGTGGGAAAATCTCAGCAGATCTGGCAGCATCTACAGAGAGAGAAAAACAGTGTTTAAACTTCAATATAACATTTTAGAGTTTATTTATTCATGTCACAAGTAGGTATACATTAACACTGAAATGAAGTTAGTGTGGAAATCCCCCAGTTGCCACACTCCAGTGCCTGTTGCAATACACTGAATTTAGCATGACCAATGCACCTAACCAGCACATCTTTCAGACTGAGAGGGGAAACCGGAGCATCCGGAGGAAACCCACGCAGAGACAGGGAGAACATGCAAACTCCACACACACAGTGATTCAAGCTGGGAATTGAACCTGAGTCCCTGTGCTGTGAGGCAGCATGGTAACCACTGTGCCACCGCTTTTTCTGAACTGAAAGACAGAAATGTGATGGGTTTTATGCTGTTGAAAAGCAAGGAGGTCTTTATTGTGGTATTAACATATAAGCGAGTGGTAATGATTGAAGTTAAAAAATGGTAGGTCTAGGTATGAATCGCAGAATAAAGTTCAGCACTGTCTGAAAGCAAAAATGATGTAGAGATGCCGGTGTTGGACTGGGGTAAACTCAGTAAGAGTCTGGCAACACCAATTTTAAATCCAACCGATTTATTTGATAGTAAATCTGCAAGCTTTCGACTTTCGTCTTTGTCAGGCAAATGCAGTGTTCTGGTCTGCAATAGCACACATATCAGCACAGACAGTCACGGATTGCTGATTAGAAAATCAGCAATCAGACTGATTTTCTAATCAGTCATGGATTGCTGATTTTCTAATCAGCAATCAGACTGATTTTCTAATCAGTCATGGATTGCTGATTTTCTAATCAGCAATCAGGCTGATTTTCTAATCAGTCATGGATTGCTGATTTTCTAATCAGCAATCTGTGACTGTCTGTGCTGATATGTGTGCTATTGCAGACCAGAACACTGCATTTGCCTGACAAAGACGAAAGTCGAAAGCTTGCAGATTTACTATCAAATAAATCGGTTGGATTTAAAATTGATGTTGCCAGACTCTTACTGAAAGCGAAAAAGCAGAATAAAGACTTCTGCTGTGACATCTTTGTCATTTAATTCCTTCCTGTCCTCCGATGTATCATTAACCTTTTCCTTTGCTCCATGTGCCACTCCCTCCTTTTTACAATAGCACAAACCTATCACATTCCTACCTCTCTTTGCTTCCATAGAACCCATGTTAGACTTGAAATTTTAACTGTTCCTCTCTTCACAGATGCTGCCCCAGATCTGCTGAATTTTTCCAGGCACTTTCAGTTTTTATTTCAGATCTCCAGCATGTGTAGTAGCTTTGTTTTTTTCATCTTTTGGGTGTTCTTTTCGAGAACCTTTTTGTTAATCGAGTCATTTCCAGGATGGAGATGTTGTTGGCAAAGCCATCATTTATGTTTGGCAACCTTCCTGTTGTATTTGCAACCATGTTGATCTGGATTTGGAGATCAGACTAGACATGGATGCAGATTTCCCCTCCCCTAAAGCACATTGGTGAATAAGATGGGAATTCACAATAATCTAGTAGTTTCTAGTAGTGGAGTTCGGTGACGAGTGGTGTGCCTCAGGGGTCTGTTTTGGGGCCCCTGCTGTTTGTAATTTTTATAAATGATCTGGATGAGGGTATTGAGGGATGGATCAGTAAATTTGCAGATGACACTAAAGTCGGTGGTGTGGTAGATAGTGAAGAGGGGTGTTTTAGTTTACAGAGTGACTTGGACAAGTTGCAGAGCTGGGCCGAGAGGTGGCAAATGGAGTTTAATGTGGAAAAGTGTGAGGTAATGCACTTTGGCAGGAACAATAAATGTGTAGAGTATAGGGCTAATGGTAGGGCTCTTAATAGTGTTGAGGAACAGAAGGATCTTGGTGTATGTGTCAATAGATCCCTGAAAGTAGGCAGTCAAGTGGATAAAGTTGTTAAGAAGGCTTATGGAGTCTTAGCTTTTATTGGTAGGGGGATTGAATTTAGGAGCCGCAGCATCATGTTGCAACTGTACAAAACTCTAGTGCGGCCGCACTTGGAGTATTGTGTGCAGTTCTGGTCCCCACATTATAAGAAAGATGTGGAGGCATTGGAGAGGGTACAGAGGAGGTTTACCAGGATGTTGCCTGGTATGGAGGGCAGGTCCTATGAAGAGAGGTTGAAGGATTTGAGGTTGTTTTCGTTAGAAAGGAGGCGGCTAAGAGGGGATCTTATTGAAGCATATAAGATGATTAGAGGTTTAGATAGGGTGGACAGTGATAGCCTTTTTCCTAGGATGGAGAAAGCTAGCACGAGGGGACACAGCTTTAAATTAAGGGGTATGAGTTATAGGACGGATATCAGAGGTAGGTTCTTTACTCAAAGAGTGATTAGGGAGTGGAATGCCCTGCCTGCAGCTGTTGTAGATGCGCCAAGTTTGGTGGCGTTTAAGAGGTTAGTTGATAAGTATATGGATGAGAAGGGAATGGTTTAGTTAGGAGGGGCATTGCTTTTTATTTTGGTCGGCACAACATCGAAGGCCGAAGGACCTGTTCTGTGCTGTATTGTTCTATGTTCTATGTTCATGGCCACCAATAGCTTCTTATCCCACCATTGAATTAACTGAATTCAATTCACAAACTCCAGGAAGCCTGATGGTGCAGAGGTAGTGACCCCACCACTGGAACAGAAGTTCTGGGTTTGAGTCCAACTTATTGCCACAGCAGTTCATAATGCAGTTCAATGGACTGACAATGGGCTCAGTAATCTTTTCACCACTATCCACCGCTGTTCCCCAAAGGGTAAAGAACAGTGTATGGGTGTGAGTGCATACTAAAAAAAAATCAAATGTCCTTGATAGGATTTGAATTTGTTTCTCTGGATTATAAGTCCAGTAATGTAGCCACTCTGCTTTTGTGTTTGTTTGAGTGGTTGAGGATCAGGCAGTGAGCATGCAGCACTGTCTCATAAATACTTGGAAAAATGCATTTTCGATTCATTGGTTTGATACCTGGAAGTATGAAGTTGCAATGAATGATATGGCTGTGTTCACTGGAACAGAGAAAATTAAGGGGAAAATAATTGGAGGATTGAAAATTCTTGAGTTTTTGAGAATATATGTTGAGTTGCTGCAAAAGAATGTGAAGAATTAGTCAGTTGATTTCAAAAGACATTTTTGGTTGACAGTTATTTCTGTTTCTGATGATTTTTTTTAACGCAGGTCACTACCTGTATCTAGAAGCTTCATATCCTCAGCAGAATGGGGAGAAGGCAGTACTCATCAGTCCTCCACTGAGAGGACATAAATGCCTGACGTTCTGGTTCAACATGTTTGGGAAAAACATGGGTGAGTTGTGAGGGACCCAGGCAGTGAGTCCAACCATTACTAGTGATCATCTGCAGGAAGTACCTGAGTTCATATTGTTGCCATTGAAAAAAAGGTAACATGAAAAACATTGCTCATTGGAACTGTGTGAATTTGGGTAGGTGTGAGGTGAAAGCAAGAGGAGGGATGTTGAGAAGAGTTGTGTGTGTTTGAATGTGGTGCTGCTGATGTGTGATGGACACTGTAAGGATGGACTGTGTGATATAATGACATATGGAGAGCACATTCTTAGATTAACATTGCTCCTTCAAAGTGAATCAAAATGAGGCTGAACATGAGGAAAGCTCACTTCAAACAGAAATATGCATGTTGCTGACTGACAAAAAGCAGCATTGTCATCTTAGGTCTGATTTTGATGCTCTATAAAGCTACAAGTTACATTATCTTAATGGAAACCTTTCAAACAAGGCACCATAGGGAGATTATTTTTGTATATATCAGTCTGAATCTGTTTTTTTTTGCAGGTACCCTAAACATATTTCTGAAATATGAGAATTCTCCTCATTGGCAAAAGCTGTGGTCTGTCTCTGGAAATCAAGGGCGGAAGTGGCTAAATGCTAAAATTGATATAACTCCTGATGGGGAGATCTATCGAGTAAGTCAAATCATGATTTATATTACATTGAACAAGAATGTAACAGCCATCGTACAGGCTGCAAACAAAAGAAATTTGTCAAAAGTCATCTGTTCACATGCATTTAGATTGTGCTGTTGTTATTGTGATCTTGAGGAAGAACCAAGGGATGTGAATACTTGATCCACAGTTTTAGGTGTATCCGAAGATGCACACACACACACACACATTGCTGATATGCTTGCTCGGGTCTCACTGATGTGAGCATCTTCCAATGAACTACCCAGTCTGGGGAGTGACAAACCATTTTGCTCACAGTGGGTATAGCAATTCCTCGCTGATTCTGTGTGGTCTTCGTTGTGTATTGTCAGTATTAGAGATTTATCTCCCCTTCCTACTGCTTCATGGTCAGCACTTCTCTGGTGAGTCTCTGGCTCTGAAACATCTCTGACTGTCTGTCTGTCTGTCTCACTGGCAGTTGCAAACCTCGAGACCACCCCAAAGGAAATCTGCCCCCTCTGGCATGTTCACCCACACCGCCTCTCCACCCCTCACCTGACTGGCACCAGGAGACACAAAGTCTCACAACAAAAGGGTAAATCATAAGTTAAAATGTCATTGATGTATCTGGTGTATAGCATTAGTTAAAGCCCAACAGGTTTATTTGGTAACAAATGCCATGAGCTTTCTGAGTGTTTTCTCTTCATCAGGTGAATGGGGAGTTCTGTTCACATACAGGGCATATAAAGGCACATACTCAGTTTACAGAATATTGATTGGAATGCGAGTCTTTACAGCTAATCAAGTCTTAAAGGTGCAGACAGTGTGAGCGGAGATAGCATTAAGCATAGGTTAAAGAAATGGGTATTGTCTCCAGACAGGATAGTGAGATATTGCAAATTTAGTTAAGTCATGGGGGTTACAGGTAATGTGACATGAACCTGAGATCCCGGTTGAGGCCGTCCTCATGTGCTGAACTTGGCTATCAGTTCCTGCTCAGTGACTCTGCACAGTCGTGTGCTGTGAAGGCCGCCTTGGAGAACGCTTACCTGAAGATCAGAGCCAAATGCCCGTGACTGCTGAAGTGTTTCCCAACAGGAAGGGAATACTCTTGCCTGGTGATTTTGAGCGATGTTCATTCATCCGTTGCCGTAGTGTCTGCATGGTCTCCCCAATGTACCATGCCTCAGGACATCCTTTCCTGCAGCGTATCAGGTAGACAATGTTGGCTGAGTTGCAAGAGTATGTAACATGTACCTGGTGGATGACGTTCTCACATGAGATGATGGCATCCATAGCAATGATCCAGCATGTCTTGCAGAGGTTGATGTGCAGGGTTGTGTGGTGTCATGATCACTATTCTCTGAAGGCTGGGTAGTTTGCTGCGAACAATCGTCTGTTTGAGGTTGTGCGATTGTTTGAAGGCAAGAAGTTGGGGTTTGGGGATGGCCTTGGCAAGATGTTTGTCTTCATCAATCACATGTTGAAGACTCTGGAGAAGATGTCATAGCTTCTCCGCTCCTGGGAAGTATTGGATGATGAAGGGTACTCTGTCCACTGTGTTCTATGTTTGTCTTCTGAGGAGGTCGGTGCGGTTTTTCGCTATATCAGTTGACGAGTTGAGTGCCATATCCTGTTCTTATAAGGATATCTTTCAGCATCTGGGGGTGTCTGTTGCAACCCCCCTCATCTGAGCAGATCCTGTGTATACGGAGAGCTTGACCATGTGGAATAGCTTCTTTAGCGTGTTTGGGGTGGAAGCTAGAGAAATGGAGCATCATGAGCTTGCACTGGGCTTGCAGTACAGTGAGGTGCTGAGCTGACTGCCATTAATGGAGATGGTGAATGCCCAAGAATGCAACCGATTCCGGAGAGTAGTCCATGTTGAGTCTGATGGTACTTGTTGATGTCATCATACGGTTGTTTCAGTGATTGTTCACCATGAGTCCAAAGGAAGAAAATGTCATTGATGTATCTAGTGCATAACATTAGTTGAAGGTCCTGTGTGATGAACAAGTCTTATTTGAGCCTATGCATGACGTTGTTGGCGTATTGAGGTGCGAATTTGGTCTCCATGGCTGTTCCATGTGTCTGGATGAAGAACTGGTTGTTGAAGGTGAAGATGTTGTGGTCCAGGATGAAGCGAATGAGTTGTAAAATTGCACCTGGAAACTGGCAGTTGTTGACATTGATTGCTAAGGCAGTTGCAGCAATGCCATAGTCGTGAGGGATGCTGGTGTAAGTGCTGAGACATCCATTGTGACAAGGAGTGCTCTTGGTTTAACTGCTCCATGCTGCTGTAAATGAAGAAAATGTCATTGCTGTATATAGTGTATAGCATTGGTTGAAGGTCCTGTGTGGTGAATGAAGGGGCAGAGCTCTGAAAGTGAGTGGCGTTTGCTACCAAATAAACCTGTTGACTTTAATATGGTGCTGTGAGACTTCTTACTGTGTTCACCTCAGTGTAACGCCATAAATATCATCAATACTGCAAACTGCCAGCTCCAAGTGGAGAGGATCTCCAAGAAGATCAAGCAGGTCAACATAGACATCAAGTTTCTACAAAGATGCAAGAAAGCAAACAAGGTACCAAAAGGACTACGGACCATGAACCCATTGAGGTCAACCTCTAGCACAGACTATACTGAAAGATTTTGCCACTGCACCTCTGTCACATCCTCAACCATCTCATACACCAGTTCTACAGCAAACTCCGCATCCTGGAAACCAAGATGGAAATCATATTCTCAACTTGTGCTCAGAACACAGACTAGCTGTGACTAGCAGATGAGACAAAGGAACTACTTCATCTACATGCATACCAAAAACAGGAAACTTGAGAAACTTGGCATCACCACCAGCAACAACCAAACCTCCCCTGGCACCACAGTAGAAAACAGTACTACCGCAGGGAAGTCCATTGTTGGACTATACGTTCCAACCAGATGAAGTTGAAATTCTCAGCCGAGGGCTCAATTTCTGTCCCACCACCAAAATGGACCCTCGATTTGACATGTATGCCCAAGCCGTCAAGAGGCGCGTCAACACCAGATTCATCAACCACACTCACAAGACAGCCCTGGACATTAGCCAAGCATGACGCAATGCCATCCATGCTCTCAAGACCGACTGCAACATTGTCATCAAACCAGCAGACAAAGGAGGGGCCATCATCATACTGAATAGAATGAATTACTGCAAAGAAGTGTACGGACAACTGAACAACGAGGAACACTACAAACAGTTGACACTACAGACACACCTGTCGACTCAACACTGATCAACACTTTGATCTGGACATTCAGAGCACCCTCTTCCTCCCACGCACTCCCCGTGCTCTTATCCCACGTACTCACCGTGTTGGAGATCTCTACTGCTTCCCAAAGATACACAAGGCAAACACACCCAGCCATCCCACGTATCCTGTGAGAGAACCTCTCTTGCTATGTTAAAGGCATCCTGAGACCCATTGTGTAAAGAACCCCCAGATTTTTGTTGTGACACTATGGACTTGCTATAGAAACTCAGCATACATGGAGTGGTTAAACCAAGAGCACTCCTTGTCACAATGGATGTCTCAGCACTTACACCAGCATCCCCCATGACGATGGCATTGTTGCAACTGCCTCAGTTCTCAATGTCAACAACTGCCAGTTTCCAGGTGCAATTTTACAACTCATTTGCTTCATCCTGACCCACAATGTCTTCACCTTAAACAACCAGTTCTTCATCCAGACACATGGAACAGCCATGGAGACCAAATTTGCACCTCAATACGCAACTTCATGCACAGGCTCGAACAAGATTTCTTCACCACAAAGGACCTTCAGCTGATGCTATGCACTAGATACGTCAATGACATTTCCTTCCTTTGGACTCCTGGTGAACAATCACTGAAACAACTCAATGATGACATCAACAAGTACCACCCCACCATCAAACTCACCATGGACTATTCTCCGGAATCAGTTATATTCTTGAACACATGCATCTCCATTAAGGACGGTCAACTCAGCACTTCACTGTACCGCAAGCCCAGTGCAAGCTCATGATGCTCCATTTCTCCAGCTTTCACCCTAAACATCCCCTACGGTCAAGCCCTCTGTATATACAGGATCTGCTCAGGTGAGGAGCATTGCAATAGACGCCTCCAGATGCTGAAAGATATACTCATAAGAACAGGATATGGCGCTCAACTCGTTGATTGACACAGCTAAAAACCGCACCGACCTCCTCAGAAGACGAACACGGAACACAGTGGACAGAGTACCCTTCTTCGTCCAGTACTTCCCCGGAGCAGAGAAGATACAACATCTTCTCTGGAGTTTTCCATATGTGATTGGTGAAGACAATCGTTTCGCCAAGGCCATCCCTACACCCCCATGTCTTGCCTTCAAATAACTGCATAACTTCAAACAGACCATTTGTCAGCAACAAACTACCCAGCCTTTAGGAGAACAGTGACCACGACACCACACAATCCTGCCACAGCAACCTCTGCAAGACATGACGTATCATCGACACGGATGCCATCATCTCATGTGAGAACACCATCCACCAATTACACAGTACATATTCTTGCAACTCGGCCAACATTGTTTACCTGATACATTGCAGATTTCCGACTCTGCAATGTCGACAGCATGAGGCAGGGACATTCCAGTGAGGAAATCCCACCAGCTGTGAAAGCTGTTTTGGGACTCTCACTGGATTTCCCGCCCATACCAATCTTCTCGCCCACTGAAAACGGGGGTGGAAAATCCCGGCCTATGTTTTGCAAGCACATTCTTTTTCTATTGGGAACAACTGAAGGCGAGTCATGTTTGATACAATCTGCAGTTATTGGGATGTATACGCTGAAAGACATACACCCTATTACTTATTTGTAGGGTTTTTGGTTTGACTACAGCATCCAGTCAGCGGGGAAGACCCACTCATGTTCCTACTGTGTAGTATCAACGTGAAATAGCTTGCTTCACCTCTTACTCAAACTTTTGAGATATCTTATCCCAGGATAATCTGAGGTAGACTGTGCACTTCTCAGCACTGAAACTGGCAGCTGTAAATTCATTGATGAAGTTGTGCAATATACAGTGAGCAATGATCTGATCAGGATAACCATTATCCACAGGAGGGCTTTACAAGCAAATGTCTAGGGCCTGATTAACAATGTTTGTAATAAGGCCAGTTTGCAAGGTACTGTCAGAATTCCAATGCTTACATGGAGCAATGAAGGTAGGCTGGCAGCAGGTAGTTGTTGAGAACACATTGGCAGATTTCTCAGTGAGCACATCAAGGAAATGGAGCTTGTTTGACTGCTTTGTTTCAAAGGTGAATTTGAGTGTAGGATGGAGTGTAAGGAAATTCTTACATGCATATGCAGATTCAAATGTAGGAGTGGTACAGTGGCTAACATTACTTCTTCAAAGCTCAAGCGACCCAGGTTCAATTCTGGCCTTGGGTAACTGTCTGTGTGGAATTTGCACATTCTTCCCATGTCTTCATGGGTTTCCTCCTGATGCTCCAGTTTCTTCCCACAAAGATGTTCAGGTTGGAGGGAATAAGTGAGGTAAATACATGGGGTTATAGGGATAGGATCTGGCTATGATGCTCTCTTGGAAAATCAATGCTGACTTTTCAGGCCAAATTCTGTTAAGAACCCTGCTGATGTTACTTGTGAGAGTGTCTTAAAACCACCAAAAGTTAATATGACATACTGGTTCTTAGTGGTGTATATTTCCAGTGGAATAATATGAGGAACAGTGTGCAACTCAGTGAGGAATCAGTCCAATTGATGTAGAACATAGAACATTACAGCACAGAACAGGCCCTTCGGCCTTCGATGTTGTGCCGACCAAAATAAAAAGCAATGCCCCTCCAAACTAAACCATTCCCTTCTCTTCCATATTCTTATCAACTAACCTCTTAAACGCCACCAAACTTGGCGCATCTACAACTGCTGCAGGCAGGGCATTCCACTCCCGAACCACCCTTTGGGTAAAGAACCTACCTCTGATATCCGTCCTATAACTATCACCCCTTAATTTAAAGCTGTGTCCCCTCGTGCTAGCTTTCTCCAGCCTAGGAAAAAGGCTATCACTGTCCACCCTATCTAAACCTCTAATCATCTCATATGCTTCAATAAGATCCCCTCTTAGCCGCCTCCTTTCTAACGAAAACAACCTCAAATCCTTCAACCTCTCTTCATAGGACCTGCCCTCCATACCAGGCACATCCTGGTAAACCTCCTCTGTACCCTCTCCAATGCCTCCACATCTTTCTTATAATGTGGGGACCAGAACTGCCCACAATACTCCAAGTGCGGCCGCACTAGAGTTTTGTACAGTTGCAACATGATGCTGCGGCTCCTAAATTCAATTCCCCTACCAATAAAAGCTAAGACTCCATATGCCTTCTAACAACTTTATCCACTTGACTGCCTACTTTCAGGGATCTATTGACACATACACCAAGATCCTTCTGTTCCTCAACACTATTAAGAGCCCTACCATTAGCCCTATACTCTACACATTTATGTTTCCTGCCAAAGTGCATTACCTCACACTTTTCCACATTAAACTCCATTTGCCACCTCTCGGCCCAGCTCTGCAACTTGTCCAAGTCACTCTGTAAACTAAAACACCTCTCTTCACTATCTACCACACCACCAACTTTAGTATCATCTGCAAATTTACTGATCCATCCCTCAATACCCTCATCCAGATCATTTATAAAAATTACAAACAGCAGGGGCCCCAAAACAGACCCCTGAGGCACACCACTTGTCACCAAACTCCACGATGAATATCTCCCATCAATTGTGTAAACAATTAACAAAGATATTTATTAAAGAAAAAGAAAAGAAAAATACAAAGCAAAAAAGATTAATATACACAATGATTCTTACATCTATTAATATGTAAACATGCCGTGATGTCAGAAATTAGCAAAATATATCCACATTCCCTGAACTCGAAGGCACCCCTTTTCTCAAACAATATCTAATTTTGTAACTTTAAGTCACATCCTGCTCATAGTTACCACGCAACACAGCTGAGGTGACCAAGTCTGAGAAAACATCTTTTCCTGGTTCACTGAAGGCATGAAACAGCATCTTTCAGAGGAGAATATCTGCAACCTGCCATGGCTCTAAATGTTGAATGGAACAGGCCTCTGTGGTTTTGATCAAAGATGAAACTAGTCTTTCTGAAGATGAGATGACCTGCCTGATGTTGGATAGAAAATGAGCCTTCTTTCCAATGAGGGTGCTGCTATACTGTTCAGTCTCTGTGACATTCCATCCTATGGATTTGGTTGTCAACATCTCTCAAATTCCTTGCCTTTCAAAGTTATCATTTATGTAGCCCCACTGATCTCCGGTAAACAGTTACTCTGATATGGCAGTTTTCACTTCAGTTTCTCTTGATACCTGCTAATCTAGTTATTGAACAAATAGCATCTCATTATGCCTCCAGATACTTGCTAACCTTATTGTCTGTTATTTTGCTAATTTCTAACAGTGTAAAAATCTTCACAGAAGTGGTTGCAGCAAATCATTCAACATTAGTCCCCATTCATGTTGTGCAGAACCAGTCGTAAATAATATAGGCATAAAGGGATATTACTTTTATAGAACATAGAACATTACAGCGCAGAACAGGCTCTTCGGCCTTCGATGTTGCGCTGACCAATTAGGAAAAAGCAAAGACCCTCTAACCTAAACCATTCCCTTTTCGTCCATAAACTTATCTACTAACCTCTTAAAAGCCACCAAACTTGGTGCATCGACAACTGCAGCAGGCAGGGCATTCCATACCCTTACCACCCTCTGGGTAAAGAACCTACCTCTGACATCTGTCCTATAACTACCACCCCTTAATTTAAAGCTATGTCCCCTCGTGCTAGCTTTCTCCATCCTAGAAAAAGGCTATCACTGTCCACCCTATCTAAACCTCTAATCATCTTATATGTTTCGATAAGTTCTCCTCTTAGCCGCCTCCTTTCTAACGAAAACAACCTCAAATCCCTCAGCCTCTCCTCATAAGACCTGCCCTCCATACCAGGCAACATCCTGGTAATCCTCCTCTGTACCCTCTCCAATGCCTCCACATCTTTCTTATAATGCGGGGACCAGAACTGCACACAATACTCCAAGTGCGGCCGCACTAGAGTTTTGTACAGTTGCAACATGACGTTGCGGCTCCGAAATTCAATCCCCCTACCAATAAAGCTAAGACTCCGTATGCCTTCTTAACAACCTTATCGACTTGATTGCCTACTTTCAGGGATCTATGCACATATACACCAAGATTCCTCTGTTCTTCAACACTATTAAGAGTCTTACCATTAGCCCTATACTCTACACATTTGTTATTCCTGCCAAAGTGAATTACCTCACACTTTTCCACATTAAACTCCATTTGCCACCTCTCGGCCCAGCTCTGCAACTTGTCCAAGTCTCTCTGCAAACTAGAACAACCCTCTTCACTATCTACCACTCCTCCGACTTTGGTGTCATCCGCAAATTTACTAATCCTTCCTTCAATACCCTCATCCAGATCATTTATAAAAATTACAAACAGCAGGGGCCCCAAAACAGATCCCTGAGGTACACCACTTGTAACCGAACTCCATGATGAATAACTTCCATCAACCACCACCCCCTGTCTTCTATCAGCTAGCCAATTCCTAATCCAATTAGCTAAATCACCCTCAATCCCATACATCTGCATTTTCTGCAGAAGCCTTCCATGGGGCACCTTATCGAATGCCTTACTAAAGTCCATATATACCACATCAACTGCCTTACCCCCATCCCCCTCTTTGGTCACTTTTTCAAAAAACTCAATAACGTTAGTAAGGCACGACCTACCCTTCACAAAACCATGCTGACTATCCCCAATCAATTTGTTTCTCTCTAAATAACTATAAATCCTATCACTAATAATTCTTTCCAATACTTTGCCCACAACAGAAGTAAGACTCATCGGTCTATAATTCCCCGGAAAGTGTCTATTCCCCTTCTTGAACAATGGGACCACATTCGCTATCCTCCAGTCTTCCGGCACTATACCCTTAACCAACGATGACCTGAAGATCAGAGCCAGAGGCTCTGCAATCACCTCTCTCGCCTCCCAGAGAATCCTAGGGTAAATCCCATCCGGCCCAGGGGACTTATCTAACTTCAAACCCTCAAGAATATCTAGCACATCCTCCTTATCTACTTCAATACTTTCCAGTTTACAACCCTGTACCCCAGTGTTCTCCACAACCACCATTTACATCTCCCTGTGTGAATACCGAAGAGAAATATTTGTTCAGTGTCTCTCCAATCTCTTCAGGCTCCACGCACAACTTCCCACTGCTGTCTCTGACTGGCCCTAATCTTGCCCTAACCAATCTTCTATTCTTAACATATCTAAAGAAAGCTTTAGGATTCTCCTTGATCCTATCAGCCAAAGTTTTCTCGTGTCCCCTTTTAGCTCTTCTCAACTCACTCTTTGGCTCCCTCCTGGCTAATCTATAGCTATCCAGTGCAGTAACTGAGCCTTCAAGCCTCATCCTGACATAAGCCTCCTTTTTCCTTTTAACCAGCGAATTAACTTTTTTAGTACACCATGGTTCCTTTACTCGACCATTTCCTCATTGCCTGACAGGGACATACTTATAAAGGACTCGCAGTAGCTGCTCCTTGAATAAGCTCCACATTTCAGATGTTCCCAGTCCCTGTAGTTTCCTAGTCCAACCTATGCACCCTAATTCTCTCCTTATGGCCTCATAATTACCCTTCCCCCAGCTATAACTACTGCCACCAGCTTCATGCCTATCCCTATCCATCACTAAGGTGAACGTAACCGAATTGTGGTCACTATCACCAAAATGTTCACTAACTTCCAAGCCTAACACCTGTTCTGGCTCATTGCCCAGCACCAAATCCAATGTAGCCTCACCTCTAGTTGGCCTATCTACATACTGAGTCAAAAAACCTTCCTGCACACTTTGCATAAAAACTGACCCCTCTAATGAGCTAGAGCTATAGCTATTCCAATCAATATTAGTAAAATTAAAGTCCCCCATAACAATTACCCTATTACTTTCACTCCTGACCAGAATTGACTTTGCAATCCTTTCCTCAACCTCTCTAGAACTATTAGGAGGTCTGTAAAAGACTCCCAACAGGGTGACCTCTCCTCTCCTGTTTCTAATCTCAGCCCCTACTACCTCAACAGACAAGTCCTCATCAAACTTCTTTTCTATCACCGTGATACAGTCTTTGACCAATAACGCCACTCCTCCCCCCCTTCTAACTCCTTCTCTACTCCGACTAAAGCATTTGTACCCCGGAACCTGCAACATCCATTCCTGTCCCTGCTCTACCCAAGTCTCTGAAATGGCCACAGCATCGAAGTTCCAGGTACTGGTCCAAGCTGCAAGTTCCTCCACCTTATTGCGAATACTTCTTGCATTAAAGTATACGCATTTCAAACCATGCCCTACTCCACCCGTATGCTACAATGCTTTACAGTTCTCATCTATGACCCCCCTATTCTCGTCCATCTTAACATCCAAGCTACTCAGGATCCCACCCCTCCTCTGAATCAGTTTAAACCTCCCTGCATAGCTTCTGCAAATTTTCCCCCCAAGATATTGGTTCCCCTCTGGTTCAGGTGTAGACCATCTCTCCTGTAGAGGTCCCACCTACCCCAGAATGAGCCCCAGTTGTTCAGGAACCTGAACCCCTCCCTCCTGCACCATCCCCGCAGCCACGAGTTCAAACATTCCCTCTCTCTGTTCTTCTCTAAACTGTCCCGTGGCACAGGGAAGAGTCCAGAGATAACCACTCTGTGTGTTTTGGCCCTAAGCTTCCACCCCAACTCCATAAATTTCTGTTTAATATCCCCTTCCCTTGTCCTACCTACATCATGTGTCCCTACATGAACTATGACTTGGGGCTGACTCCCCTCTCCCTTAAGAATCTTAAAAACCCGCTCTGAGACATCCTGGACCACGGCCCCTGGGAGGCAACACACCAGCTCTGAGTCCCGTTTATTACTATTTACTCTCCTATCTGTCCCTCTAACTATGGAGTCTCCAATTACTAGGCCCAATCTCTTATTCCCCCTACTCACTTGAGCATTCCCAGCAGGCTCACCCCCAGAGACCTGCTCCCTTTGGCTATCTCCAGTTGATTCTTCCTCAAGACAGATTTTTTTATCTGTCTTGGGAAATCCATTGTTACGCGGATGTAGTGAACAGTGAGGAGGAATTCTCTTATATATATCAGCCACCAGCTTGTTACTCTGACACAAGTCCCTCAAAAAGTTTTTGTAACTTGCTTTCAAGCAGGTCTGTCCAGCCAGACTTTGTGGCTGATTAAATTGGTACAAATTAGTCCCGTCATTAAGAATGGCGAGCATTTTGTGGATAAAGTCACACCTTTTCAGGATGATTATTCCAGTCCCTTTGTCAGGTTTACAGATATGTTTATCTGATTGAACCTGAGGCTTTGCAGTGATATCAGACATTGACATTGCATGTGGAAATCAGTTTGGTCATTAAGTGTTCCCTCGTGCATTATCCATGGCAATGTCTCAACCTCTGTCAACCAATGAGCACTCTCTTCGCATGCAGCATAAATTGTTTCCTTTACAATTCTTGCGAAACTGTTCAAGATGAAAAGTTTTGACAACATGGGCAGGATTTTACGGCCTTGCTTGGGCAAGACTGGAGATTCCTGCCTGAGGTCAATGGAGATTTTTGTAATTGATCCTCGCCCGCTCTGATTCTGTGGCAGGTGAAGTGGTCAAGTTTTAGTGCATGTCACTTTTTCAGCAGGTTGTGTGCTACCAAAGGATTATCAGATTTTTAGAACATAAGGCTCAGGGAAACTGCTTGACTCAGAGATGCAAGACGCTGTTGTCTTCAATCCCAGAGTTACTTAATGCAGAAACTTAGTCAATGCTAAAGTGGACAAACGTTTCAAACAAAAGGGCAGGTAAATTAATTGGGCTATTTAGAACATAGAACATTACAGCGCAGAACAGGCCCTTCGGCCTTCGATGTTGCGCCGACCAATTAGGAAAAAGCAACGACCCTCTAACCTAAACCATTCCCTTTTCGTCCATAAACTTATCTACTAACCTCTTAAACGCCACCAAACTTGGCGCATCTACAACTGCAGCAGGCAGGGCATTCCATACCCTTACCACCCTCTGGGTAAAGAACCTACCTCTGATATCCGTCCTATAACTACCACCTCTTAATTTAAAGCTATGTCCCCTCGTGCTAGCTTTCTCCATCCTAGGAAAAAGGAAAAAGGTTCAAGCAGAAAGTAGGTGCTGACATTTGTTGGGCCAAATGTAATATTTATGTGTTTCCTCTGTTTATCTTCATCCCAGGCTTAACTGCAGCTTGAATAGAGCAGCTTTAACCTCTGTTACCTGGTGATTAACATTTCATTGTGCTCAGTCTCTCTTTCCAGATCTGACTAGTCTTTGCCTCTTCAGGTAATTGTCGAAGGCATACTGGGACTGAACTATCAGAGTGATGCTGCAATTGATGATGTGCAGATCTACAGAAGTAGCTGTGCCTCAGGTTGGGAGCACCATAACCCATCCTGCAACTGGCGTCTGAAGAGAAGAAACAAACCTCACCTGGCTTAGAGGGTTATGATGGCAAATTCATTTGATAAAGTCCTGCAGAGGGTGTGCAACTGCCCAATGTTAAGGCATTGTTCATTGATTGGCAATTGCACACATTAACTCAGACAAGAGATGCGTTGCATTCAGAAGAGGAGCTCATTATTTGGGCTGATTTTTATCAAATAGTATTTTAACATACAGTGCCTTCCTCTGAGAGATTGGATCTCCTTTTGGCACCTGTCCAACTTCCCAATACTACTCTCCAGCCTGTAATACTATATATTCAGAGTCAGATACAATAAACATTTGGAATATGTTTTACCTTCTTTGTAAAGATTACCATTTTCTCCCAACCAGTTCATGGACTGGGATCCAAACACTCAACAACACCGCCCCATGTATCCTGACAGTATGCAAAGTCTTGAATTCGGCTCTATTCTCTCTCCAAAGATGCTGAGATTTTCCACCATATCCTCTTTTTGTTCCAGATTCCAGCATCTGAAATATTTTGCTGTTATTTTGAATTTGTATACCTCCTGTCGCAACCAGAGGAGATATGAAAGCACTTTATGACCACAAAACTTTGGAAGTGTTGTGTACAAAAAGTGGCTGATAATTTATGCATAGCACGTTCCCAAAAACAGCAATGTGATAATGTGCAGAGAGAATCTGTTTTTTTAGGTGATGTTGACAGATAAATATTGCCCATGACACTCCTGCTCTTTTCAAAACAGTGCCATGGAATCTTTTCTGTCCTTTTGAGATGGCAGATGGGGCCCTCAGTTTGACATCCCATCCAAAAAGTGGCAAAACCCTACTAATGTTCACTCTTTAAGCAGTGTTAGCACACAACAACCCTGATGTTTCTTTACATAAGAAGTAAGGGCCAGAATAGACCTTCCATCCTTCCAGTCTACTCCGCCATTCAGTATGATCAAAGCTGATCTTTGCCTTCAACTCCATTTTCCATCTGCTTCCCAGATCCTTTGATCCACTTAAAGATCAAGTGTTTGTCTATCTGCTTCAGTATATTTAATTATGGTGCATCTGCAATCCTCTTGAACGGACAAATCTGAAGATTCACATGACTTTCAGTGCAGAAATTTCTTCCCATTTTGCAGCCACTGCTATTTGTCATTTTTATAAATGACCTAGACGAGGGTGTAGAAGGATGGGTTAGTAAATTTGCTGATGACAGTAAAGTCGGAGGAGCTGTAGATGGTGAGGATAGATGTTACAGTTTGCAGGGGGACATAGATAAGCTGCAGAGCTCGGCTGAGAGGTGGCAAATAGAGTTTAATGTGGAAAAGTGTGAGGGATTCACTTTGGAAAGAGTAATAGGATTACACAATATAGGGCTAGTGGAAGGACACTTGGTAGTGTCGACAAGCAGAGAGATCTCAATGTACATGTGCATAGATCCCTGAAAGTTGGCACCCAGGTTGATAAGGTTGTTAAGAAGGCATACGGTGTGTTAGCTTTTATTGGGAGAGGGATTGAATTTCGGAGCCGTGAGATCATGTTGCAACTGTACAAAACTCTAGTGCAGCTGCACTTGGAGTATTGCGTACAGTTCTGGTCGCTGCATTGTAAGAAAATTGTTGAAGCACTGGGAAGAGTGCAAAGGAGGTTTACCAGGATGTTGCCTGATATGGTGAGAAGGTCTTATGAGGAAAGCTGAGGGACTTGAGGTTGTTTTTGTCAGAGCGAAGAAGATTAAGAGGAGACCTAATTGAGGTCTCATACAACATGATCAGAGGGTTCGAATAGGGTGGACAGTGAGAGCCTTTTTTCCTCAGATGGTGATGGCTAACACAAGGGGACATAGCTTTAAATTGAGGGGGTGATAATTATAGGACAGATGTCAGAAGTAGGTTCTTTATTTCGAGAGTAGTAAGGGCGTGGAATGCCCTGCCTGCAGCAGTTGTGGACTCGCCAACTTTAATGGTGTTCAAATGGTCATTGGATAGGCATATGGATAACATTGGAATAGTTTAGGTTAGAGGGTCATTAGATTGGTTAGACATCGAGGGCTGAAGGCCTATACTGCGCTGTAATGTTCTACACTCTTATTTCAGTCCAAAATGATTGGTCCCTTATCCTGAGACTGTGCTCCATTATTCTCCTGACCGGATAAACAAACTTTCAACATCTACCCTTCAGATGGTTTTGACACAACTTATTCAGTTTTGCCTCGTAGTACGACCTGGTCATGCTTGCTGTATCTGCGTGCCAACTTCGTGTACGAGCACATCCAAGTCCCTCTAATTGTCAACATTTATAAATTTAAAGCTGTTTTAAAATATTTTGCTCTTCCGCACTTTGGCACATTATACTTCATTTGCTAGCTTGTTGCCTACTCACTTAACCTCTCTATGTAATTTTTCAGTCTCTTTGTATCCTCCTCATAGTCCCAACACTCATCCTTGTAGCACACCTCAAGTTATCACTTGCCAGTTTGAAGATGCCCCATTTATCCTTTGCCTATGCTTCCTGTCCATTAACCAATCTTCTATCTATGCTCATTTATAACCCTAACTAACTCTTGTCTATTAACTAATTGTGTGATGCCTATCAAATACCTTTTGGAGATCTGTTTTCAAATCTGCCGGCTTTCCCTTATCAACTCTCCTAATTAGATCCTCAAAATCACTAATAAATTTGTCAAACATTCTTTCACTTTTGTAAAATCACATTGACTTTGCTTGATCATGCTATGATTTCCCAAGTGCACTGTTAAAACTTCCTGAATAATATAATCCACCACTTTCCCATTGACTGATATCAAGGTAACTGGCCTGGAGTTCTATATTTTCTCTCTCTTTACTTTCTTGAATATTAGTGTTATATTTGCTTACTTCCAGTTTGCTGGAGCTGTTACAGAATCAAGGGAATTTTGGAAAATCGTAGCCAGTGCACCCACTATCTCTGCCATTATTTCTTTTAGAGTCTACCTAGTGTGTGGGCCACTGGGTTTGTCTTGAGCCATTGTGCCTGGTCTCTGCTGGTGGGGACCAGTGTTGATTCTTGCTATTTTTATGTTGTGTCCATTCTGGGTGTGATCTCATTAACACCATTAGAAAGGGACCAGTTGATTGCAAGTTGTTTGGCATTGGGTGTGAAACTGATTTTTAGCCTGCATGCTGTTTTCTGGAGTCAATGCAATCTGTCCCAGTCGTGGTGAAGTCAGAATCCTCCATTGAATTGTTTCTTTCAATAATTCCCACTGTTTATTTATCTCCATACATCTATTTTCTTGAGTTTCTCTAGTACTTTTTCCTCTGCTGTTATTAATTACTTTAATGTTCCTAATGCTTGTTAGTCCTAAAAAAATGACCCTTTATTTCTGCTGTGTAAGTTTTGTCTTCTACAATGGCACAGCGGTTAGCATTGTTGCGTCAGGGACCAAGTTTGATTCTCGCCTTGGTTGACTATCTGTGTGGAAGTTACATGTCCTCATGTCTGCGTGGATTTCCTTAAGTAATCCAAAGATGTGCAAGTTATGTTGATTAGCCATGTTAAGTTTCCCACAAGTGTCAGGGGGACTAACAGGGTAAAGAAGTGGGGTTATGGGGATAGGCCTGAGCGGGATTATGGTCAGTGCAGACTTGATGGGCGGAATGGCTTCCTTCTGCACTGAAGGGATTCTACTAAATAGTTGTTCAATTTCTTCCCCATTTCCTCACTCCTTTCTGTGCAACAGTTTCAGATAATTTAGATAATTTCTCCTTTATCTGTTTTTACTCTGTACTTCCTTACGTGCTTGGAAAAGCTCTTAAACTGTTTTTTTTAAATTGTTGGTTGGGTTTATCACAATCTATTTTCTTCCATTTTATCAACTTTTGGTTTTTAACACACTCCAATCCACAGATTACAGCTTATTTTTGGCAACATGATAAATCTCACACTGTCACTACAGTTCTTAGTAAGACATGAAGGATTTTGTTTGCTGCGTTTCAGTTTCTCAATGAATGCACTTTTGGTGAACTTGTTGGGTAGAATGCACCCCCCAAAAACTAAGAGTCATAATGACAGGAAAACTGGCACAATCTGCACCTGTGTCCCAGGTGCAATCCATACACTCAGTCACTGTTTAGGAGAACAGTGAGTCTGGTGCAGGTTTTGGGGAAGAATTGGAGTGGGGGAAGGGGAGGGACGCGGGTAGCAGGGTGGTGGTGGTGGCACCATATCACGCTGGTGAGGCCGGCTGCACAGCACTCAGGTACTGTTTTGCAAGGGCATTCTGATCTCTGTGCGTTGGCAGCCCTCCCTTTCCCCTTTGCCCACAGACAAATTTCACCCCCCCCCCCCCCCCCCCCCCCCCCCCACCCCCCCCCCCCCCCCCCCCCCACACACACACACACACACACACACACGCACACGCACAATGGCAGGCAGTATTTTCCCCCACCCATCTCTGACATGGGTTGCTGGCATTGAGGCTTTCCTGGTAGGTTCCCCTGCCAAACCCCAGACATGTCCTCCCCATCTGTACTTGGCCTCAGTCCTACCAGGTTCCACTCCCCTTTGCACCATCCCTGGCACACTGACAATGCCCAGCTGGCACTTCAGGATATCCAATTGCTGGGATGCCTGATGGACACTACCAATATGCTAGGTGGGCACTGAGCATCTGGGCACTGAGCATCTGGGCACTTCAATGAACAGCAAACCCCCTGGTATGACCATTGTGCCTGGTCTCTGCAGGTGGGGACCAGTAGTGATTCTTGCTATTTTTATGTTGTGTCTATTCTGGGTGTGATCTCATTAACATCATTAGAAAGAGACCAGTTGATTGCAAATTGTTTGGCGCAGGATGTGGAACTGATTTTTAGTCTGCATGCTATTTTCTGGAATCAGTGCAGTCTGCACCAGGTGTGGTGAGGTCAGAATCCCCCATCGAATTGTTTCTTTCAATAATTCCCACTGTTTATTTAACTCCATATGTCTATTTTCTCAGGCTGACTACAAACTATCATGTATGTGCAACTGCACAAAAAAACTTTAAACGTTCTGATATCTTACATGAATAAGCCATGCACAAATGTAGGACAGATGTTGCCTCCAGCACTCATGCTGTCCTACACTGGGAATGCTACCTTTTGTGTATCACATCTGTGGAATGAACCCATACTGTCCTGACTCAGAGACGAGGTTGCTGCTCGCTCAGTCATAGCTAATTCAAGAGCAGCAGTTTAGGTTTTGGATTTCCTTGTTATGAAAGTATCATGTTTTGATGGAATGTAGGCTTGAAGCTTTCCTGTTCTACAACCAGAGGACCTGACTCAGCTCCTTGCACAACATGCTGTTGAAGTATCGAGATTTGTAAGTTTTTTTTGCTGCCAGATTATTTTACTGCCTTCTTCAGAGGCAAAAGCTCCGGGCCCTGTTCCGAACCTCATCCCACCACCCCTTGCAGGCTTCATCTCTCTGTTCTTTAACTTTCTCTTTTTATCCCTCTGACTTTTTGCACTCTCTCTATCCTTTCCTCTCTGACCTGTCTCCTTCTCCAACCTTCATTCCTCACTTCCTCTCTGTATCTGTAACAGTGTCTCCTCCAGTCCCATCCCATGGAAGCCCAGCTTCTCCACTGCTGCCATCTTGATCCCAAGGAGACCTTTTGACTTTAAAGAATGCAAATTGTATTCACACAAAAGTCTTATTTGATTTGATGGAGGACTGAAAACATTTGAAACAAAATCACAATATGACATGCTGAAAATCAGAAATAAAAACTGAAAGTGCTGGAAAAACTCACGGTCTGGCAGTATCTGTAGATAGAGAAACATTTTGAGGCAAAATTACTTCTTCAGAACTGAAGAGAAATGGAAATGTGATGGGTTTTGAAACAGAAATCATGTCATGTTGGCTCATCAAAGACAGTGCATTACTCCAATTAATTCTGATGAGCTTTTTGTGCTGGCAAGTGGAAGGAGGACTACAAGGTGATCCGTGGAAATATTTCCATATTAAGTTAAATTGCAAGTTGCTTCCAAAGAATTGACAATGAGACCATAACACAGTGATGTAACCATTCAAAACCAAAAAAGATGCTGGAAAATCTCAGCAGCTCTGGCTGCAAGGAGAGAAAAGAGCTGATGCTTTGAGTCCAGATGACCCTTTGTCAAAGTTCTCTTCTTGCAGATGCTGCCAGAGGTGCTGAGATTTTCCAGCATTTTCTCTTTTGGTTTCAGATTCAAGCATCCGCAGTAATTTCCTTTTATCCAGACGTAACAATTCAACTTTGATCACACAATTGTCACAGTGTATATGGAATTCATTTTGATCCATAGTGTCTGTATCAGGTCTCCAGCACAGTCAAGAAGGGCCAAACGGCCTATTTCTGAACTGTAATTTTCTATGGTTCTATCTCCCATGCCTCACAAGCCTTATTGAGTTTTTTGAAAAGGTGACCAAAGAGGTGGATAAGGGTAAGGCGGTTGACGTGGTATATATGGACTTTAGTAAAGCATTTGATAAAGTTCCCCTTGGAAGGCTTCTGCAGAAAATGCAGATGTATGGGATTGAGGGTGATTTAGCTAATTGGATTAGGAATTGGCTAGCAGATAGAAGACAGAGGGTGGTGGCTGATGGGAATTATTCATCATGGAGTTTGGTTACAAGTGGTGTACCTCAGGGATCTGTTTTGGGGCCCCTGCTGTTTGTAATTTTTATAAATGATCTGGATGAGGGTATAGAAGGATGGATTACTAAATTTGCTGACGACACCAAAGTTGGAGGAGTTGTAGATAGTGAGAGGGGTGTTGTAGTTTGCAGAGAAACTTGGACAAGTTGCAGAGCTGGGCCGAGAGGTGGCAAATGGAGTTTAATACAGAAAAGTGTGAGGTAATTCACTTTGGCAGAAATAGCAAATATATAGAGTATAGGGCTAATGATAAGACTCTTAATAGTGTTGAAGAACAGAGGGATCTAGGTGTATATGTGCATAGATCCCTGAAAGTTGGCAGTCAAGTTGATAAGGTTGTTAAGAAGGCACGTGGAGTCTTGGCTTTTATTGGTAGGGGGATTGAATTTCGGAGCCGCAACGTCATGTTGCAACTGTACAAAACTCTGGTGCGGCCACACTTGGAGTATTGTGTGCAGTTCTGGTCGCCACATTATAAGAAAGATGTGGAGGCATTGGAGAGGGTGCAGAGGAGGTTTACCAGGATGTTGCCTGGTATGGAGGGAAGGTCTTATGAGGAAAGACTGAGGGATTTGAGGTTATTTTCATTAGAGAGAAGGTGGCTAAGAGGTGACCTTATTGAGGCATATAAGATGATCAGAGGATTAGATAGGGTGGACAGTGATAGTGTTTTTCCTCAGATGGAGAAAGCTGGCACAAGGGGACGTAGCTTTAAATTAAGGGGTGGTGGTTTTAGGACAGATGTCAGAGGTAGGTTCTTTACCCAGAGGGTGGTAAGGGTATGGAATGCCTTGCCTGCATCAGTTGTAGATGCGCCAAGTTTGGGGGGGCATTTAAGTGGTCAGTGGATAGGTTTATGGATGAAAAGGGAATGGTTTAGGTTAGAGGGTCATTGCTTTTTCTCAATGCATCAGCGCAACATTGAAGGCCGAAGGGCCTGTTCTGCGCTGTAATGTTCTATGTTCTATGTTTTACGTGTTCCCTTTTTCCTTCTTCACCTATGGATTTCCCTTTTTTTCCAGATAATATCCCTCATAAATTGAAATTGACATAAAAAAACTAGATATTTGAACTAATTTAATATCATCTGCTAGTCCTGTTGTTAACTCCACAATTTTAACTGTCCGTGCTTCCACATGAGTCCTCATTACTTTGGGAAGTGAGCTTTTAATTTCTTCCATAATAATTGTTTCCCTGGGAGCCTCAAACGTCTGGTTTATTTTCAATGTTCTTCATCTGTCAAAGTTGCATTGTTTGATTACTTCAGGGCATGGTGCAAAATGTGTTCTTGTCCATTGTATCAGCAAAAGTAGATTTCTTACCCCATCCGTTTTGCCAGCCAGGGCTTGCACAGTGGCACAGTGGTTAGCACTGCTTCCTCACAACACTATGGACCTGGATTCAATTCTCAGCTTGGGTCACTGTCTATGTGGAGTCTTGAAGTCCTCCTTGTGTCTATGTGGATTCCCTCTGGGTGCTCCAGTTTCCTCCCATGGTCTGAAAGATGTGCTGGTTAGGTGCATTGACCATGTTGAACTCTCCCTCAGTGTACCCGCAACTGGTGCCAGCTTGTGGGGATTGGAGAATTCTCAGAGTAACTTCATTGCATTGGTAATGTGATCCTACTTATGATGCTAATAAATAAACTTTAAACCTTAAAACACTCTAATGTTTGATGTGGTTCCTTCCTTAGATTTCTAAACTTCTGCCTGTAGGATCAGGCAATAGTTCATATGCACTTCAGACCCCAAGATAGTGTGATGCTTGTGTGCCTTGAAGAAAGGTCATAGTCATAGAAACCTTACAATACAGAGAGAGGCCATTTGCCCTATCGAGTATGCACTGACCACAATTCTACCGAGCCCTATCCCCATATTCTTACATATTTTAACCACTAATCCCTCTAACCTAAGCACCTCAGCAAACTAAGGTGTAGTTTTAGCATGGTAGTCTGTGTTTGGAGGGTAAAAGACCAGCACCGAAAGCGATCAATGAATGGATGGATGCAGTGGCTGCTGTCTTCCCACACTCGCTGTTGCTGTGAGAGGGCGCCGCCGCAGAGCGGCAGCAGCGAGCGCCACCTGAGCACCGAGATCAAGATGGCGGCGGTGGAGAAGCTGGTCTTCCACGAGATGGGACTAGAGGAGAGACTGTTACAGGTAAAGAGGAATGAAAGCTGGAAAAAGAGATAGGTGAGAGAGGGGGGGATAGAGAGAGAAAGAGCGCGGAAAGGGAGAAAAAGTAAAAGGACAGAGCGATGCAGCCCGCAGGAGGCGGTGGGATGGCGTTTGGGACTGGGCCCCGAGATGTGGGATATTCTGGGACAGGGGTCAGGCTGATAAACAGCAGTCTGGTGCACCGGCCAGGGCTCTGGGGAGGACAGGCTGATCGAGGAGGGGCTGGGAGGAAAGGGGGCGGTGAGGAGTGGGAAAGTGGGAGGAAGGGGAATAAAGTTTGGGGCTTAAAAGAAGGGGTTAAGTTGAGGTGTGAGGTTCAGGGATGGGTTGTGAGGTTAGTTGGGGGGAGGATTGTGTTGGGGGGGCGCAGGAGCTGAGGAGATGGACAGGTTAATCGTTTTGGGTCATGAAAGCTTGAGAAAATCTCAACAGCAGTTGCAAATCATCGCTGCAGGGGCCTTACAACATAATACATTATGATGGAATTCTCATTGCCATCAATAGCACTGTCACTGTGGTTCATTTTGCTGGATGTCTAAGAGCAATATGTAGCAAATACTTTTAAAAATTGAATGGGACAGACTCCTGCAGAATCTGGCTGGGGCATTTGAAGAATGAGGGTGTCTGTGAAGGCCAGTGGGGGTGAGTTGAGCTGGGCAGCTCCAGATATGACTGAGTGAGCAGCTGTATTTGTCACATTCTTCAGGCCATTGCGAACCTCAATTGGGCTGCACCGACCTTGATCCAGGAACAAGCCATTCCCTTGGCGCTGGAGGGAAAGGATCTACTGGCCAGAGCGCGTACTGGCTCAGGAAAAACTGCAGCGTATGCCATCCCCATCATTGAACATCTTCTTAATATCAAAAAGGTAAATAAATTTCTGCAGAGACTTTATTTGCCTTGCTTTTTAATGGCAAAAGAACTACCAGTTTTTGGGATCAGTTTTGGATTGGTTCCCTACAATATATGCAGACATTGATTTGATTTATTATTGTCACATATATACAATGAAAAGTATTGTTTCTTGTGTGCTATACAGACAAGCATACTGTACATAGAGAAGAAAAGGGAATGCTGAATGTATGGTACAGTCATAGCTAAGGTGCAGAGAAAGATCAACTTAATATGAGTTAAGCCCATTCAAGAGTCTGATGGCAACAGGGAAGAAGCTGTTCTTGAGTTGGTTGGTACATGATCTCAGACTTTTGTATCTTTTTCCTGATGGAAGAGAGAATGTTGGGGTGTGTGGGGTCCTTGATTACGTTGACTGCTTTTTCAAGGCAGTGAGAGATGTAGGTAGAGTCAACAGATGGGAGGCTTCTTCGTGTGGTGGACTGTGCAACGTTCACAATGCTTTGTAGTTTCTTGCAGTCTTGGTAAGAGCAGGAGCTATGCCAAACTGATACATCCTTAAAGGATGCTTTCTATGGTGCATCCGTAAAGATTGGTGAATGTTGTAGCTGACGTGCCAAATTTCTTTAACCTCCTGAAAAAGAAGAGACATTGGTGGGCATGCTTAACAGTAGTGTCAGCATGGAGGGACCAGGACAGGTTGTTAGTGGTCTGGACACTAGAATCTTGAAGCTCTTAACCATTTCTACTTCATCCCCATTGATGTAGACAGGGGCATGTCCTCCACTACACTTTCTGAAGTCAATGACTTTCTCCTTCATTTTGCGATATTGAGAAAGAGATTATTGTTGTCGCAACTGTTCACCAGATTCTCTACCAATTTGCAATTGGTTTAAGGAGTTGAGGCCAGACTGCACTTTTGACCAAAATGTGCTTGTTTCTGTCTTTCCCATCTTGGAAGTCATTGAACCTTATCTTAGCTGCTGACCAAAATCAGCAAGTAGTTGCATTGGAGTTGCTTGCATAGTTGTTCATGCTTCTTTTGTATAGCCGGTGATGGAGTGTGCATTTATCTCCATTCACCCTCAGCAGCATGAGATTCTCACCCTAAGCACGTGTAGTTCAGGGAGGTTTAACGTAGTGTATTCACTTCTGAGTTGTTGACAGTACAGAGTAAACTGAGTGCAGGAACCAAGTTAGGAGGTGGAACTTGCCCATTTCTGCTGCAGACTGGCAGTGGAGCACTTAGTATAAGTGATACTGGTGACAAAGCTGGATTTAAACCCAATCTGTTTCTCAAGTCAGCTTGTGAGCAGGCAGTGCGAGCCCTTGTGCTGGTCCCTACAAAGGAGCTGGGCCAGCAAGTACAGCAGATGATCCGACAACTCACCTCGTGTTGTGCGCGGGAAGTTCGAGTGGCTGATGTCTCGGGACAAGTGGATGTGTCTGCACAGAGGTATGAAATAACAGGGCATGTTGTTTTGGCATTGTTTTTTGTTTCTCACTGTGTGTGCACCTTTTCAGTATAGCCTGTCTTGTTTCAGGCCAATCCTAATGGAGAAACCTGACATTGTAATTGGAACACCTTCCCGTATTCTGCTGCATTTGGAACAGCATACTCTGAACCTGTGCACGTCGCTGGAGATGCTTGTGATTGATGAGGCTGATCTGCTCTTCTCTTTTGGGTTTGAAAATGACCTGAAGAACTTGCTTGTGTAAGTTGCTTTTTTTTCAGCCTCTTGCTCAAAATCGTGAGAGAACTGGACAGAGTGGAAGGTTTGCAAACCAGAGCATCACAATTTAATGGCAAAAGAACCTCGGACAACATGAGGAAATTTTTTTGCACAGTAAATGATGAGGTTCTGGAACGCATCGCCTATGCTTGTGACCGAGGTGCATGAAATTGAGGCTTTCTGGATTGGATAACTATCTGAAGAGAAAAAGATTGGGAATAATATGGGGAATAGGTGATTGAGTGCAGTGAATGGAGTTGTTCTCGTAGAGAGCCAGCCCAGACAAGCTGGGCTGAACGGCCTCTTAAGTACTACTAGAATTGCGTGTATTACTAAGTTGGAGTATGTGACACATGTCTGCATGGGCTGTTATCTGAGGAGGGCTTTTCTAAAGGTCAGTTGTGGCCTTGTTACCATTGGGAACAATTGGAGGTGCTAATTTTGGCACGTGCACAAGGTCTGTGTCACATTATTGAAGGTAATTGTGACCCTTCCTTTATTTCTGTCAGTTTATTTAGCACCAGTGTGCCCCATATGTTCAGTGACAACACCTTTGCAAAGAGCGCTGCTCCCTTGGGCAAGCTGTGTAGATCTGTTCAGAAGTGTGCCACTTGGTCCAACTTCTGTCACTGTACTTTTGTTTCAGTACAAGGGTCCACTGCAGTTGAGATTTATCTGCCAAATGTGTGAAATTCTTGAAAAAGCTCACTCTTGCACTTTTTTTGTGTGATCACTGTTACTGTTATAACGTTTGTAACATTAGGGCCACACTTGGTCACTCCTGTAAAAGCTGGAGTGAATGTTTAATGGGCATTCTGACTGCTTGCAGGCATCTTCCAAAGATTTATCAAGCATTCTTGATGTCAGCCACGTTTAATGAGGATGTTCAGGCCCTGAAGGAATTGGTGCTTCACAATCCAGTAAGAAATCTTTTGAAAAATCGCCTGATTTGACTTGATTTGTTATTGTCATATGTATTGTATTTACACTGTACAGTGTAAAGTATTGTCTCTTGTGTGCTATACAGACAAAACATACTGTTCATGGAGTACAAGAGGAGAAGGAAAGGGAGGGTGCAGAGTGTATAATCATAGCTAGGGTGTAGAGAAAGATCAGCTTAATTTGTAGTAGATCCATTCAAAAGTCTGATGCAGTAGAGAAAAAGCTTTTTTTTGAATATGTTGGTACATGTCCTCAGACTTTTGTATCTTTTCTGATAGAAGCAGGTGGAAGAGAGAATGTCCAGAGTGTATGGGGTCCTTGGTTATGATGGCTGTTTTTCCGAGGAAGAATCAATGGATGAGAGGCTCGTTTAAGTGATGGACTGGGCTACATTCACGACCCTTTGTAGTTTCTTGTGGTTCTGGTCTGAGTAGGAACCATACCAAGCTGTGATACATCTGGAAAGGATGCTTTCTCATACGTGAGAAACCCAGTGTCAGCCTCGCCCGAGAGTTAGTTCCCTTGTCTCTGAATCATGAAATTGATGCTTCTGTCCCCATTCTGGAACTTAAATGTCTATTCAACGCTTCAGTTAGGGGCCCAGCAGAGTGCTCAGACTTTGAGATGACACATTAATCTGAGACCTCATCTGCCTTTTTGGAAATTCTTGGAAAGATCCAGTGCTATTTAAGACAAACAAGGGGGAGTTCTCTCAACATTTCTCCCTCACAATATGACCCTGAATCAGCTTGCAAGTCTTTGTCTCATTATCTTGGCTGCCAAGTTCACTAACAGAAGTATGATGATATACTTAAGAAAGTGATACATTTGATGCAAGGCGGTTTGGAGTATCCTGTTGGGGTGTCTTGTTAAGTATGACGATGAGTTGATGCTGCAACCAAGGAGATAGAGCAAACAAACCACCATAAATACAAGCTACTCTGTTAGGTGGACTGTGCAGTGTGCCTCAATATCCCAGTTTTGAAAGTACAGTCTCTCCATGAGGAATTAAGCTTTTTGTCCTGAATGCAGGACGGTTTGTAACATCTTGTGAATGCAGTGTGAGAGAGATTGCCAAGCTAAAGATGGAAAAATTGCTTCATTCTGGAACAGGGCACTGATGGGCAAGCAGATTGTCATGTGTGTGTCTTCATTTATATCTTCTAATTTGATTTTCTTTTACGAGCAGGTGATTCTCAAGTTACAAGAGTCTCAGCTCCCAGACAGCTCGCAGCTGACCCAGTACCAAATTAAATGCGAAGAAGAGGAGAAGTTCCTGCTGATTTACACGTTACTCAAACTCTCCCTTGTCCGTGGCAAGACCATCATTTTTGTGAATTCCATCGATAGGTGCTACCGATTGAAACTGTTCTTGGAGCAGTTCAGCATTTTATCATGTGTCCTGAACTCAGAGTTACCAGTGCACTCCAGGTAGGGCATCTCTTGAATAAAAGTACTGCTGTTCTCTTTCATTCTCTATATGGGCATGCGTGAGTACGTGCCTCACTTTCTTTGCACTGCGTGCGGCAAAGACTCAGGAAATGTGGAAAGAAAAATGGAATCAGCTGCCGTGGGTGGTGGTAGAGGTGAACTCGCTGGGGTCTTTTAAAAGACTTCTGGATGATTACATGGGAACTAATGGGATAGGGGGTTACAGATAGGTCTGTGGCTTGGTAGGTATAGATGTGATCGGCGCAACTCGTGGGCTGAAGGGCCTGTTTGTGCTGTATAAAAAAAAACTGGTTTTAAGGGCGTTCAAATGGTCAGTGGATAGACATAAGGATAGCATTGGAATAGTTTAGGTTAGAGGGTCATAAAATTGGTTCCATTGGTCGGCGCAACATCGAGGACCAGAGGGCCTGTACTGCGCTGTAATGTTCTATGCTCTATTAAAAGACAGGTGACGAACCCGATCTGTGAAGCTGGGAAGTGATTTGCATTACTCAAATATTTGACTGATATTTCTCTAACAGGTGCCATATCATCAATCAGTTTAATCAAGGTTTCTATGATTTCATCATTGCCACAGACGAACATATTCTGACCAAAGCAGAGGGCCAAAAGCACAAAAAGAAACCCAGTAAAGGAGCAAAGTAAGCATTGCTAATTTTGTAATTTTTGAAGATGTGGTGCTTTAAAATGAAGGATTATCCCAGTGACCTAAAATTGTTCAGTAAACCTTGGATTTCTTCTGGTTTCATTACTTTAACTTGTAAAGAGTTTGAGGCTGTTGAGCTGGGTTTTCCTCCTTCGAGCTTAGAGTCTTGATTGCACGAGTTTGTTCAGCTTCTGGATGCCTGTCGGGTCTACTTTGCACCATGTCAGTAACTTCGCTTTCTCTCCAATGCTAACATATAATGTCTGGCTGGTCCCACCTAACCCTGGAACAATGCCAGCATACTCTATCCAAGGAAAGGAAGGAACTGAGATTGTATTCTGTGGTCCACTACTCCATACATAAAAGGCCCGCCAGTACTGACCCAGGACAGTGGTTTGTTTGCTTTGTCTCCAATTACTTAACTTCGTACTTAACAGATCTCTTACCTTCTGTTTCAGAGTGAAGGATCGTGAATATGGGGTCTCCCGTGGTGTAGATTTTTACAATGTGTCAAATGTCATTAACTTTGACTTTCCACTCACAGTGGAATCGTACATACATCGTGTAGGCAGGTGAGGTTTATGGGTACTTTTGCAACAAATGTTTTTCCCAGATTCTCATGTACAGCTACTTTCACTTAAGGACTATCCTTCTGGCTAGTTGTGCTTACTTTTTTAAGTGGTGAGATGGACAATAAAACTTCTACTTCCATTTCTTCTTACAGGACAGCCCGTGCTGATAATCAGGGAACGGCATTAACGTTCGTGTCTCATAAGGAATTTCCACTGCTACGGCAAGTCGAGGAAGGACTAACTGGAGGTTTGTTTGGACATGTTATCCTTTTTGCTCCATGTTGCTGTCAGGAATAGCATTTGGTCATGTTTGGTGAAGTAAAAAGATAGAACGTGAATCTGTGTTTGTCACTCAAAACCACTGATGTCCAGGTGAAAGGGCTGATTAGAAACCAATCTTCCCTCTGTCTGTCTCTCTCCCCCTCCGCCTGCCCCTCTCTCCCCCTCCGCCTGCCCCTCTCTCCCCCTCCGCCTGCCCCTTGTATCCTAATTTAAGAGCCATTTTGCATTCCCCATGGTTTAGTTAGGAGGGGCATTGCTTTTTATTTTGGTCGGCACAACATCGAAGGCCGAAGGGCCTGTTCTGTGCTGTATTGTTCTATGTTCTATGTTCTATGGTGTTCGTCCTCTGCAAAAGGACTGATGATCCTCTTGTCAATAATGACATGAGGTCAAATCCTACCAAGGCAGCTTATGGCATTTGAATTACATTAATTCATTGAAAAGAATAGGGGGTAAAAATGTAGTCTTAGTAATGGTGACCATGAAACAACCAGACTGTTATGTGAATTCATCTGGTTCACTTATGTCCTGAAGGGAAGGAAGTCTTCTCTCCTGACTCGCTCTGACCTAAGTGTGACTCTGAATCTGCAGCAATGTGGTTGAAATGACCCAGCAAGGCAATTGTTTCAAACTATACAGAAAAGTCAAAGAAAAATGAAAGCAAACTGGCATTGAAATGAGAAAGACACAGCCTGATGGTCAGATTAAAGGGCTGATCAGAAGCTAAATCTCAGATACGTTGGAGAAGAATTGTCAAGTGCAGTTGATGCTCTCTCATTGCCAAGTGTTAATCACAGACATCTAGGACAAAGTATCTAACTTGATTGCCACTCAATCTGCCACTTCAAGTATTCACCCCTTCCACTATCGGTGCACAATGGCAGCATTTGTACCATCTACAAGATGCACTGTAGCAACTTACTTAATCTCCTTTGACAGCAGTATAATCCCAACATTTAGAAAGGCAAATAGCAGCAGAATCAGGGGAGTACCACTACCTGCAAAATAAGCCCTCCAAACAACACACTGTTCAGACTCGGAACTTTATTGCCTTTGCTTCGCTATTGTTGCATCAAAATAATTTTCTAACAGCACATAGGGTGTACCTACAGTACATGGACTGCAGTGGTTCAAGAAGGTGGCTCAGGGTGCTTGGAGCTGAGCAACAAATATTGTCGTTGCTGACAATCCTCACATGCCATGTTGGCTTAGAAAATGCAATGTTTCTGTCACAGCAGAACTGAAAAGTACTTTGCTCATTTTCATGATCTGTGTTTGAAAGTGGCTCAGTGAGAAGTCCTGTTTTTGCCGTTTTCAGTGTTGAGGAGAACTCTGACTATATGGAGTCCTGACCACGACCCTGAGAAATGTGCAGTATTTCTCTGACCAACCCTATGCCATTCACTTAGATATAAAGGGACATGAAATAAGTCATCAATACTTTGCTATTTGTCCTGCTGGGTTTAATAAAAATATTGCTGTAACTGTGCTCAGATAGTTGAAGTAAAACCTTGTGTAGAAACTTGTTGCAGCACAAGTCATCCCATTAATGCTTTCACTATTCATCGTGCCATAATCCCCTCTTGTATTTTGTCCTCCTTCATGGAGAAAAGTTTATCTCACTATCCGGTCGCAGATTGCATGTGATCTTTCAACAACTGTTTTGTTTTGTATTCTTTGTTCAACATTAACAGAAAATTTGGACTGTGCTTTGAAACCCTACCAGTTTCGCATTGAGGAGATTGAGGGCTTCCGTTATCGCTGCAAGGTATGGCAATTATGGAGGGCATGGAACTAGCTGGTTCTGTTACACTGCCTTATCCAGACTCCAAGGTTTGAGATTTTTCATATTGTAATACCAGCAAGGGCATTACATTGTACTGGGATCTTTGTAAGCGAGAAATTTAAACACACTTCAATATCAGAGTTCAGGAAACAGTACACTATTGAGTTTATTTATTAGTCACAAGTAGGCTTACATTCACATTAATTCTTTGTTGCCTCTGCATTAAATATTTGCTTGAAATTTTGAACTGGAAAGCTACCCAATTTCTGGGTCCAATGAAATCCAAGAAAACCTCATCCATGTTTGGAAAATTAAGGGCTTACCAGGGCCAGCTTCTCAACCAGCTTTGGTTCAAATATGAGGTCACGCAACAAAACAATGTTCAAAGCCATGTAATCAAACACATTTTCTCTCCATTCATATTCTCTGTCAGGGCTTAGTCCTAACTCATACTGTTCTGCAGCCCCTTTGCCAGGCCCTTGGTTGGGATGACTCTTTGACTCCTGTTTTTATTTGCACTCTGTCTTCTGGGAACAAAATCCTTGTGTAGTCCTGGTTGAGAGGAAGCGTAAAGATATAGAGAGCCTGTTCTCCATTCAGCTCACTGCTGTGTTGCAATGTTTAATATTTATGTATCTCAACTATATGAATTCCGAGCTGCATTCTTATGAATGTTAAAATGCAGCTAATATTATAAAGCACTGTGAAGAATGGATGTTCATAAAATGACCCAGTGCAGGAATCCATTCAACCTGTCGAGTTTGCACTGACAATAATCCCATCTAGGCCTTATCCCTGTAACCCCACATAATTGATAAGTCCACGCTAGGCATGTGGGACTCTTTCAAGGGAATACTGAAAATGTTGCAAGATAGACATGTGCCAGCTAAGAGGAAAGATGGGAAAGGTAGGATTGGAGAGCCGTGGATTACTAGGGATATTGAGAACTTGGTTAAGAAGAAAAGAGAGGCGTATGATGAGTCAAAGCAGCTGGGAATGGAGACAGCGTTGGAGGAATATAGAGAGAGAGAGTAGGAGGGAGCTCAAACGGGGAGTTAGAAGGGCAAAAAGAGGGCATGAAATGATTTTGGCGGATAGGATGAAGGAAAATCCAAAGGCTTTTTACTCCTATGTTAGGAATAAAAGGGTGGTTAGAGGAAAAATCGGGCCTCTTCGGGACAGAGGAGGGGAACTGTGCTTAGAGCCTGAGGGAATGGCGGAGATCCCGAATGACTACTTTGCGCCGGTATTAATGAAGGAGAGAGGCTTGTTGACCGGTCCTGTCTCTGAGGGAGCTGTGGACCAGTTGAGGGAAATATCCATACCGAGGGAGCAAGTGTTAGAGCTTCTAGGTAGCATTAAAGCTGATAAATCTCCGGGGCCTGATGGCATTTATCCCAGGCTGCTTAGGGAGGTAAGAGGTGAAATTGCTGGGCCTCTGACGCAAATCTTTGTCTCTCCCTTGGACACAGGTGAGGTCCCAGAGGACTGGAGAATAGCTAATGTTGTACTGTTGTTTAAAAAGGGTAGGAGGGATAACCATGGGAAGTAACTATGACTCATGACTTTATGGTGTTCTCTCACTGCATAGTTGCTGTGTGTGATTGGATTTGCGTGCTTTGACGATCATAGATGTTGGTTCTGCCTCCCCGGGGCCTCGCTGGTAACCTTGATCGATTTTGATCGAGGGCTAAATGTCCAGTTCCAAAAACCACGCAATGGGTGATCCGGCTGTCTCAGCAGCTGGATCAGCGAAAAAAAGTGAATGTCTGTCTGGAAGGCAGGAGACCGGCTGGGTTGCAAACCAGACGAACAACAACCCCGCAGACGAGTCAGTAACCGCTCTCTGTGAAAAGTAACAAAGGCTAGGTTACACAGTAACTAACTCAAAACAGTTAGTGACAAGATCAGTCTCGACCCAACGGAAGAGCTGATCTTGAGACCGAGTCAAATTGCTGGGCACTATTGGGTGGTAGACTCAGGTCCCAGGCCTGACGAATCTATTACTCCAATATGTGAAGACGAAGAGCCTGTTTTAGAAGAGTCGGTCTGGACGGCCCATCTAGCCGAGGAAGTGGAGATAACCACCTGTACCTTCTATAACAAGGGATATCAAGCCCTGAATAAGGTTACGGGAACTAAAGCAAACATTGCAACTACCGCAAGCGATGGGGGTGCCCAGGACGAAGGCACCTTCATCGAGACTGTTATAATCAAACGTACAGAAGACCATTCAGAGGTTAAGGAGGTGGTGATCCATTATCCCACTGACGCGTTGTATTGCAAACCCTGCAATTCCGTATTCCCACGGTTGGAGCTTTTAGAGACCATTTCAAGACAGTGCACAAGACCAAGGACATTGTGTCCGAATGTTCTTGATGCGGCAAGTCTGGGGAGTTCCACTCTATCGCCAGCCACTACCCGAAATGTCAGGGCGATAAGCCCCTGGCAGTTGGGCAGTATAAGTGCAGCGCCTGTGAGTTGGCCTTTACCACAGAGAGTGGACTCAGCCAGCATGAGCGACACCGTCATCCAGTTCTCCACAGTGAAAAACGTGCGGAGAAGGCACTGCCCAAACCTTCAGCCAAACGGGGAAGGAGTTAGAGCGTATGGTCGAAGGAGGAGGAATCACTCCTCGAAGAGCTTGAAAAGAGATTTGCTGGCGCATGATTTATCAACAAAGAGATTGGGAGTATTCTAACATCCAAAACGGCCAAACAAATCTCTGACAAGCGCAGGCTACTTGCAAATGCGCGCAAAGCAGCAAACAACGCACTCCCAGTTGTTTCTGAAAACCCAGGCTCCGAGCGAGATCAGGAGCCGGAGGAGGCGGATGTCAGAGAGCCAGTCCCGCAGGTAAGTACCACCAGTCAGCCTCCGGCTCAAGTCCCTAAACACAGGGACGTGGATGAACACCTCATCCAGGCCGAGAGGCTCCTAACTGTGAGGAACGACCCTGATAAACGAGCCCTGGCAGTGGGGATAATTGAGAGCATCACCGATCTTCTGATGGGCGGTGCGACTAACGACAAGGAAAGGATGGTCCGAAGAAGAAGGCACGAGAGAAGGATAACCGAAGGCCTAGGCACAAGGTTAACAGCGGAGCGAGGAAACGATGGGCAAAAGAGAAATCCGTTTTTAGAGCAATACAACTGCTCTATAAGAACAAAAGGCGCCAACTTGCCCGGCAGATTATGGGCGCCCCTTCATAGATGAAATGTCCACTTTCCATAGAGGAACTGGAGGCAAGCTTTCGAGAGAAACTCTCCAGTCAAAACAATAAAGCAAACATCAACAAGTTCCAACCGTACAGCAGGAAAACCGATAATGGCGAGTTGATGAAGCTGATCACCAAGGAAGAGGTTACCCAGGCTATAAAGGGCATTAAGGAGGACAGCGTGCCCAGATCAGATGGTCAGAAATTGGAGGACATCTTGGATATTCACGAGGCTTACAAGACCCGCGTACCTCGCCTCTTCACCTTGTGGTTGGCTTCAAAAACGATCCTGAACTGTATGAAGCAGAGTCGAACAGTCCTGATCCCAAAGTGTGAGGATAGGGAACGCCTTAAAAACATAGACAACTGGCGACCAATTACGATCGGTCCAATGCTGCTGCGCTTGTTCACTAAGATCATGGCAAAGAGACTGAGCGAAACAGTCGAGATAAACCCAAGACAGAAAGGGTTTTTGGCAGCTACTCCCGGATGCAACCAAAATATCGCAGTGTTGCAGAACATCATGAAGGGAGCTAAGAAGAACCACAAGGACCTCACAGTTGTGTTTGTTGATTTGGCGAAAGCGTTTGACTCTGTCGGCCATAAATTACTCATGAAATCACTGCAGAGAGTCAACCTCCCAAAAGCCTTTGTGGAGCTCATCCAGGACCTCTACACTGGCAATACAACGGTGGTGGAAAGCAAGAAGTCCAAAACCGCCCCAATAAAGATCGAGAGGGGTGTCAAACAAGGAGACCCACTCTCACTAATATTATTCAATATTGCTTTGGATCTGCTGCTATGTAGTCTCGAAGCGGCGAAATCTGGTGTCAGCGTGACGCTAGACGGAGCAAGAATCAACTGCTCGGCCCTTGCATTCGTGGATGACATCGCCCTGCTCAGTGACTCGCACACTGGGATGGCACGAAACCTGACGATTCTCCAGTCTTTTTGCAGAATAACTGGTCTTGCTGTCAACACCAGCAAGACCAAAGGATTCCACTTTACTTACAAGAGAAAGACCTTCATATACAACCAATGCAAAAACTGACAGATTCAGAAGGAAGATATCACGTACATCCCCCCCAGGAGAGACTGAGAAATATTGGGAGCCCGGATAGACCCAAGGGCTGGTGTGGAAGAAGAAACATGGGAAGAGGCTGAAGACCTGGATCTCCAGCCTATAGGCAGCAGTTCTTCGCCCAAGACAACACGTTGAGTTGCTTACAGTCCATGTCATCCTGAGACTATATTATCATCTGATCCTGTCAGAAGCGTCTCAAAATACGCTAACTAAACTGGACCAAATCATTTGCAACGCTGTCAAGCAATTCCTGCACCTTCCACCTCATACAGCAGAAGGCATCCTCTATTCACGGACTCGGAATGGAGGTCTGGGAATTCCCAAACTCGAGATCCAGATTCCATCTGCGGTGATCCGAAAATGGGAATCACTGTCTGCCTCAAATGGCCAAGTCATTCGCGCCTCTCTCTCGTTCTGCAAGCAGAATGTTGGCTCGAACATCGAAGCAGTGAGTTCTCTCAAGGCATTGAGAAAAATTGAAGACTTCATGCCAACAACCGAAGAAGGCAGTAATGATGAGGTGGAGTCATTGGTGATGATCAGAGCCGCATTACCAATGCTGGCTGCAGAAGAGACAGGCCCCAGAAAGCCACTGAACAGATATGCAGGGTGGAGGGAATAGGAATTCCACAAATGGAGACAGCTAACATCTCAAGGAGTGGAAGTCCATTACTATCTCAATGATAAAATATCCAACAGTTGGGTGAAGGCTGCATATCAGCTGAAATCCCATCACCTGATCAACAACGTGTTGCTTCAATGCGACTTATATCCGACGAGGGTGACCCTGTCAAGAGGGAATCCCTCTGCCACAAAAACCTGCCAAAGACGTGAGGCAGGTTGGGAAACACTTGGACACATTTCTGGCTTTTGCCCATTCATTAAGAACTGCCGAATCAAACGCCACAATAAGATCTTAGAACAACTGCACAATTACATTGGAAAATACGGCTGGACGTCCTACCTGGAACCGAGGCTAATCACCAAAGACGGCACCTTCTGGAAGCCGGACATCATCATCAAGAGGGAGAAAGATCAGCAGGTTGAGATGGTGGATGTAACACTCCGTTTCGAAGACAATTGTGACAGTTTGGAGAAGGCGTGGCAGGAGAAGTGCCTGAAGTACCAACACCTCGGACCAGAGATTGGAAAACTGACTGGATGCCCGAATCCCCAATACTTTGGATTTGTTATTGGCGCCAGGGGCAAGTGGCTGGAAAAGAACAACAGCCTCATGGCTTTCCTGGGCATAAAGAGATTCCGCTCATTCGCCCAGCAAATCTCAAGGCTCACCCTGTCGCTAAGGTTGGAGCTACTGGGGATCTTCAACGACAGGTGAGAGACGTTAGAAGACCGCAAGATAAGCTGGCCACTTGTCAGACATCAGGGCTCATAGCCCACAAGGAGACCATATGGATGCATATGGTGGACTCACTGGTGTTTGTTGTACTGTTTGTATGTGTTGTTTCATGTGTTTCATGTATAAATGTTACTAGCGACACCTATTCCATCCACAGGTGCCACAGTCCACCTTGTCAGTGACAAGGGGTATGCACTCGGTGGGTTCTGCTTGAATGGTTCTTGGATATCGATCTGAGAGTTGTCCAGTACTTCACTGCCGGCAGTGCGTGCTAACCATGGACTGGTGTACGGGCAGCACGTCAGCCCGGTGAGTAGCACTGTTGGCTGTGCAGCTACAGAGACTCAGGGCGGTACTGCCGGCCTCAGTCAATGTCTGTGGGAGTTTGCACATTCTCCCCCTGCTTGCGTGGGTTTTCTCCGGGCACTCTGGTTTCCTCCCATACCCCCAAAAACATGCTAACTAGGCTAATTGGCAACGGCTAAAGCGTCACCTAATTGGATTCCCTTTAATTCGGCCCAATTGTTTCCCAAATTTCCACCCTCCCGCTGGAGTAACTCGTGCACTTGGTACAGACAAATGGCTCACCAGTAGGCCCATTAACATCAGGGATGACAGTAAATAACCTGGCTATAACACCTTAGCTCTGAACTTAACTCACGTTCCCTAGCTAGAACATCTTAGCTTTAACCCCAACGCACGTACCTCAATCAAGATCAAGTGGGCTATTGACTGGGGTTCCGCTAGAGGTTGACAAAACCGTCGACGAGCGACGTAAAGACTCGAACAAGGCACTCAGTTGAGTGTATTAAAATAAGCCGGTGAGTTTGATGTCAGTGGTAGGGAAGCTGTTGGAGGGGATCCTTAGAGATAGGATGTACAGGCACTTAGAGCGTTGCGATCTGATTAGGAATACGCAGCATGACTTTGTTAAGGGGAGGTCGTGCCTTACAAATCTGGTAGAATTTTTTGAGGAGGTGATGAAAACGGTGGACGTAGGGCGAGCCGTTGATGTCGTCTATATGGATTTTAGTAAGGCATTTGACAAAGTCCCTCATGGGAGGTTAGTTGAGAAGGTCAAGGCTCGTGGGATACAAGGACAGGTAGCTAGATGGATAAGTAACTGGCTTAGTAATAGCAGACAGAGAGTAATAGTGGAAGGGTGTTTTTCCAGCTGGAGGTCGGTCACTAGTGCTATGCCGCAGGGCTTGGTACTGGGACCTCTTCTATTTGTAATATATATAAATGACTTGGAAGAGGGAATAGGTGGAGTGATCAGCAAGTTTGCAGACGATACAAAGATGGCTGGACTTGCAGATAGTGAGGAGCATTGTCAGGTGATGCAGCAGGACATAGGCTGGTAGCTTGGGCAAATAGATGGCAGATGGAATTCAATCCTGATAAATGCGAGGTGATGCATTTCGGGAGAAAGAATGTAGGAGGGAGGTATATGATAAAGGGTAGATCTATTAAGAGTATAGAAACGCAGAGGGCCCTGGGGGTGCAGGTGAACAAGTCTCTGAAAGTGGCAGAGCAAGTGGAGAAGGTTGTGAAGAAAGCATATAGTATGTTAGCCTTTATAGGAAGGAGTCTAGAGTACAAGAGCTGGCCTTTAATGTTGCAGTTGTACAAAACGTTGGTTAGACCTCATTTGGAATACCGGACGCCTTGCTACCGGAAGGACGTGGAGACTCTGGAGAGAGTGCAAAGGAGGTTTACCAGGATGCTGCCTGGTACGGAAGGTCTGAGTTATGAGGAGAGGTTAGGCAAATTGGGACTGTTTTCCTTAGAAAGACGTAGACTTAGAGGAGATCTGATAGAGGTGTACAAGATTATGAGGGGTATAGATAGAGTAAACAGGGTTAAGCTTTTTCCTAGGATGGACTCGAATAGCACGAGGGGTCACGGGCTTAGGGTGAGGGGGGTAAGGTATAATTTGGATGCTAGAGGGAGTTTTTTCTCACAGAGGGTAGTGGGGGTATGGAATGCGCTGCCAAGTAAAGTGGTGGAGGCAGGCACTCTGGAGTTATTTAAGAAATACTTAGATGGGCACATGAACAGAATGGGAATGGAGGGGTATAGAAAACTGATTTAAAATAGGGATCATGAGCCTTGGGAGTCCCTGGGAAGTGTGTAAATAGATGATGATATTGATGTACTTGTTTTTATCCTACAGGTGCTTTGGTCCACCTTGTTGTCTAACAAGGGGCATACACGCGATGGGTCGTGAGAGGGCTGCTCTTGGATTTTTTTCGAGAGTATCCTAGTGCTTCACGTCGTTAGTGTACGCTTGACCTGGACCATTTGATGGGCAACACGACAGCTCAGTGACTGTCGCTGTGCTGTGCAGATACATGGATTTGGGCCTGTGTCTGTGGGAGTTTGCACATTCTCCCCGTGCTTGCGTGGGTTTTCTCCGGGTGCTTTGGTTTCCTCCACATCCCAAAGATGTGCTCTTAGGCTAATTGGCAAAACAAGTTCTCCCTAAATTGTCTCAAATTTGGTTTTTAATCCATAGGTCTATAAACATAGACAGGGATCACGGGTAGAGGTGGGAACATCAGGGTGGTGGTGTGGGCTCATTGCGCCGAAGGGCCTGTTCCCTGTGCTGTTTTGTTCTTTGTTCTAATCTCTGTAATCTATGCATCCCAGGACAAGGGGCAATTTAGCATGGCCAATGTACCAAACCAGTATGCATATCTTTGGACTGCTCGTACATTCTGAGACACAGTGAGTGCTTGAGCATCTGATCTTAATTACTCCACCATTGGCCATCAATACCTGGTTTGGCCCTAAATTCCCTCCCTAAAACCATACTACCTCTTTTTCTCTGTTTCTCCATTTAATATGCTCCTTAAAACCTAACCCTTTGGTAAAATTTTTTATCCTAATATCACTCATGTTCAACGTTAAATTATATAATTTATTTTGTTAAAGGCACAAGTTGTTCTAGGAAAGTTCTATTCTTGTTATTAAGATTTGATTTTGGGGGATTGTTTTCCCATGCTGTAGCGATAATGTATTTTCACTTCTTTGCAGGATGCCATGCGTTCTGTTACCAAACAATCGATTAAAGAGGCTCGGCTGAAAGAAATCAAACAGGAATTGCTCAACTCGGAGAAACTGAAGGTGTGAAACAGTGCCAGTCTCTTAAACCTCTAATGTTCAATTGCGTGAGATTGAGAAGAAGCTCCAAAAATAAGTGAAGTTTGGAGGAAAAGCTGGTACAGTAAAAATGTTTGTGTTTTTGTGATTCTTTAATGAACTTGGTGCTTTGTTTTTGTAGACCTATTTTGAGGACAATCCGAGAGATCTTCATTTGTTGCGACATGATAAACCTCTGCACCCGGCTATTATAAAACCACACTTGAAGAATGTACCAGCCTATCTGAGTGAGTAACCTATGCAGTGATACGCACACACACACATGCGTGCACAAACACCCCCATGTATGTGTGTCAGAATATAAATTCCTGCAGTGTGCGGATTCCACTGGAATAAAATACTGTCACTCTGGAATATAGAGCTGTTCAGAGGGAATGAGCTGGAAAGAAAGCATTTGGTGCTGGACCGTACACGTGCTGTTTACATATGATGTACACTGAAATGAAGGTCCGGGAGCTGTACAAGTGACCAGTAAACAAAATATTTAAGAATGGATTTTTCACTGTTGTCAGCACCTGCTGAAGACGTAGTCTCTGAAATTATGTGGATCCTGCCTGTGATTTATTTTTCATTTATTAAATCCTGACCATGAGGGGTCCCATGTTATTGATGTGTAGCACTAGGGGTACCAACATCACGCAGTTTGAACACTATCAACACCTGGAAAACGGTTTTGGGATAATCTATTTTGTGCAATCACACTTTGCTTGATGAATACAGAGACAGCTTATTCATTGGCCAGAGTGCCCAATCTCACACTTAGGTAACCTGGGAAATTACTGCAGTCTTTTCAGTCTCAGTTTTCAAGGTCATGACTCTCAATTCCTTTGCAGTTGATTCTGAATCAACCTAATTCCAGTTTTGTACCATATCAGCCCCAGTATGAGATTTGATATTGCAACCGTAGAAGCTCAGTTTGCAGTGAAAATAAATGTATGGACTGAAAGAGTTCAGTAAGTCCTTTAGAAATAATGTAAAGCTGAACTTAAAATAGAAAAACATGAAATGCAGGAAGATAAAAAACTGAATGAGAGATTTTTTTTTCCCTCTGTGTATTTTACCAGCAGTACACAGCTGATAAAACTCACTGAATTGAACAAAATTAAGACAGCTACAATGTAATGCTATATTCACTTGTTCACAGCATGTGCTAGGTGGAACATTCTCTACCTACCTGACCTTGAAGTTAGATAGGCTGATCTTTGTTGCATAAATATTGGGGTAGAAGGGAACAGAAAAAAAATGAATCATAGAAAAATTTGTTCAGCTGTTGGACTTGGAAGAGAAATGCTACTCAAAATTGTGTCCATAAGCAATATAAAGCCAAGAGTGTTGAAGGTAATTGTAAGTTAACTGAATGGGCACAGCAATCAATTTTAATATTGAAGAAGATTCAGAATGCTTCTGCAGAATGAAGGCAAGTTGAGTTGCACCTGAGAAAATGATTTTGGTCAAGTTGTTCCTATGTTGTTGGGGAAAGAAATATTACCATGAGGAACAGCAGACTCTATTTATGATTTTCATCAATAACTTAGATGAGGGGGCTGAAGGGTGGGTTAGTAAATTTGCTGAAGATTCCAAGATTGGCGAAGTAGTGAATGAGGTGGAGGGCTCCTGCAGGCTACAAAGAGACATTGATAGGATGCAGAGCTGGGCCAAAAAATGGCAAATGAAGTTTAACACTGATAAATACAAGGTCAACAGCAGGATTCTGAGGAATGTGGAGGAACAGAGAGAGATCTTGGGGTTCGTATCCACAGATCTCTGAAGGTTGCCATTCAAGCGGATAGAGCCATGAAGAAGGCTTATAGTGTGTTAGTATTTATTAACAGGGGGTTTGAGTTTAAGAGCCGTGGGGTTATGCTGCAACTGTACTGGACCTTGCTGAGGCCACATTTGGAATATTATTTTCAGTCTGGTCCCCTCACTACAAGAAGGATGTGGAAGCATTGGAGAGAGTGCAGAAGAGATTTTCCAGGATTCTGCCTGGTTTGGGGGGTAGGTCTTATGAGGAAAGGTCGAGAGAGCTGGGGCTTTTCTTGTTCAAGCAGAGGACAATGAGAGGCGATTTAATAGAGGTTTATAAAATGATGGGGGGGATAGTGGACGAACAGAGACTATTTCTTCGGGTGGATGTAGCTGTTACTAGGGGGCATAACTATAAGGTTTATGGTTGGAGATATAGGAGAGGTGTCTGAGGTAGATTCTTTACTTGGAGTGGTTGAGGTGTAGAATGCACTGCCTACTGTGATTAGGAACTTCCAAGCGGCTATTGGATAGGCACATAGAACACACCAGAATTGTAGAGATCTTGGGTTTGGACATAGCTCGGCACAACTTTGAGGACTGAAGGGTCTGTGCTGTGCTGTGCTGTGCTGTACTGTACATTTTGACACTCTGGATAGAGTATCAAATCTATCCGGATAGATAGATACTTCTGTGTATTACACATGATCTTCATTACCTGTGGGTTGAATAAGAAGTACTTTTCGTGAACACTGAAAAGATTCTGCCTTTTATCTAATGCCTTTCACAAGCTCAGGGACATCACCGGTTGTTTCGGGGGTGACGTATGCTTCGAGTGAGGTATTTGTTATGTAAGGAAACAATTGGTTTGTGTTACACAATGTTTGTAGGTAGTTGAACCTCTGCTTACCTTATTAGACATCTACAACATGAACCAGTCCAGACTTTTTAACAGTTCATTTGGAACATTAGTACAATTAAAAATATCATTACCTTCCGCCCTTCAGCTAAATCAGTGCTATACTTCTAAACTCTTGTTCCATAACATCATAGCTGCTCTCAACTTATTAAATCTTGAAAAGTTGTTCCTGTAGTTACTGTCAAATGTGTGTTTGTTTAAAAATTACTAAATCACTCCTTTGAGAATGACTGGCCAAGATCCTCCCCCTTTTGATTCTATCTTAATTCTTCAGCTGTCGCACATCTTGGGTCATGAATAGGCCATTAATGTATGAAGGTGTTTCCCTGGGGGAGAATTTTGCCAGTTTCAGACTGATGAAGTGAAATTTCCTCTAATTAAACAGTTACTGAGATTAGCCTTCTCAAGAAATGTGGGGAACACCAAGACACACGGGTTCCACAGCTCATTTGTCTTGATGTATTACATACAGTTTGAGAGTAATTCACAGCAATCCAATGATTTAGGCAAATCATTTAAATCTTGGATAGATGCATTTTATTGCGTGGTTTAATTGCTCCTGTCATCTATTTACCAGCTTATTGAAGAAGTCACTCGTTGTGTCAATGCTTTTCAAGGTTTTTAGGTCCAGTTCTGTGACAAATGGCTTTTTTCTGCTCGACCTTTTGGGCTTTCAAATGTTGACTTCCTTTAAGTTCAATGAAATACTGGCTGCTGGATTGGACTGCCGAAGTGATGTATCTTCCAACTCCTCAAGAGTGTCAAATCACATTTAAACCAACTTGTTCTTGCTGAGTCAAGACTTCATACGTTATCTTTCACTGTCAGCTTTTAAATGACAAGACAATTAGTTTTAGAGATATCAGTTGAGAATACAAATTGGGTGGGACATGGAGAATTTCCCTTTCACTGCATAATGGCATGGGATCTCATGTTCATCTGAGAGGGCATTGATTTAACATCTTAGGCAGTAATAGTATAGCTTGACTGCTGATTTTAGATTATATGGTCAAATCTCTGGTCTGGAATTTGAAATCATAACATTCAGACCTGGCAAGAGTGTTACCCACTAAGCAAAGGCTGCCAACTAATATCAATGTGAAATCAATTAATATCTTCAGCTGTTTGAGCCTTTTGCATTTCTGAATCTATAAAAGTAACATTTTAATTAAAATTCGATTTTAGTCATAAAAATGCTCAAGTGATTATTTTAATCCTTGCAGTTCCCCAAACACTACGAGGAATCGCTCGCCCTCTCATCAGTAAGAGAAAAGGGTGGAGGAAAAAGTTCGTAGAAAAAAATACCTGCAAAAGAAAGGTGAGGGAAAATCGCACCAGCTCCTTTGTTTAACATCCTAAGATGAAGTGTATCAAGATTAGGAAATTTGACGGCCTGCAACTTCAACTTTGATCACTTCCCTGGTGATGGTATATATTTTGAATTCCTCCCGCTCTGTTCTTTTTGGGAAGTGACTTGTATCCACTGCAATGAGAACCAATCCAAAATACTTGTTCATTCACCATCTCATTTTGCATGATAAGTTTTAAGAGGAGCAGCACTCACTTTAAAATTTTTCTTTCCAACATATTTTAAAGAAACTCTTTGTGTTTTAGCTAGCTTTCTCTTGTACTTAAATTTTCTAAGCATCCTCATCTTTTAGTTCTTTTCTGTTTATATTCCATAGAACATAGAACATTACAGCACAGAACAGGCCCTTCGGCCTTCGATGTTGTGCCGACCAAAATAAAAAGCAATGCCCCTCCAAACTAAACCATTCCCTTCTCTTCCATATACTTATCAATTAACCTCTTAAACGCCACCAAACTTGGCGCATCTACAACAGCTGCAGGCAGGGCATTCCACTCCCTAATCACTCTTTGAGTAAAGAACCTACCTCTGATATCCGTCCTATAACTCATACCCCTTAATTTAAAGCTGTGTCCCCTCGTGCTAGCTTTCTCCATCCTAGGAAAAAGGCTATCACTGTCCACCCTATCTAAACCTCTAATCATCTTATATGCTTCAATAAGATCCCCTCTTAGCCGCCTCCTTTCTAACGAAAACAACCTCAAATCCTTCAACCTCTCTTCATAGGACCTGCCCTCCATACCAGGCAACATCCTGGTAAACCTCCTCTGTACCCTCTCCAATGCCTCCACATCTTTCTTATAATGTGGGGACCAGAACTGCACACAATACTCCAAGTGCGGCCGCACTAGAGTTTTGTACAGTTGCAACATGATGCTGCGGCTCCTAAATTCAATCCCCCTGCCAATAAAAGCTAAGACTCCATCCATCCAGTTGTCTGACCTGTCACCTGTCTTAAGTTTGATACTGTCTTTAACCTTTTTAGATGGTGAGTTCCTCCTCCTCCTCCTTGGAATTTTTCTTTTTCATTGGAATGTATTCTTTCTGAAATATCCCTGTTGTCAGTGTATCTCTTGACCTTTTCCTTAATTTGTCAGTTCACTTTAGCGCACTCTGCTTTGATGTCATCATACTTGGTTTATTTAAGTTCAAAATACTAATCTTAAATTCATTCTTCTCTTCCTCAAACTGTACGTAAAATTCAATTGTATTATGAAGTGATGAGACTTGAAACTTGACTTGATTTGCCTCATATCAGCATTTAAGACAATGCAGATGTAAAGAACAGTGGGAAATCACATCACCCTTCAAGCCTTCCCTACTATTCAAGAGTATCATGGATAAACCACTGCATTAATTTCACTTTGCTGGTAAAGTTAGCTCTATATTTCAAGTGAGTGTCTTTAATCCAAATGGGTATGTTACTTAGCTCGTCACAAGTGACCAGTAATCAGTATTCCAGCTGTTTCTGCTGCAAATGCTGTAATTGATCACCATGCTGATGAGTATTATTAGTTTATGTCAAATCTGGGTTTATCTGATGCATTGTCGAGGATGAAAGTGATTGTGTTGTTGGCATAATGGAAGATGACTCTGAACATGATTGTTTTTCCCTTTTTAGCCAAACATGAAACAGAACCCACTCAAGCATTTCACGTACACAGGAAAAAAGAAAAAGGCCAAAAGTGCAAGTTAAAACCACGACGAGAATTCGACTTTGTATCCATGTGCCTTACATTCAGGCTCAGCTGAAGTTTTTGCTTACTTGGAAGAGTCTTAAAATTGACAAAAGCTGCTTTCGAATTGCAGGGGCACAGTTCATATTTCCCCAGCTTAGCGTCACCTTGGACAGTGGCCTTGATTGAAATGTTTGTCTTAAGTTTGGTGGAACTTGCTTTGTTTCCTAAATTTTTGTAATTTTGCTCTTCAAAACTGAGTCTCCATTAATGCAATTGGTTTCAGTCACCTTCAATTTATTCCCTCAGTTTTAAACTGTTTTCCTTGCTGGTTCAATGAGTGGCCTGTGGCATTCTTAATTACCTACCAGCCACCACACCCCTCCCCACCACACACACACACACACACACACAATTGCCACACATAAACACAATTCTTTTTGTTCTTGGTTCGATTTGGGTGCTTCCCAAATTGCCGAGGATTTAATTAATATTTGTGAACATATATTCTTTTCTCAACTTGAATAAACCGAGGTTTGACTCTTTCTTTGATTCTTGCAGAGAAAATCTTACCTAAATTTCACTAGGCAAATATGACTGCTCTGAAAACAAGTTTGGAAAATCCAAGAACATAGTCATTCTGCTTCAGGGTTCTGTCTCATTCCTTTTGTTCATGCTGTTTCAAGCACGTGGCAGTGTACAAAATTGTGTTTTATGTATGAAGAAGAAATTACAAGTTGTAAGGAAAGTAAAATTCCAATTAAAATACCTCTTTTAAAAAGTGGTTGGTATCCTACCATCTGAGAGAGATGATGAGAATGCAACCTCAGAACTTTGAAGTCAGATAAGATCATTTGCTGTACTTCAAGTATTAAAAGACTTACATTTTTAAAACAACTATATGGATAAATCTTGTTCTGCAGTCTCACATAAGCCCATGGAAGACTTCTACAGAAAATGCAGATGTGTGGAATAGAGGGTGATTTAGCTAATTGGATTAGAAATTGGCTGGCAGATAGAAGACAGAGGGTGGTGGTTGATGGGAGATTTTCTTCGTGGAGTTCGGTGAGAGTGGTGTGCCTCAGGGGTCTGTTTTGGGGCCCCTGCTGTTTGTAATTTTATAAATGATCTGGATGAGGGTATTGAGGGATGGATCAGTAATTTGCAGATGAACTAAAGTGGTGGAGTGGTAGATAGTGAAGAGGGGTTTTAGTTTACAGAGTGACTTGGACAAGTTGCAGAGCTGGGCCGAGAGGTGGCAAATGGAGTTAATGTGGAAAAGTGTGAGGTAATGCACTTTGGCAGGAACAATAAATGTGTAGAGTATAGGGCTAATGGTAGGGCTCTTAATAGTGTGAGGAACAGAAGGATCTTGGTGTATGTGTCAATAGATCCCTGAAAGTAGGCAGTCAAGTGGATAAAGTTGTTAAGAAGGCTTATGGAGTCTTAGCTTTTATTGGTAGGGGGATTGAATTTAGGAGCCGCAGCATCATGTTGCAGATGTACAAAACTCTAGTGCGGCCGCACTTGGAGTATTGTGTGCAGTTCTGGTCGCCACATTATAAGAAAGATGTGGAGGCATTGGAGAGGGTACAGAGGAGGTTTACTAGATGTTGCCTGGTATGGAGGGCAGGTCCTATGAAGAGAGGTTGAAGGATTTGAGGCTGTTTTCGTTAGAAAGGAGGCGGCTAAGGGGGGATCTTATTGAAACATATAAGATAATAGAGGTTTGGATAGGGTGGACAGTGATAGCCTTTTTCCTAGGATGGAAAAAGCTAGCACGAGGGACACAACTTTAAATTAAGGGGTATGAGTTATAGGACGGATATCAGAGGTAGGTTCTTTACTCAAGAGTGATTAGGGAGTGGAATGCCCTGCCTGCAGCTGTTGTGATGCGCCAAGTTTGGTGGCGTTTAAGAGGTTAGTTGATAAGTATATGGATGAGAAGGGAAGGTTTAGTTAGGAGGGGCATTGCTTTTTATTTTGGTCGGCACAACATCGAGGGCCGAAGGGCCTGTTCTGTGCTGTATTGTTCTATGTTCTATGTTCTATGAAGGTGATGATGTTGATTTGTGAAACATTATCTCCCCCTACTGTTAAAAGATGGTAGTACTGGAAACTTGAACAAAGTCAATGCATTGCACTGTGTATACCCCACACGCAGACATGAAAAAATCCCAACACTATTCTTTTTGAAGTGGCACAGTAATTAGCACTGATTCAATTCTTAGCTTGGGTCACTGTCTGTGTGAAGTTTGCGTGTTCTCTCTGTCTTTGCATGGGTTTCTTCTGGCTGCGCTCGTTTCCTCTGATAGTCCAAAGATGTACAAGTTAGCCGTGCTAAATTCTCCCTCGGTGTACCCAAACAGATAAATAAACCTGTTTGTGTTATACTCTGCCTCTCAAAGCCAGCAAGTCCTGAAATGTAACTTGAACATTGTAGTTTTGGCTAAGAGGAAGTACTGTGCGACATGACCTCCCCAACCAACATTATTGCAGCAAGTTATCTGGTCATTACTGCATTGCTGCTTGTGGCAACTTGCTATGCAAATTGGTTATTGTGTTTTGTAGATCACAACAAAGATAAAGTATTTAATTGAGTATAAAGCACTTTAGGATGTCCTGATATTGGGAAATGCACTCATAAATTGTAATATTTTTAGCTTCCAGTCTTTTTGGGGGAGACTGATTCGTTGTAATGTGTCTGAGGTATAATGAAGAGTCTTGGCTAAGCCTCTGGGGACAATTTCAAATTGTAAGCACATCAGTTGGCAGAATTTGAATTCAGTTCAATAGTCAGGAAAACAGGTTGGTAACTGTGATACTACTGTTGGTTGTTGTAAAAAAAAAAAAAAATTCTGCACCCTGGTCTGGCCTTCACAGGAATCCAGACCTACTGCCCTTTGAAATGGACTCTCAAGGCACTTGGGTGAAGCCTTGCCAGTGGTGTTCACATCTGTGAAAGAATAAAGCAGTCCAAAGAATTGTGTCAACGCATCAGATGCTGGCATTCAATTTGTTTTCTTGCCTGAAATCAGCCTGGATTTATTGGCAGTATACAAAATTGCAGCTGCTGGTAATCTGTAAATGTTCAGATGTTCAGTCATGCAGCATTCCTGGAGAACAGCGGAAATTCCACATCCACGACTGTTAATTTTTCACAGATTTGATTTATTATTGTCATATGTATTAACATATAGTGAAAAGTATTGTTTCTAACAAGCTCTCCAGACAAAGCATACCATTCATAGAGAATGAAACAAGAGTGCAGAATGTAGTGTTACAGTCATAATTAGGATGTAAAAATCAACTTAGTGCAAGGTAAGTCCATTCAAAAATCTTGACAGCAGCAGGGAAAAAGCCATTCTTGAGTTGATTGTATATGACCTCAGGTTTTTGTATCTTTCTTTTCCCGAAGAAAGAAGGTGGAAGAGAGAATGTGCAGAGTGTATGGATCCTTAATTATGCTGGCTGCTTTCCCAAGGCATAGGGAAGTATAGACAGAATCAATGGATGGGAGGCTGGTTTGTTTGATGGATTGGGCTACATTCACAAACTTTTGTAATTTCTTGCAGTCTTGGGCAGAGCAGGAGCCATACTAAGTGTGATACAACCAGAAAGAATGCTTTCGATGTGCATTTGTAAAAGTTGGTGAGAATTGTAGCTGACGTGCCAAATTTCCTTAATTTGAGAAAGTAGAGGTGTTGGTGGGCTTTCTTATTGTGGGAGGTGAGGGAAGTGGTTGCAGAGCCCCTGGCGATGATATTTGCTTCATCCATGGAAACGGGAGAGGTTCCGGAGGATTGGAGGATTACCGATGTGGTTCCTATCTTTAAGAAAGGGAACAGGGATAGTCCAGGAAATCACCAACCGGTGAGTCTGACTTCAGTGGTTGGTAAGCTGATGGAGAGGCTTCTGAGGGATAAGATATATGAACATTTAGAGAAGTTTGGATTGATTAGAAATAGTCAGCATGGTTTTGTCAAGGGCAAGTCATGCCTCATGAGCCTAGCTGAGTTCTTCGAAAATGTGACTGAACACATTGACGAAGGAAGAGCGGTGGACATAGTGTACATGGACTTTAGCAAGGCGTTTAATAAGGTCCCCCATGCAAGGCTCCTGGAGAAGGTGAGAGGGCATGGGATCCGAGGGGCTTTGGCCTCGTGGATCCAGAACTGGCTTGCCGGCAGAAGGCAGAGAGTGGTTGTGGATGGGTCTTGTTCTGCATGGAGGTCGGTAACCAGTGGAGTGCCCCAGGGATCTGTTCTGGGACCCCTGCTGTTTGTCATTTTCATAAATGACCTGGATGAGGAAGTGGAGGGATGGGTTAGTAAGTTCGCCGATGATACAAAGGTCGGTGGTGTTGTGGATGGTCTGGAGGGATGTCAAAAGTTGCAGCGGGACACAGACAGGATGCAAGACTGGACGGAGAAGTGTCAGATGGACTTCAACGTGGATAAATGTGTAGTGGTCCATTTTGGCAGGAATAATGGGGTGAAGGAGTACAATATAAGGGGTAGGAGTCTTAGCTGTGTTGTAAAGCAGAAGGATCTCGAGGTCCGGGTCCATAGGACTCTTAAATCGACCTCGCAGATGGAGGAAGTAGTCAAGAAGGCGTACGGTGTACTGGCCTTCATTAATCGAGGAATAGAGCTCAGGAGTCAGGAGGTAATGATGCAGCTCTATAAGACTTGTCAGACCCCACTTGGAGTATTGTGCGCGGTTCTGGTCGCCTCACTATAGGAAGGATGTAGAGGCTATTGAGAGAATGCAGAGGAGATTTACAAGGATACTGCCTGGATTGGGAGGCAGGCCTTTTGAAGATAGGTTGAGGGAGCTGGGACTCTTCTGACTGGAGAGACATAGGTTGAGAGGTGACCTAATAGAGGTTTATAAAATGTTGAGAGGAATAGATAGGGCGGACTCTGAGACTATTTCCCTGAGCTGAAATGGTCACTACAAGAGGACACAGATTTAAGGTGCAGGGAAGCACATACAGAGGAGATGTTAGGGGTAAGTTTTTCACTCAGAGGGTGGTGAGTGAATGGAATCGGCTGCCGTTGGAGGTTATTGAGGCAAACTCGTTGGGGTCTTTTAAAAGACTTCTGGATGAGTATATGGAAACGAATAGGATAGGGGGTTATAGATAGGTCTGTGGATTGGTAGATGTGATCGGTGCAACTCGTGGACCAAAGGGCCTGTTTGTGCCTATTGTTCTATGTTCTTAACTATAGTGTTGGAATGGGGGAACCAGGACAGGTTGTTGGGATCTGGAGGCCTAAAAACATGAAGCAGGATGCTGCAACTTGACCGTACACTTGCATGTGTAATGCTGGACCCTGTAAACTAGGGCATGTTCATTCAAGGCAGTATTTGGGGAGCTGATATTTATCTCTGACCCAACAGTCATGGGTCAGTTGTGTTTCTGAGTTTTGTGTGTCTTGAGTGACTCTAGAACGTAGAACATTATAGTGCAGTACAGGCCCTTCAGCCTTTTGATGTTGCTTTGACCAGTGGAACAAATCTAATGTTATCCACATGCCAATCCATTCACCGTTTGAATGCTCTTAAAATTGGCGAGTCCACAACTGCTGCAGGTAGCACATTCCACGCCCTTACTACCTTCTGAATAAAGAACCTGCATCTGACAACAATCGTATAATTATTACCCCTCAATTTAAGGCTATATCCCCTCTTGTTAGACTGTGATATGAAATGAACTGCCTTGGAAAAATCAAGGCCTTCAGGAGGGCATTGGATGATTATTTGAAGAGAACGTGTAGAGGACAGGGATGAACACTTAAAACTCATGATGTTTATTTGGAGGGCTGGTGTAGACATGTCAATAGAACATACATATTATTGTGCACGAATTGCCCTGTGAATCAAAAATTTTGCTTCTTCCCATACAACTCATTTATTTCCTAATTCACTTTGTTGAACAATGACTGGATTTTTGGCTTCTTGCTGCGGCGGAAGAACTCAAGTGATAATTGCCGTCTGCGTTTGTTAATTATAGTAAGAAGTCTGACAACACCAGGTTTCTGTCCCACCGAATGATTTGACAGTAAACTCGCAAGCTTTTCTGTCCACTGACTGCCCCCGATTTCAAATCACAGCACCTGACGCGGGCCCTCAACCGTCGATTCCCTCATTGGTGGGGCCGCGCGCCACGTGGCCTGGGTGCCCGGCTCCCTATTGGTTGGTTTCGAATTCAGCCGCTCGCGCCCCTCACAGGGTTTCCGTTGTGATCGAACGAGGTGCTCTCTGTCAGGGTGAGCGGAAGGTGGGTGATCCATGTCTGTTTACTGACTGACTGGTGTGTTTCTTTGCGACTCCCACAAACACTTCATTTCCCCAACTGAAAATGAACAAAAATGTCTGTGTGTGTTGGAAATCTGAAATGAAAAAGCCCCCCAGCGCCCTCGCTCCGCGGTAGCGCTGAGCGAGGTTGGTGTCTCCCTTCGAGTAGCGGATTTCTCTTCAGAGTTGGTGCGGTGAATTCACATTGGACTGCAATCCTTAGCTCTTGTCTCTCTCTCTCTCTCTCTTTCCTTCCAGCAGCTGTCAGATACGATTTTCGATCCGTTTCGACTCATTTGCAGCTTTTACTTTGCTTTATCCGGGGATGCGGAGGGAAAAGGCATTGACGAGTTGGTTAGTACTGCTGCCTCACAGCTACAGGGTTCCCGGCTTGGGTGGGAATAGTAATCTCTGTCTGTGGAATTTGCATGTTCGACTCATGTCTGTGTGGGTTTCTTCTGGGTGCTCCGGTTTCTGAAAGATTTGCTAAATTCTTTCTCGTTGTACCCGAATAGGCACTGGAGTGTGGCGACTTGGGGATTTGCCATAGTAACTTCATTGCAGTGTTAATGTAAGCCTTAGTACTAATAAATAAACTGCAAATTTAGAGACTGGGACATTGCCACTGCTCTGACAGTATCTGGAAAGAGAATGGAGTCTGGGTGACCCTTCCTAGAGTGCCAAACAATTGTCTTGTGGGACTTGAAACATTGATCTCTCTCTATCTCCATAGATGCTTCCAGATCTGCTATATTGCTTTCCAACACTTTCTTTTTTCAGATTTCCAGCATTCAGAGTATTGGTGCTTTTGGTAGAATGAATGGCAATGTTTGGGGACTGAAGGTGGTTGTAGTTACTGTTGGATTATTTCATCTGTTTGCAGTGAATCATTCGGAGCCAGTAGGCTTTGCTGTTGTCTCTTCTTGCTTCACCTTTCATCTCTTCCCTGTCCACCTCCACCTCAGCTCCTTTTAAATATCAAAAATAGAAAATGCTGCAAAGTCTCAGCTGACCTCTCAGCATCTGTGGGGAGAGAATAGTACCAACACTTTGAGTCTCAATGACCCTTTGACTCTCTTCTCTCCCTGCATGCTGTCAGACCTGCTGAGACTTGCCAGCATTTTCTGTTTTTGTTTCAGATTATAGCATCTGCAGTATTTCGCTTTTATCCTTTTTAAATATCCTCCAGTTGACTTGTGGTTTACACACTCAATTACCTGGAGTAGGTTGCAAGCCCAGAACCACCTGAACTAGTTGAGAGTTTTACCACTCAGCAGCAAGTGGCACGTTATTAGTAAATGGCTATAATTTGGACTTTGGATATCCAAGGAATTGCTGGTACTGGGAATTATTTGACATTTTGAGCTGAGAACTGCTGAATGTCTCTTGATAATGCATAACCTGTTGATAACTGTAGTTGTCACAAACTGGTCTCTTTCAGTAGTTAAAACAATTGTCTTTATTTTCTCATCTTTAAGACTGAATTTGAGTATGCATCATAATAGGGATGTAAATTGGATTGAAAACAGAAATAGCATATTTACCTCACCATTGGACTTGAGGCCATCATTTGGAAGGTTTGTGAATTTTTGATTAAGGAAGGAAGGAATTTGTAATTAGTCATGTACGTAAATGATAGTCAAGCGATTTTTAACTTGGAGTGTACAGTCACAAGGTGTCATGTAAATGTAGGATAATATTAATTATAGAATTAAGTAACACAGGCCATTAAACCAATTGTATTATTACCAGCTCTTGAGTGGTATAGTTTCCTCATTTTTACCTGTAAACCTTTGCTTTTCAAGTATTTATCAGTTTCCTTTTGCAAGTTACATTCAACCTGCTTCTTGCACTTTTCCAGATAATTATAACTTGCTATGTTCATTTTATAAATATCTAATTTTCCCTCAGTTCTTTTCGCATTTCACATTTGTGACAGATTCAGCAAGAAACTGAAAAACACCAATCACTGGTGAGAGAGGGACTGAGATATATCTGTCATTCCATAGATATCTTGGTATTGTTTGCACTGTGGTGGGGCCTAGAGAAATTTGAGTGAAGTATAGGCTGGCTGGAGTGATGGGGCCGAGGGGAACCTTAATGGGGTGGGGGGGGGGGGGGGGGTGGTGGAGAGAGGTGGAGCATGAGGCAGCTGAAGCGATGGGGTCCATTGAGGCCTGAGCAGAGCATCAGACAGCTGGAGTGATGGGGCTCTGGGATGACTGTTCAGCATGAGGTAGTACGAGTGATGGGACCCTGAGGAGCAGTAGTAACACAGGCTAATTATGACTGAACCACTTGCTCTGATACAAGTGATCCCATAATTAAGATAGCTTTCAGAGAGCAGAACAAGCTAGGGGTCAGAGAGGGACTTGCCAGGCTGGCCTTTGCGCTTTAAGAGAAACCAGGTTGTTAGTTCCTGTCTTACAGCAGAGCCTGGCTTCCAGTCGTCTCAGACTTCCCATTGGACCAAGACCCTTCTTTGCTGGAGTTATGTTGTAGTTGGTGTGCAACAGCCATCCCACAGGAAAAAAATCCACACACAAACACTTTCTACACAAACCAGAAAAAGAACACTGTTTCTATAGGGTTGGCTTTGCCGCTTAAAAAAAAGTGGTCAGATGTCTTCATGACTACACCCCCCCCTTCTCCTGACATGAAAACCTCATTACTCTACACACCCTGGTCCAGAAGCAGCATGTCACAGCCATCAGTGCCTGTGCCCCAACACTACGCACAATGAATGAGACAAAGGAGTCAATCTACTCTTGTCTCAACTAATTGCTGTTTCACATCCCAAAGGGAGACAGACTGATTCTCCTCGGTGACCTCAATGCTAGAGTCAAAAGGAATGCAGATTTTTGGAACTGTTAGACTGGGACAGCATTGGAAAATAAATCCCAATGGAGGCCTCTTTCTGTCGAAGTACTTGGAGCATGATCTTGTCATAATCAGAGGAGTACGAGAAGAGCAAGTACAAGACCTTATGGTGACAAGTCCAAATGAGGGATTGCAAAGATGTTCATGTCACCTGCACCATGATTGCGCCAACGACAGAAAAACCTCTGCTGCGGGGTATTAGTATAGCTGGACTGACAGACCCCAAGAAAAAAGATCCACCTATGCTTCTCAATTAACCTGATGTTGATTTCAGCAAGGTGTTTGATAAGGTCCCCCATGCAAGACTTCTTGAGAAGGTGAAGGGACATGGGATTCAAGGGGCTTTGGCCTTGTGGATCCAGAACCAGCTTGCTTGCAGAAGTGGTTGTGGATGGGTCTTTTTCTGCATGGAGGTCAGTCACCAGTGGAGTGCCCCAAGGATCTGTTCTAGGACTCTTGCTGTTTGTTATTTTCACAAATAACCTGGATGAGGAAGTAGGGGGATAGGTTAGTAAGTTCGCCGACGATACGAAGGTTGGTGGTGTTGTGGATAGTCTGGAGGGATGTCAGAAAGAATGCAAGACTGGGCGGAGAAATGGCAGATGGACTTCATACCGGATAAATACGTGGTGGTCCATTTTGGCAGGAACAATGGGATGAAGGAGTATAATATCAAGGTTAGAAGTCTTAGCAGTGTTGAGGAGCAGAAGGATCGTGGAGTCTGGGTCTATAGGACTGTTAAATTGGCCTTGCAGGTGGAGGATATGGTCAAGAAAGCATATAGTGTACTGGCCTTCGTTAATTGAGGGATTGAGTTTAGGAATCGGGGGGGTAATGCTGCAACTTTTTAAGACTCATGTTAGACCCCAGTTGGAGTACTGTGTGCAATTCTGGTCGCCTCATGACAGGAAGAATGTGGAAGCTATTGAGAGGGTGCAGAGGAGATTTAAAAGGATGTCTTATGAAGATGGGTTGAGGGAGCTAGGTCTCTTCTCCCTGGAGAGATGAAGGTTGAGAGACAACCTGATAGAGGTTTATAAAATGTTGAGAGGAATAGATAGGGTGGATTCTCGGAGGCTATTTCCCTGGGCTGAAATGGTCGCTGTGAGAGGACACAGGTTTAAGATGTTAGGGGGCAAGTACTGAGGAGATGTTAGAGGTAAGTTTTTCACTGAAGGTAGTGAGTGAATGGAATTGGCTGCTGTCAGTGATGGTAGAGGCGAACTCGCTGGGGTCCTTTAAGAGACTTCTGGATGAGCACCTGAGATTTAATGGGATTGAGAGTTACAGATAGTTCTATGGCCTGGTAGGTACAGATATGATCAGCGCAACTTGTGGGCCGAAGGGCCTGTTTGTGCTGTAGTGTTGTATGTTCGATGAGTTCAAGCTGCAGAGTGTCCAAAGCACTTGGTCTGCCCTGTAAGATGATCAACACTTGTGTGGCGATGCTTAGTCTCTCAACCAGGAAGTGCCAAGACCTATTTAATGAGAACAACCAGAAGATCTGGGATCTCTTAGACAGCAAATGCAAAACTTTACTGAACTGACCGCTCCATCAAAAGTTGAATGGAAGAAACAAGCCTATAGGAAACTGATGGGTAAGGTGCAACAAAGAACCTGTGACCTAAAGAATAGATGGGGGTGGAAAGATGCAGGTCACTTTGCAACTCATCGACAGATACTTCGCAGTTTCTTCAATGCAATTAAAACCAACTACAATCTGGGCACTCGGAGAGAACCAAAAACAGGTGCTCATCAAAGGAGCAGTCAGTGCCCATTGGGGAGAACACTTCAAAGATCTCCTTTGATGCAAGAATCATCAACAGCATCCTGTAATACAGTACCTGTCCATCTTGGCACAATCCCAGCTTTTCAAAAGATTGAAAAACCATTCAACACCTGAAAAATAACGAAGTCTCTGGTGCAGGTGGAATTTCTGCTGAAGTATTGAAATACAGTGAAGAGGGACTTCTGCCTCATTCATGATCTCATCTTACCTGGAAGAAAAAAAAGCATGGTGAGAGATCTCAGAGACACTGTGACTGTCTTCAAAAAAGTTGATAGGTCCGATTGTGGAAGTTATAGTAAACTCCCTTCATTTGCCAACCCCCATCTATTGTGGTTTTATTTATCCATGTAATCTCAGTTTGTAGCCCTAAAAAACCTCACTCAGCTACCATCTAAAATGCTGAACTCTCACCTTTTCCTGTCGTTCTTGTGGAGAAAGCGTGTCCTGTATACGTGTGGACCCTGCATGTACAATTTTGCATGTTGCAATAAGTTGAAGATATGGCATAAGTGTACCTTATCACAAATAATCACGATGCAGAAAGAACTATATGTGGCCTGTTCATCAGTTATTACTTTTAGCTTGATTGTCTTGTTCTCCAAATGTGCTGTTGTGAAGTGGCAATAGGTAAATATGGAATAATTATTATTGTCGCTCATGAAGATGACAAAAAGGCATGGAGTTTTTAATTTTTTTTTTGAGGAATGATTATTCAGCAGGCCACTGGGAAAACTTGATAGTCTTAAAATAATGGAACTTTAGGTCAGCTGGATCACAGGAACAGACAGTTAAAGTCTGGTTTAAACTCCCATCCAAAGAATGCCACCTTGTGTGGGCTGTGATAGAAAGATAAAATGTTAATGGTACAATTTGTGTGACAGATGGAATGAAATGTGGGAAAAGATTAAATTATTCACGAGATTCACTAGAGATTTATGAGATTGATTCCTGATTGAATGTGACAAATGTCTTGATAGGTTCTTCAGGAATCAAGATAGATACAACAAAAATAGACTATCATCCATTGTATGGTGTATCTGACCATAGATTGCCTATTATTTCATATGTTTTTCTTCCAAAACTGTACAATCTTATTCCTTTATTCACTGAGTAATCGTCTTGTATCTACTTTAAACGAAACGTTATTGATCACCAGCCAGATTTCCCACTCTGTCCTGGGATCTGGCCAATGATGATGATAATTTGAGCAGACATTTCTTCACTCAGCTGTGAATATTTGGGATTCTCTAACCAGAAGACTGTGAATTTGTGGTTCTCTCTCTTTAAGGGATATATGGATTAGACTGAAAACTGGAGTCAAGTTGGAGTGGTTCAAGATCAGTTAAAATGCTACTGAATGTTCAACAGACTTCAGAAACTGAATAGCCCACTTATGCTCCTATTTGTTCTTTAGGCACAAAATGCTTACCACTCATTAAACTGGGATTTTATTACAAAGTCGTATACTTGCAGACAATAGATCATTAAATTGACTATTCACTTGGATTTCAGTGATTCAATAATTATTAACTGGCTCCTGCTCCTGTTAGGGAAACTGCAGTTTCAACAGTCAACATTGTACCATGTTAGCAATCAAAGTTTGTGAGAATGTCAAGAATTGTTGGATTTCCTGAAGTCTTCACAATTCACTGACTACCTGTTGTACCTTGCAGGTGAATGACTTGTAATTTGTAATCTGTAATTTTGTAATTTCTTTCAAATTTCAGAAATCCAAAAGTTGACCTTGACATCATGGGCCCTGATGTGGCAGCAAAGCACTGTCGATTGACAGTGTGTCAGAAAAATGAAGTAAGTATTACAATAGCTGTGTCTGTGATAGGTACATTCATACAGTACTATCTCTGAGGTAGTGTCAGCCCAAAACTACTGAATTGCAAGGAGACTTGTCTGCTCTCGATGTTTATTTTGGACATAGATCTGATTTTGTTTACACTTCACATCTACACTCATTTACTTGATCAATGCAGAAGTTCTTTGTTGAATACGACGTTACTCTGTATTTTCCACAACCACATAGATGGATTGTATTAGTATTTATTATGTCAGTAGGCATTGACATTTGAAGCAACATATTTTCAAATTAGAATTACAAATGCAAGTGTATCCTTTGGGGGGAAAAAAAGTCCTGAACTTCTAAGGATTATCCATTAATACAGCTATTCAAAATGTTTATACTAATACAATGTAGGAAGACAGCAAACTTTGGTTTAGTATGGTATGAAGTGTCATGCCATCAATTAATCGCCACAGATTTATCCCATTAATCATTGCTCGGTTGGTAGTATTCTCATCTGAGTCACAACAACTCAGGTTCTGCAGAAGGGTTTGAGTACAAATATCTATGTCAATAATTTAGGGTATTATTGAGGGAATGCTGCACTTTTGAAGGAGCATCTTTCAGAAGAGATAATACAACGAGGCTTTGCTGAAATTCTTGGTTAGATGTCGATTCCATAACCTCATTTTGAGTAAGAGCAGGGGTAGCTCTGGTGACCTGCCAATATTGATTTGTCAATCAAAATTACAAAATCAAATCTGGTTATTATCACTTGCTTTTTATTGAAGCGTACCTTGTGCAAATTGGCTGCTGTGTTTCCATTGGCTACTTCATTGGCTTTAAAAAACCTTGAGACATGCATTGACATGAAGAACACTTTGTGCAACTTTTGTTAATCTTGGGCAACTTTCTACTCTGAACTCAAAACGGTTTCTCCAGAAATAATCCAAATTTGAAAGAATGTATTTGAAGTTAACATAGGACTGCTTTTGTTGATGTTGATTGGCACATATGAAGTGCAGGTGGCCACAAAACAGAATACTGAGTAGAACAAATGGGTAACTGGACCTTTAAAGGAGTTGAAATAATGTCAAATTTCACTAAAATTATATCAAATGTTGAAATGTTAAATTCAATTAAAATTGTATTAAATCTTTGATGTAAGCAATATTTGAATCTTTTCAGGTCTTTTTAAAAAGTCAAAGTTGTGCTGCATCTGCTTGGATAAATGAAAAATCTGCGACTGAAGGAAACTTGGTGAAACTGTGCGATATTACAATTTTTAATGGTTCTGTCAGGTAGTTTTTGCATTATGTACTTCTAAACCACTCCTGGATTTTGTTTAAATATATAAATTACAGGTTGCGGCCTCATTCTCTGCCACAAAGTCATAACAGACTGGGGGTAACTGATGGATTCATTTGCCCCTCTTTTAGTTACTCATCGTAAGGGCCTCTGTCCTGTGGTAACCAGGAGAAAAAAAACAAAAGTTGATGTCCATGGCAACTGAGAAACACTGGTGCAAAATGTATGGATGTCAAGAGATGGCAAAATTTAACTCAGCTGAGGTACTCTTTAAGGTTGAAAAGGTTGGCAAAACCAGTCTCTTACATTAGCAAGGAGCATTCATTTGGGTGGATGATGTAAATTTATTCACTTAGGCAGTTCATTATCATTGCCCTCTTTACCAGTCATTGAAGCTATCAGATTTGTTGGGTCTCTAAAATTGATAGGCAAACTGTCAAGGTCAATATATTTTACAGTTGAGTTGTTTTTTAAAAAGTTTGAGTGACAGCACATGTCTTTTTATGACTTAATCCACAGATATGAGAACCAAGATTTGGAAGACTTTGCTTCAGTTTCTACTGAGGATGTGACACAAGTATGTCATTTGATATTTTATAATGATTTTTGACTATATGTAAGAGTTGAGGGTGAGGTAACTGCATCATAGTCATGGTGTTGAACTGTAGCCATGGATCTTTAGTTTGATGGCTCATATTTTCTGAGCCTGCTCACCTCAGCCAGGACGTTGGATGGGATGTTGCAATGATTTCAAAGCACCAATCTAATGAGAGGAGAATAAATTACCAGTTGATCACTGTTCACCAATAGATGCTGAAAAAACTGCATGTAGAATATCAAATTAGGACAGGTTTAGACTTGCCTGTTATTCTGTTGGTCAAAACACTTGGTTTTGTGTATTAAATATAAAATGATGATTGGCATTGGACTGTTTCAGAGGACTCAGTATGGATTTGAAGCTTCACACACAAATTGTACAGAAGCAGTTGCAATCTGTTTGTTGTCAAGAATATTTGCAAACTTTCCTGCAGTGAGCATGTAAAACTAATATTTTGCCAGCAATTGCAGCAATCCCTCATTGAACACTAACATGTCCCTGAAAAAGACATACAAAAAGAGTTTCCTGTGAAAAGCATGGAATAAGAATGTGTTCTTGCCCTGACCTGTGATTTTTCAGATTGAAGGCTTTCTTGAACATATTAAATTTACTTCAAACGTGATGACACATGTTTGAATGCACTGTCTAATTTACATGGTAGGATGGATTCTTCAATCACTGCAACTCTAGGAGGTTCCGAGTGGGCTTGGAGGTCTGGAGTGTGTCTGTTTCAATGCGGGGAGCATAACGGGAAAAATAGATGAACTTAGGGCCTTAATGTTTGCGAGGAACTTGAATGTGGTTGTGGTGATGGAGACATGGTTAAAGGAAGGGGAGCAGTGGCAACTGAACATTCCTGGGTGTAAGTGTTTCAGGCGTGACAGAGGAGGGTCCAGAAGAGGTGGAGGAGTGGCGTTGTTAGTTAAGGAGAGCATCACAGCGATACAGAGGAGTTAGGAGTGGAGTCGCTGTGGGTGGAGTTGAGGAATAGAAAGGGGGTGATTACTATGCTAGGGGTGTATTATAGGCCACCCAACAGCCCGCGAGTAGTTGAAGAAGGCATATGTAAAGACATTTTGGATAGGTGCAGAAAAAACAGTCGTTATAGTGGGAGATTTTAATCTCCCTAGGGTAGATTGGAAAGTACCTAGAGCTGGGGGTTTGGACGGGCAGGAATTAGTAAGATGTGTATTGGAAGGATCGTTGAAGCAGTATGTGGCTAGCCCGACTAGAGAAGGGGCTATATTGGATTTAGTTCTGAGTAATGAGCCAGGGTAGGTGGTTGATATTGTAGAAAGGGAACATGTGGCTAACAGTGACCACAATTCTGTCTACTTTAGGATGCAGATGGAAAAGGATGCTTGTTGCCCTAGGGGGCAGGATGCTGAATTGGGGGAAGGCTAACTACGGTCATATTAGGCAGGAACTTGTGGAAACTGGGAACGGTTGTTCGAGGGTAAGTCCACACCAGGCATGTGGGACTCTTTCAAGGGAATACTGAAAATGTTGCAAGATAGATATGTGCCGACTAAGAGGAAAGACGGGAAAGGTAGGATTAGAGAGCCGTGGATTACTAGGGATATTGAGGACTTGGTTAGGAAGAAAAGAGAGGCGTATGATAGGTCAAAGCAGCTGGGAACGGAGACAGCGTAGGAGGAATATAGAGAGAGTAGAAGGGAGCTCAAACGGGGAGTTAAAGGGCAAAAAGAGGGCATGAAATGCTCTTGGCGGATAGGATGAAGGAAAATCCAAAGGCTTTTTACTCTTTTATGTTAGGAATAAAAGGGTGGTTAGAGGAAAAATCGGACCTCTTAGGGACAGAGGAGGGGAACTGTGCTTAGAGCCCGAAGGAATGGCAGAGATCCTCAATGAATACTTTGTGTCGGTATTCACGAAGGAGAGGGGCTTGTTGACCGGCCCTGTCTCTGAGGGAGCTGTAGACCAGTTGAGGGAAATATCCATACCGAGGGAGCAAGTGTTAGAGCTTCTAGGTAGCATTAAAACTGATAAATCTCTGGGGTCTGATGGCATTTATCCCAGGCTGCTTAGGGAGGTGCGAGGTGAAATTGCTGGGCCTCTGATGCAAATCTTTGTCTCTTCTTTGGACATAGGTGAGGTCCCAGAGGACTGGAGAATAGCTAATGTTGTACCATTGTTTAAAAAGGGTAGTAGGGATAACCTTGGAAATTATAGGCAGTGAGTTTGACGTCAGTGGTAGGGAAGCTGTTGGAGGGGATTCTTAGAGATAGGATGTATAGACACTTAGAGCGTTGCGATCTGATTAGGGATATGCAGCATGGCTTTGTTAAGGGGAGGTCGTGCCTTATGAATCTGGTAGAATTTTTTGAGGAGGTGACGAAAACAGCTGGCAAAGAGCGAGTCATTGATGTCGCCTATATGGATTTCAGTAAAGCATTTGACAAAGTCCCTCACGGGAGATTAGTTGAGAAGGTCAAGGCTCATAGGATACAAGGACAGGTAGCTAGATGGATAAGTAACTGGCTTGGTAATAGGAGACAGAGAGTAATAGTGGAAGGGTGTTTTTCTAGCTGGAGGTCGGTCACTAGCGGTGTGCCGCAGGGCTCGGTACTGGGACTTCTTCTATTTGTAATATATATAAATGACTTGGAAGAAGGAGTAAGTGGAGTGATCAGCAAGTTTGCAGACGATACAAAAATGGCTGGACTTGTGGATAGTGAGGAGCATTGTCAGGCGATGCAGCAGGACATAGGCTGGTAGCTTGGGCAGACAGCTGGCAGATGGAATTCAATCCTGATAAATGTGAGGTGATGCATTTTGGGAGAAAGAATGTAGGGGGAAGATGTATGATAAAGGGTAGTCTTATTAAGAGTATAGAAACGCAGAGGGACCTGAGGGTGCAGGTGAACAAGTCTCTGAAGGTGGCAGAACAAGTGGAGAAGGTTGTGAAGAAAGCATATAGTATGCTAGTGTTTATAGGAAGGGGTATAGAGTACAAGAGCTGGCCTTTAATGTTGCAGTTGTATAAAACGTTGGTTAGACTCCATTTGGAATACCGCGTCCAGTTCTGGTCGCCTTTCTACCGGAATGGCATGGAGACTCTGGAGAGAGTGCAGAGGAGGTTTACCAGGATGCTGCCTGGTATGGAAGGTCTGAGTTATGGGGAGAGGTTAGGCAAATTGGGACTGTTTTCCTTAGAAAGACGTAGATAGAGGTGTACAAGATTATGAGGGGTATAGATAGAGTAAACAGGGTTAAGCTTTTTCCGAGGATGGACTCGAATAGCAGGAGGAGTCACGAGCTTAGGGTGAGGGGGGTTAAGGTATAATTTGGATGCTAGAGGGAGTTTTTTCACACAGAGGGTGGTGGGGATATGGAATGCGCTGCCAAGTAAAGTGGTGGAGGCAGGTACTCGAGTTATTTAAGAAATACTTAGATGGGCACATGAACAGAATGGGAATGGAGGGGTATAGAAAACTGATTTAAAATAGGGATCATGAGCCTTGGGAGTCCCTGGGAAGTGTGTAAATAGATGATGATATTGATGTACTTGTTTTTATCCTACAGGTGCTTTGGTCCACCTTGTTGTCTAACGAGGGGCATACACGCGATGGGTCGTGAGAGGGCTGCTCTTGGATTTTTTTGAGAGTATCCTAGTGCTTCACGTCGTTAGTGTACGCTTGACCTGGACCATTTGATGGGCAACACGACAGCTCAGTGACTATCGCTGTGCTGTGCAGATACATGGATTTGGGCCTGTGTCTGTGGGAGTTTGCGCATTCTCCCCGTGCTTGCGTGGGTTTTCTCCGGGTGCTCCGGTTTCCTCCCACATCCCAAAGATGTGCTCTTAGGCTAATTGGCAAAACAAATTCTCCCTAAATTGTCTCAAATTTGGTTTTTAATCCATAGATCTATAAACATAGACAGGGATCACGGGTAGAGGTGGGAACATCGGGGTGGCGGTGTGGGTTCGTTGGGCCGAAGGGCCTGTTTCCTGTGCTGTTTTGTTCTTTGCTCTTGCCTCTTAACATAAACAGTTGCATCCTGCTCAGCTCTTTGCTCGGGGCAGAATTGGCATTAAGAGCTTGAGAGGGGCAGAGATGCTAAGGAGAGACGTGTTGTTGGAGTATGGTTATTTTCCAGCTGAATTGTGCGGTCATTTGATTCCAGTTGCTGTACATTCTGACTGAAATGCGCAATTCGCAAAATAGCGGTGCACGTGCAGTAACTGCACTGAAGCAAATAGGGGCTATGCATGGCTGCTTTGTTTGGACAACTTTCCTCCTTTAAAAACAACACTCAAGTGAAAAATGGAGTCTCAGAATGTGCTTGAAATGGAGGCTATTTGTACCTACACAGACTATGTGAATGATGTCGTGCTAAACTTGATCTTGTATCCAGTGATAAATGGGGCTATGCTGCTTATGCTTGTCCAGCTTTAACTTCAAGCAGCTGTGAAGCTAACTGGTGTTCCTTGCAACAAACATAGACTTAAAACTTTGCAAGGCAGCTTTCAGGAGAGAAAATAAGGCACGGGTTGTATTTGAAACCAGGATAGCACTGGGAATCTCTTCATCTCTTTACCATCCGGGCTACCCTGCACTTTCCTCAGGCCTCGTGATGAAATCCATCCCTTATGTGCCTCAGATCGGTGCTCATTCCATTGTTAGTTGCCATTTATGTTCATGATTGGGATGAGAATTTAATAGGCATGGTTAGTAAGTTTGCAGATGACACCAAGATTAGTCGACTGTGAAGTATCTAGGATTGCAGTGGGATCTTGATCAATTGGGCTAGTGGGCTGACGAAAGGCAGATGGAGTTTAAATGTGAGGTGAAACATTTTGGTCAATTGAACCAGAGCAGGACTTAGTCAGTTAATGGTAGGGCATTGGGGCGAGTTATAGAACAAAGAGATTTAGAGGTACACATTCATAGTTTCTTTAAAGCGGAGTCACAGGTCAACAGAGTGGTTGACATGCTTGGTTTCATTGGTCAGAGCATTGAATACAAGAGTTTTGATGTCTTGTTGAAGTTGTGCAAGACTTTGGTAAGGCCACACTTGGAATACACTTCTGGTCACCCTATTGTAGAAAGGATATTATTGAACTAGAAAGGGTGTGGAACAGATTTACTATGATGCTTCCAGGACTTGATGGTTTGAGTTATAAGGAGAGGCTGGATAGTGTGGGACTTTTTTCTTGGAGCTTAGGAGGCAGAGGGCTGATTTTATAGAGGTTTACAAAATAATGAGGGGTGCAGATCAGCTAAGTAGTCAACATTTTTTTCCAAAGGTAGGGAAGTTTAAAACATTAAAGGGCGTAGGTTTAATGTAAGAGAGGAGAGATCCAGATGGGCAGTTTTTTTCGCACACAGGGTGATGACTGTCTGGAACAAGCTGCCACAGTTGGTAGTTGAGGTGGATACAGTTTTGTCTTTTAAAAAGCATTTGGACAGTTATATGGTCAAGCTACAGTTGGACAGTTATGTGAGCAAGATGGGACTGGAGGGATATAGGCCAAACACAATCAATTGGAACTAGCAAAGGAGTTTTAAAAAAAAAAGGGACAGCATGGACAAGTTGGGTTGAAGGACAAGTTTACATGCTGTAAACCTCAGTGACTCTATCAAACATGTCTCTTCTGTGTTTTTTGTGTCTGTCTTAAACCTCTTTCACTCTAGCTGTAATGTATGCATCTTCAGCTTGTTCATTGTATGTACCGTAACTGCTCTACAGGTCATTGGTTCCGCACCTTGTATCCTGGGCAACTTTGCATACTAAACTGCATTTAGGGCTTCACAATCATTCTGAATTTTTGAAGGAACTCTTCTCAACGAATTATAGCATTTACATACTCTGACCTGTCTGAGATGTTGGTTGGAAGTCAGGCTTTCAAGCCATCTGTTGCTAAAAGCAACAGTGCCTTTAACTTTAGTCAGTGAATTCCAGTGCCGTTTTAGTGACAGACCTGCCGGCCCAAATGGAGTTTCCTTAAGTTTCTTTGCTTTCCGTTGCAGGCACTCTTCAGAATTTCAGCCCAAAGTAAAGCTTTATGCAGTTTTTAACTGCAAGTCTTTCATGGAAAAAATAATTCTGTTCCCAAACAAGCCATTGAGAGTGAGATTTCCAAACTGAAATTTGGATAGAATGAATGGCAGTAACTGTTAGGAACTTAGTCAAAACAGCTGAGTTAGAACTATAGAAACCCTACAGTGCAGAAAGAGGCCATCTGGCCCATCGAGTCTACACGGACCACAATCCCACCCAGACCTTACCCCCATATCCCCACACATTTACCCACTAATCTATACATCTCAGGACACGAAGGGCAATTTTAGCATGGACAATCAACCTAACCTCCACAACTTTGGATGTGGGAGGAAACTGGAGCACCCAGAGGAAACCCACTCAGGCGGGAGGAGCATGTGCAAACTCCAACAGACAGTGACCCAAGCTGACAATCGAACCCAGGTCCCTGAAGCTGTGAAACAGCAGTGCTAAACACTGTGCTACTTGCTGCCCCAAAGCTTATTGTCAAGAGAAAGAAGAGACTTGCATTAAGAATTTGAGAGTGATTCAGATTTGAAAAAATTTAGAATTGAACAAATGTGACCACTCCAGTTCCCCATGTGGAATTGTTATTTGTCAATTACACAGATTCAAATAGGTTGTTTCAGTCATCTTCAGCTGCATCAGTGACCTTTTTTCCATCATAAGGTCAAAAGTGAAAATGTTCACTGATATCATACAACGTTCATCACAATTTGTGATTCTTCAGATATTGAAGCAGTTTGAGTCCAAATGCAACAAATCCTGGACAATATCCAGTAACACAGCACAATGCATGAAACTTGTGGGGCAGCACCGTAGCACAGTGTTTACAGCTCCAGGGACCTGGGTTTGATTCCTGGCTTGGGTCACTGTTGTTCACAAGGTTGATACTAGAGATGAGAGGGTTAGCCTATGAGGAGAGATTGAATAGACTGGGTCTGTACTTGTTGGAGTTTAGAAGGCTGAAGGGCGATCTTAGAAATATATAAGATAATGAAGGGGCTGGATAGATAGAGGTAGAGAGATTCTTCCTGCTTAGAAAGGATAGCAGAGCTGGAGGGCACAGCCTCAAGATGGGGGGGGGGGGGCTTTGTTTAGATCAGAGTTGAGGAAGAACTTCTTCACTCAAATGGTGGTGAGTCTCTGAAATTCTCTGCCCATTGAAGTCGTGGAGGCTACCTCGCTGAATACATTTAAGTCACAGTTAAATAGGTTTCTGATAGACACCACATCTGGAATGTGGTGCTTATTCAAGGAGCAGCTGCTGCGAGTCCTTGATAAGTATGTCCCTGTCAGGCAGGGAGGAAATGGTCGAGTAAGAGAGCCTTGGTGTACGAAAAAAGTTGATTTGCTGGTTAAGAAGAAAAAGGAGGCTTATGTCAGGATGAGGCTTGAAGGCTCAGGTAGTGCAATGGATAGCTATAGATTAGCCAGGAAGGAGGTAAAAAGTGAATTGAGGAGAGCTAAGAGGGGACACGAGAAGATGTTGGCTGATAGGATTAAGGAGAATCCTAAAGCTTTCTTTCGATATGTTAAGAATAGAAGATTGGTTAGGGCAAGATTAGGGCCAGTCATAGACAGCAGTGGGAAGTTGTGCGTGGAGCCTGAAGAGATTGGTGAGGCACTGAATAAATATTTCTCTTCGGTATTCACGCAGAGTGCTGGAAATGTAGCTATGGAGAACACTGAGGTACAGGGTTGCAAATTGGGAAGTATTGTAGTAGATAGGGAGGATGTGTTAGAAATTCTCGAGGGTTTGAAGTTGGATAAGTCCCCTGGGCCGGACGGGATTTACCCTAGGATTCTCTGGGAGGCAAGAGAGGAGATTGCAGAGCCTCTGGCTCTGATCTTCAGGTCCTCGTTGGTTACGGGTGTGGTTCCGGAGGACTGGAGGATAGCGAATGTGGTCCCATTGTTTAAGAAGGGGAAGAGAGACCTTCCAGGGAATTATAGGCCAGTGAGTCTTACTTCTGTTGTGGGCAAGGTATTGGAGAGAATTATTAGGGATAGGATTTATAGTTATTTAGAGAGAAATGAATTGATTGGGGATAGTCAGCATGGTTTCGTGAAGGGTAGGTCATGCCTTACTAACCTCATTGAGTTTTTTGAGAAAGTGACCAGAGAGGTGGATGGGGGTAAGGCGGTTGATGTAGTATATATGGACTTTAGTAAGGCGTTTGATAAGGTGGCCCATGGTAGACTTCTACAGAAAATGCAGATGTGTGGAATAGAGGGTGATTTAGCAAATTGGATTAGGAATTGGCTGGCAGATAGAAGACAGAGGGTGGTGGTTGATGGGAGATATTCATCGTGGAGTTCGGTGACAAGTGGTGTGCCTCAGGGGTCTGTTTTGGGGCCCCTGCTGTTTGTAATTTTTATAAATGATCTGGATGAGGGTATTGAAGGATGGATCAGTAAATTTGCAGATGACACTAAAGTCGGTGGAGTGGTAGATAGTGAAGAGGGGTGTTATAGTTTGCAGAGGGACTTGGACAAGTTGCAGAGCTGGGCCGAGAGGTGGCAAATGGAGTTTAATGTGGAAAAGTGTGAGGTAATGCACTTTGGCAGGAACAATAAATGTGTAGAGTATAGGGCTAATGGTAGGGCTCTTAATAGTGTTGAGGAACAGAAGGATCTTGGTGTATGTGTCAATAGATCCCTGAAAGTAGGCAGTCAAGTGGATAAAGTTGTTAAGAAGGCATATGGAGTCTTAGCTTTTATTGGTAGGGGGATTGAATTTAGGAGCCGCAGCATCATGTTGCAACTGTACAAAACTCTAGTGCGGCCGCACTTGGAGTATTGTGTGCAGTTCTGGTCCCCACATTATAAGAAAGATGTGGAGGCATTGGAGAGGGTACAGAGGAGGTTTACCAGGATGTTGCCTGGTATGGAGGGCAGGTCCTATGAAGAGAGGTTGAAGGATTTGAGGTTGTTTTCGTTAGAAAGGAGGCGGCTAAGAGGGGATCTTATTGAAGCATATAAGATGATTAGAGGTTTAGATAGGGTGGACAGTGATAGCCTTTTTCCTAGGATGGAGAAAGCTAGCACGAGGGGACACAGCTTTAAATTAAGGGGTATGAGTTATAGGACGGATATCAGAGGTAGGTTCTTTACTCAAAGAGTGATTAGGGAATGGAATGCCCTGCCTGCAGCTGTCGTAGATGCGCCAAGTTTGGTGGCGTTTAAGAGGTTAATTGATAAGTATATGGAAGAGAAGGGAATGGTTTAGTTTGGAGGGGCATTGCTTTTTATTTTGGTCAGCACAACATCGAAGGCCGAAGGGTCTGTTCTGTGCTGTAATGTTCTATGTTCTATGTTCTAGACAAGGGAATTAAGCATTATAGGGAGAAAGCAGAAAAGTGGAACTGATCCACTTCAGCTCAGTCATGATCTAATTGAATGGCAGGGCAGGCTCGAAGGGCTAGATGGCCTACTCTTGCTCCTGTTTCTTATGTTCTTAAGTTCTGTGTGGAGTTTGCATATTCTCCTCTCCAACAAGAGAGGATCCAACCATCACTAAATTCCACCCCCCACCCCAATATCCTGGAATTATCATGTACAGTTTCTGGCCAGAGAACAACCATATAACTACTGTGGCCACAAAAGCAGATCAGAGGCTGTGCTGAGTAACTCATCTCCTGGCTCCTCAAAGCCTTTCCACCATCTACAAGATGCAAGTCAGGAGTGTGATGAAGCACTCTCTACTTACTGGATAACAGCACTGTGGATGTCCCTACACCTTAGGGACTGCAGCAGTTCAAGGAAACAGCTCGCCACCATTTTCTGAAGGACAAATAGGAATAGATAATAAATGCTGACCAAGCTAGTGATTTCTACATGTTGTAGAATGAATTAAGAAATTTAAGAAGCTGTAAAACCATTATGTGTAAATTCTGAATGTTTGTTTTGGAGTGCATTTTTACACCCGAGTTATCATTGCAATAGGAGAATCTCACGTTGGAAGAGCATTTACCCAAGGCAAAGAGGAAAGCAGCTGGTAAAGAATAAACATTACTTATTTTTATGTACTATTTATAAGAAAAATTAGATTTACAAAGTGTGTTGTTGAGTCTCCAATGTCATGTATCATTTTTGGATTTCAGTTACTGTTACATATGGGAAAATGTGTTGAAACAATAACCATTGAATCTGTTATAAAGCTAGGAATGCTGGCCAAGATGTTCCCCATCTTAGATGTCCACAGAGTGAAGAGGTATCTGAAGGATTATATTTATTCAGTACTGCATTGTGATGGCAGTCCAGAGCATGTGCAGTCTCCATTTTGAAAAATGTACCCTGTAGTAACAGTATTGAATTTGTTGACAGTTCAATATTTAGTCCTGGGGCATGGGTGGAGCAATTCTGTCGGTGGGTATTGGAATATGTTTTGCACTTGAAGATTTTGTCATGCTCTGTTTATTCATTTCCAAAGATGACTTCAGTCAGAAATATGAGGAAAAGGGCTGGGAAATAAATTACTATGATGGAAGTAGATGGGATGATGTTTGTGACTTTACCTCACTGCATTTTGCTTTAATTATTATTTCGTTTGTGACATTCAATATCAATTTTTTTTCTTCGTAGCATCTCTATGAAGTACCTTGGAATGTTTTGTTCAAGGCACTGTAGTTAGAAATTATGCTGTTTGGAGCAATGGGAAAAAACATTGAACTTGTATAAAAATGTCTTGGAGCAAGTTGCAATTACCAACTGTAATTATAGTCAAATAAATAAACTATGCCTCTCATTAACAGGCAAAAGGAAATCACAAGATGATCCCTTGCGTGAAATCACAATATCATCAGTCAAAAAACAAGATCGAAGCACCAAGCAGTTATTTTGTCGACGGCTATTACAAACAAATAACACACCTCGTGTACCACTAACTTTACAAGAAAAAAAAAGATTGCAAGTTCACAAATTAGTGAAACATCAATCCAGAACACAGCAAAAAGGATCAGATGAAACATCTAAAAATGTATCTGTAGATAAACTGCTAACCACATCGTTAGAGCTGGGTCTCCACTCTGAACACTCAACTCAGACGAATGAATTGTTATGGAGACCTGTTGCTTTAGAAAGTAAAGGTAACTTTTTACTCTTCCCCTGTGTTTACAGGACTTGGTCTGCATGGATTCTTAATGTGATAGTGAGCATACTACAACACAACTATTAAATGAGCCACTTTGAAGTGCTGATTATGTTGGTGAAAGCAGCCAGCACTGAAATTGGGACAAAGAAATTGGACAATAAACTGTTCTTTATTTCTTTGTTTCATCATTTTCTGAACTTGCGGACTCTTCGTAGTTTTCATGTCTTTCATCAGCCTCCCAGTATTTTATCAAGTGTCCAGCTTTGCATGTAAATATAAACAGTGAATGTTGCATTTTGTCATGAGCAGAGTCACTGTTGAGTTTAAACTTGGTCTCACCGTTGCATTTGGCAGAAGGATTTACAATGATGCTGAGTAGCAAGAACTATAACTGATTACTTTCAATTCTCCAAACCTGTCATTGAGGCTACTTTTAGAATGAAACCAGAAATTTGTTAGAAGTTTTGAGCAAATCTGTGAATCCAAGCACATACATTGACAAAGCTTGTATCCCTGTATTTGAATTAGTAGTTTTTTTTCCTTTTGTAGGCACAACAGTTGGTCGAGATGATGAGGGGAGGGCTTTCTTTTGTGCAGTACCTGGTGATTGTGCACCTTGCAGTAGTGGTGACAATATTGCGAATGAACAGGAAGACCAACTGACGAAAGCGGACAAGGAACAAGCTCATGCAATGGCTTTAATTAATGCACAAACACCCTCCACTTTATTGGGTTCTGCAAACCGACTAGAAATTGCAGCAGAAATTGACTGGAAGTCAGCAGGTAATCTGTAACAGAATGAAATGGAGAAACTTCAAGTGTCATCTTAAGTTGTGTTTGTCGGGATGCTGCGTTTGGCTTGGCTTTCCTTGGACTCCAGAGCATGCATATCGTCTCATGTTTTTTATTTTTGTTCAATCATACGATGCTTGAAATGTGCTGTATGCTAATGTTTGGAAATGATTAGGTTTGGGATGCAACTTCACTTTCATATTTCTGTATTATAGAACATAGAACATTACAGCACAGAACAGACCCTTCGGCCTTCGATGTTGCGCCGACCAATATAAAAAGCAATGCCCCTCCAAACTAAACCATTCCCTTCTCTTCCATGTACTTATCAACTCACCTCTTAAACGCCACCAAACTTGGCGCATCTACAACTGCTGCAGGCAGGGCATTCCACTCCCGAACCACCCTTTGGGTAAAGAACCTACATCTGATATCCAAATTCATCAATTCCTGTATGAAAAATGGCTATGGAAGCAGGACGTAGCTGGTTAGTGGGGATAATAGGTATCTATGGTGTAGAACTTGAGTAGCAGTCAGTTTATTTCTAGCAAAGCAACCAACTATTTTCGGATGGAAAAGTAGTGAAGACCAAACAGTGTACAATTTATCTTGAAGACATTTTAGATGTCTAAAATGTTCTTTTAGCAGTTTTAAAGTAACCAAACACTTTACTCTGGTTGCTTTTTGAAAATAATGTTAAAAGTATAAGATGAAAAGCTCAAACAGAATGTCTTTTTTTTTGAGCAATATTTAGGTTCTGTTATAATTATCAGGAGTTAAAAAAAGGACTAAGGATAGGGCAGTGGATTGGGGAGAGCTGAGTTTCTCTTGAGCAGGTGCTGATAGGAGGCCATTCAATCAATCCTATGTTGTAACCACGGTAATATACTGATCAACCATCCTGCCAATTTTCTGGGTGTTACATTTAAGGATTTAGCATGCTAATTTGATCCATTCGCTTGATCAAGATTTGTGCTGGATTGACTTGTCTTGCTGCAGTATTAATAAATAAAATGACAATCTTTTACCTAAAAGGTGTCTGCTAAAAGTCTATGTTTGTGTTATCAGAAAATGCTGCCATCTTAGACATCCTTTCAAGTTTGGAGGCTTGTATCTGATAGAATAATTTCTAAAAAAGCATCAAAAATACATGTTTCAGCATTTGACTGGTCAAAATGCATGATGTGTATAATATTTCCTTAAACCTGTGTTGCAGAAAAGTTCCCTGCACAGAGGAAGAGATTTTCTCGGCGAGTATCTTCTGTTGGAGCCCGAGGATCCCCAGAAACCAATAGTCTTATCTGCTATATAGCCAAACAGAGAATGCAGCCGCAGGTATAATTCAGAAACTGGCATTGTTCACAATTATCCCATAGGTCTTTATGGCTGAGGTTGTCCCAAAAGCCAGGGGGAGGCTGTGGCGTAATGGTATTGCCACTGGACTAGTAATGCCCTGTGGACCCGTGTTCATATCCTACCACAGCAGATGATGAAATTTGAAATCAATCAATCTGGAATTAAAAGTTTCATGACGTTGACATCATTATCGATTTCGTAAAAACCACCTGATTCACGAATGTCATTTGGGGAAAGAAATCAGCCATCCTTACCTGATTTGGCCTACATTAGACTCCAGATCCACAGCAATGTGGTTGACTCTTAAATGCCCTCTAAAATGGACAGGCAATAAACACCAGCCAGCGACACTCATTCACTGTAAATTAATTTTTTTTAAAATTAAATAAATGTCCTTGGAACTTTGCAGTTTGATCCATGATCCTTGCTGGGTTAGCTGATTTGAGCTAAATCAGAAATGGGCTGCTAAAATGATCTTTTGTGCCACAGTTGAACATGATGTTTCTGGGCTGGACTGTGGTAGATGGGGAGAAACTGTTCCTGCTTGTGAACGAATCAAGAATAGAGGGCACAATTTAAAGTGATTTGCAAAAAATCACTTTTGTAAAATGAGAAAAACTTTTCACAACAAATAGCTGGAATCTGTGATACACAGTCTGGAAGTGTGGTGGAGGCAGTTTCAACTGAGGCTTTAGATGATTATAATATAGAAAATTGTACAGAGATGTGAGGAATGGCAATAAGTCATGATGCTTGTTTGGAGAGCTGACGCAGTCATGCTGGACTACGTAGCCTCATTTTTCCGTTAACAATTCCATAACTACACGTTACATATTATGACCTTTCATATGGAAGAGTGCAGTCTGAACAAGTTGTATGTTGCTGAGCCGTGACTGAGAGGAAGTGGTTTGAGTGTCCATTATAGAATCCTATAACCCATCAGTTTGCTTTGATTCAAACTAGGCATTCACCTGGTCTTTCATTCTCCAGATGCAAAAAAAGAGCTTTTGCAGAACCTCAACTATCTTACAATTGATTCAGTGGGTTTTTTTTTTGGAATCCCAGAAAGTTGCAATGTTGAAGAGCGAGATGGCAGGATTCATGGACACATTTGAAGTTTTAGAACAGGATGAGAGGAAAATGACCACCCCAGAGCAACTGCATCTCTCCGATTTTCAACAAACTGGTAGGATTATAGTACATAATGTGACATGAGCAGAGTTATTCAGCAATGGATGTTAGAATCTGAATGAAGTCATAAATGTGTTTTGAGATAAATGTGATTTGAATTGTGTTTGTTGCTAATTCATTTAGCAAATCAACCACAAGCTGTGTCGCTGATCATAAAATAAGGGTTAAATTTTGGTTTGCGTTGTTTGTTGATTTCAGCTGAGTTAATAGTCTGACTGGCACATTGTACCTTTCCTTTTTACAGGCGATAACTAATCAGTGTTTGCAGCATTTTCTGTGAGCTGACTGGCTATGACATTGCGATACAGGAAGACATTCAAGTCAGAATGCACATAAGCATGTAGCAGTCGTAGGAGGCAGTATTGTGAGGGGAATTGGCAGTGTTCTCTGCAGCAAAGAGCCAGGGTCCAGACAGCTATGTTGCGTCCAGACAGCTATGTTGCATCCACATGCCAAGGTTTGGGAGTGCTGCTGCTGGCGGACTTGTTGTGTTCCATGTAGATACCGACCACATTGGTAGAATGAAGAAAGAGGTTCTGCATGAGACTTTGAGGAGCCAGGCGCTTAAGTTAAACAACAGAATCTCCAAGGCTATAATCTCTGGGTTGTTACCTGAGCTGAATATAAATTGGTTAAAAGATTAATCTGGGGCTTAAAGACTGGTGTGGGGAGAAGTACATTTTGTTTTGTGGGAGACTGTCATCAGAGGTGGTAAAGTTGGAGGCTAGACCATTTGGATGGCCTGAATCTGATCTATGCTGGGGTCAATGTTCTTGCAAATCGAAGTGCAGAGGGCTTTAAACTAAGTGACAGAGGGTTGTGGGGGGGGCAACAATGAGAAGGAATGCACAGGTATACAATGCAAAATAATATTGCAGTATTGTAAAACAGCTATTCAGATAAGAATACTCTCTGTGACAGGAAGGACAATGTACAAACATAAAAAGCAACATATAGGGTCAAAGAGGGAAAAAATTGTGAAGGGTCAAAAATAATAGTTCTTAAATTAATTAATGGTAGAAATTGAGGTTTTTGTGTATGAACTTAGTAGCCATTACAGAGTTGTGGTTACAAGAAGGTCAAAGCTGGGGCTAAATATTCAAGTGTCTGTACCTATTTGTGAAGACAGGCAGGAAGGAATAGGTGGTCGGGTAGTTTTTTTTACTATGAGCTAAAGTAAGTATGATAGCAATAAATGAGATTAGGTTGGAAGAATCCATAAGTGTACAGGAGAAATACAAGGGGAAGAAGGCACGAGTGGGAGTAGTCTGTCTATCCCCTCTCAGTCTGTACTTTTGGATAGCAAATAAATGAGCAGATAATGAAGGCATGCAAAACACTTCATATTTGTGTATATAAGGATGAAAAACCAAAGTTCAGTTGGGTCGCTTGAGGATTACAAGGTAGCTAGGAATAAGTTTAAAAAGGGGCTTAGGAGAGCTAGGAGGGTGCATGAGAAGTCCTTGGCTTTTTACTCATATATGAGAAATAAAAGAATGACCAGAGTGAGGTTAGGGCCAGTCAAGGATAATAGTGGGAACTTGTGCATGGAGTCAGAAGAGATAGGTGAGATGTTGAATGAATACTTTTCTTCAGTGCTCACTAAGGAGAGGAGCCATGTTTTTGAGGATATGTGTAATGTAGGCTGATAGGATGGAGGAGGAAGATGTATTAGCAATTTTGAAACACCTGAGGATCTAAGTCCCCTGGGCCTGATGAGATACTTTGGGAGGTAAGGGATGAAATTGCAGAGCCTTTAGCTTTGATTTTTGAATCCTCTCTATCCACGGGGATTGTGCCAGAGGACTGGAGAATGGCAAATGTTGTTCTTCTCTTTAAGAAAGGAAATAGGAATGACCCTGGTAATTATAAGCCAGTTAGTCTTATTTCAGTGGTCGGTAAGTTAATGGAAAGAGTCCTGAGAGATAGGATTTATGACGATTTGGAAAGATGCAGTTTAATCAGAGATAGTCAGCATGGTTTTGTGAGGAGTAAATCCTGCCTCTCAAATTTGAATGAATTCTTTGAGGAGGTAACTAAGTGTGTAGACGAAGGTAGTTGATGTCGTATACATGGATTTTAGTAAGGCGTTTGATAAGATTCCCCATGTTAGGCTCCTGAGAAAAGTAACGAGTTGTGGGATAGCAGGAAATTTGGCTAATTGGAGAAGTAACTAGGTGTCTTGTGAAGCCAGAGGGTGGTGGTGGAAGCAAAATTTTCAGATTGGAGGCTAGTCACCAGCGGTGTACCACGTGGATCAGTGCTGGGTCCTCTGCTACTTGTGATTTTTATCAATGACTTGGAAGAGGGGGCTGAAGGGTGCGTTAGTAAATTTGCTGATGACACCAAGATTGGTGAAGTCGTGGATGAGGTGGAGGGCTCTTGTAGGCTGCAAAGAAACATTGATAGAATGCAGAGCTGCACTGAAAAGTGGCAGATAGACTTTAATCCTGATAAGTGTGAGTGATTTATTTTGGTAGGACAAACTTGAATGCAGATTATAGGGTCAACAGCAGGGTTCTGAGAAATGTGGAGGAATAGAGAGATGTTAGGATTCATATCCACAGATATCTGAAGGTTGCTACTCAAATGGATAAAGCTATGAAGAAAGCTTATAGAGTGTTAGCATTTATTAATTGAGTTTGAGTCGTGGGGTTATGCTGCAACTGTACCGGACCTTGGTGAGACCACATTTGGAATATTGTGTTCTTGTCACCTCACTATAAGAAGGATGTGGAAGTGTTGGAGAAAGTAAATCTCATCTGCACGAGGATACTGCCTGGTTTGGAGTTGAATCTTATGAGGAAAGGTTGAGAGAGCTGGGGCTTTTCTCTTTAGAGCGGAGGATGATGAGAAGCACTTGAGGGGTTCATAAAATAGGAAGGGATAGATAGAGTGGATGTGCAGAGACTATTTCCTCAGGTGGATGAACCTGTTATTAGGGGGCATAACTGCAAGGTTCGTGGTGGGAGATATAGGAGGGATGTCCAAAATAGTCTTTACTCAGAGTAGTAGGGGTGTGGAATGCACTGCCTGCTTGATAATGGAGTTGGAAATTTTAGGAACTTTCAAGCGGTTATTGGATAGGCACACGGAGCACACCAGAATAATAGAGAGTGCGATAGCTTGGCACAGCATCGAGTGCCAAAGAGCCTGTACTATGTTGTACTGCTCTATGTTTCGTCTGGATTGGTAAAATCAGATTGACAGAGGAAGAATTCATGGAGTGTTTTCAGGATAGTTTTCTTCAACAATATGTTGTGGATCCAACCAGGGATGAGTTACTTTGAGTCTGGTGATGGGTCTTGTCTCTGGTATTGAGACAAGATAAATAAACAATTTGAGTAAAAGATCGTTTGGGAAACAGAGACTATAGCATGGTAGAATTTTGCATTCTGTTTCAGAATGAGGAACTTGGGTCTGAAATAACTGTACTAAAAGAAATGAGGCAGAATTGGCTGGAGGGAATTGAGCAGTGGCAGGCATTTGAGAATATTTCATGACTCTCAACAAGATATCCCAGCGAAGAAGGAGGATTTTACGAAGGTGGTAAATGTACCGTGGTTAACCAAGGAAATTAAGGATAGCATTAAACTGAAAGAGGAAACATATGATGTGGCAACGATTATTGTTAAGGGGGAGGACTGGTTGAGTTTTCAGCACGAACAAAAGATGATCAAAAAAATAATAAAGTGGAGGAAGATAAACTGTGACCATAAAGTTGCAAGTAATATTAACATGGACAGTCAGCACTTCTTTAAATAGATAAAAAGGAAGAGAGGGGTTGAAGTGAACATGGGCCCTTAGAGAATGAGACAGGAAATAATACGAAAGAGTTAAATAACTGCTTTGCGTCAGTCTTCCTGGTCGAAGACAGAGCATTCCAAAATGCTCAATAATCTGGGGCAAAAGCGGGGGAGGAAACAGATACAATGACTCACTCAAGGAAAAAGTAAAGGGAAACTAATGAGACTAAAGATTGATAAGTCCCCAGGGTTGCATCCTAAAATATTAATCAAAGTATCTACAGAGATGGTGGATGCAATCTGAGTATGAGTCCCGTGAAGCTGCTTCATAATTTTTGACAGTTCATGTAATTGTTGTGCAAAAATGGGTAAACCCATTGAAATAGAGGAATAATATTGATGAAAGGCATGGTCAGTATATTGATACACTGCCTGTTCCCGTTTTGAATTTTAAAAAAAATAACTGTCACAGAAGAAAATTGTAACAGAGCCATAATAAAGCTTGTGGTATTCAGCAGACAGCAAATCTGGTGAGAGAAACAGTTAATTTGGTACTTGATAACTTTTCACCATCTTTTTTGACAGCAAAGTTTAAAAGTTTGGAGAAATGAACAAAACATTGAAATAATTTTGATGTTTTAGGTGCAAGTCCTGCAAACAAATGTGACTGCATTCTTTCACTGAGTGACAGTAAACCACCAGTAAAGAAACAAGTTACTTTCAGAGGAGAGCTGAGTCCTGAGGTGCTCGATAAAAGTCTGCCATCCAACACCCCTTTATGCAAAGGAGAAATACCAGTCTGTCAGAAGATCGTCGTAAATGAAGGTCCTTCCCCAGCTCTAAAACAAAGTTTCAATGCCCAACTTCGTTTGGAAGATGAAATGGTAAATTTCTTTAATTTGGATGAGCCCCTGTTGAAATTGGGAGAACAGGTTTTGTGGGATTACAAGTTTTATAAACGCTAACATTGAGCAGCAGAGCAAAAAAGTAAAGATAAATTCATGCAGCTTACAGCAAAGTTAATCTATGAATATTATGCCCAGTGTTAGGTGAGCTTTTGGTTCCATCAATGTGAATTTTGACATGTTGGAATAAAAAATATTCACACTTAATACTACAGGAATGATGTGAAATACCTAGAGGGAAAAATGCATCTGGGATGTTAGACTTGATATTCGAATACTTCGATGATTTTGCTGCTCTAAAGAAGCAACAAAACATGCTGAAGCATGTTTGCTGCTGGAGCTGTACAGCACTCTGGCCAGAGTATTGGGCTCACTTCTGCCTATCAAAGTTAAAATACTTGAATGAATGTGCTTAGATGAGTGTCGTGAGGCTGAAGTAATGCCAGGGATTTAATTATGAGGAAGATGAAACAAAACTGCATTTTTCAAATCTGAAAGATATCATCAAGGAGATCAAAATCTACTCAAGTATTTCAAATTAATCCTAAACAATAGAACATGAGTCAAAAATGGCAAAGAAGTTGAGGACTGATGGAAGCTCATATAAAGATTGATAAAGCTGTGGGATGGTCTGCTTATTGGATGGTGGAGGTGAAAATTCTGGAATGACCAATATGAAGTGATTAGTGGGAAGTGTTTGTTTTTAATTGATGATTAATCTCCGTGGAACATTGAACACTACAGCACAAACAGGCCCTTTGGTCCACAAGTTGCACTGATCATATCCATACCTACCAGGCCATAGAACTATCTATAACTCCCAATCCCATTTAGTCCCATGTACTCATCCAGAAGCCTTTTAAAAGACCCCAGTGAATTTGCCTCTTCAACTACTGACGGCAGTTGATTCCACTCACTCACCACCCTCTGAGTGAACAACTTACCTCTAACATCTCTTCTGTACTTGTTCCCCAGCACCTTAAACCTGTGTACCCTCGTAGCTCTATTTCAGCCCTGGGAAATAGTCTCCAAGAATCCACCCAATCTATACCTCTCAACATTTTATAAACCTCTATCAGGTCACCTCTCAACCTTCATCTCTCCAGGGAGAGAAGACCAAGCTCCCTCAACCTATCTTCATAAGGCATGCCTCCCAATCCAGGCAACATGCTTGTAAATCTCCTCTGCACCCTCTCAATAGCTTCCACGTCCTTCCTGTAGTGAGGTGACCAGAACTGTGCACAGTACTCTTGTGGGAAAGCTGGGCTGAATGATTTTGAATACTCAATTATTCATTAAGTAGGATTTTGATGTAGTTTTATAGAACTTATAGAACATTACAGCGCAGAACAGGCCCTTCGGCCCTCGATGTTGCGCCGACCAATTAGGAAAAAGCAATGACCTAAACCATTCCCTTTTCGTCCATAAACTTATCTACTAACCTCTTAAACGCCACCAAACTTGGCGCATCTACAACTGCCGCAGGCAGGGCATTCCATACCCTTACCACCCTCTGGGTAAAGAACCTACCTCTGATATCCGTCCTATAACTACCACCCCTTAATTTAAAGCTATGTCCCCTCGTGCTAGCTTTCTCCATCCTAGGAAAAAGGCTATCACTGTCCACCCTATCTAAACCTCTAATCATCTTATATGTTTCAATAAGGTCTCCTCTTAGCCGCCTTCTTTCTAACGAAAACAACCTCAAATCCCTCAGCCTCTCTTCATAAGACCTGCCCTCCATACCAGGCAACATCCTGGTAAACCTCCTCTGTACCCTCTCCAATGCCTCCACATCTTTCTTATAATGTGGGGACCAGAACTGCACACAATACTCCAAGTGCGGCCGCACTAGAGTTTTGTACAGTTGCAACATGACGTTGCGGCTCCGAAATTCAATCCCCCTACCAATAAAAGCTAAGACTCCGTATGCCTTCTTAACAACCTTATCGACTTGATTGCCAACTTTCAGGGATCTATGCACATATACACCAAGATCCCTCTGTTCTTCAACACTATTAAGAGTCCTACCATTAGCCCTATACTCTATACATTTGTTATTCCTGCCAAAGTGAATTACCTCATACTTTTCCGCATTAAACTCCATTTGCCACCTCTCGGCTCAGCTCTGCAACTTGTCCAAGTCTCTCTGCAAACTATAACACCCCTCTTTACTATCTACCGCTCCTCCGACTTTGGTGTCATCTGCAAATTTACTAATCCATCCTTCAACTCTGAAGAACCATTTTTTGAAGTGGTTCTTCAGAGCAGTTTTTAGTTGTTTTTTAAATTGACAGTTGAGGTCACATTGCTTCATTTGAGTCTTTGAATATTATGCAAGCAAGTTGATGGGGTTTTGGTTTAATATTCTTGATGTTGGGACAGACCACTTGTCAGCGTAGCAAACCCATCATAGAACATAGAACATTACAGCACAGAACAGGCCCTTCGGCCTTCGATGTTGTGCCGACCAAAATAAAAAGCAATGCCCCTCCAAACTAAACCATTCCCTTCTCTTCCATATACTTATCAATTAACCTCTTAAACGCCACCAAACTTGGCGCATCTACAACAGCTGCAGGCAGGGCATTCCACTCCCTAATCACTCTTTGAGTAAAGAACCTACCTCTGATATCCGTCCTATAACTCATACCCCTTAATTTAAAGCTGTGTCCCCTCGTGCTAGCTTTCTCCATCCTAGGAAAAAGGCTATCACTGTCCACCCTATCTAAACCTCTAATCATCTTATATGCTTCAATAAGATCCCCTCTTAGCCGCCTCCTTTCTAACGAAAACAACCTCAAATCCTTCAACCTCTCTTCATAGGACCTGCCCTCCATACCAGGCAACATCCTGGTAAACCTCCTCTGTACCCTCTCCAATGCCTCCACGTACTCTATAGGAGCATTTCACATATTGTCTGTGCTCCATGGAGTTGAACCTTGCCATAAAGATTTTTGATCTTGCATCGACTAGATGTGTAAATATCTGAAGTTTCAGGAAATATTTATGGTACTCTCAACTGGGAAGAAAATGTACAGTATAACCTGACCACTTAAACTTATCTTACCAGCCCACTTCCAGTACTCTGGCAAACAATGATATCAGTCCTGTGAATGACCATCATAACAAGTCATGGAAACTGCTTAGAAAATTGGCGGGTAAGTTAAATGAATCTTAATAGTTGCTTTAGAAACCTGTTGTGTGGTCAACTTTTGTCTTCTCACTGAGAGAGCTGAGTTTATTTGTGAATTGAAGGGAATGTCTGCAGGGTGTTGTATCATGGAAGGTAAAGCTGACACTGACGATCTTTAACTGAAAGTGGAAAAGTGCACGTGCTTCAGAAAGGATCACTGGAGCAAGAAAATTTGTTTTGTTGTATTTTGACTTTATCAAGTTTGAGGGAGGTGCTCTGACCAAGATTAGTTGCAGTATCCCAAATACTAAGAGAATTTCGAAATTTGAAATAAGTTGCAATACTTAATAGATGAAATTTAGTTTGCCTAGTTCAAAACTGCCCGAAAGACACATTTATTAACTGAGCCAAAGATTTGGTACTGCAGAATATTGTTAAATCTGTTTCCAATTGTTTTAGTACTTTCATCTTCAGTGCCTGGTTTTGTTGAATTTCACAATATTGGGAAGAAGGTGGAAAGTGATTTAAGTAGATAGCTTCAATATGAAGCCATGGCTAGACAAGGTGTCATGTGCTAAACACCAGCATCCTTAGATTTGTCTGGTTCAAATAAATATCCTTTTTTATAGACAAAAATACATACTTCAGATAAACATGCAAGTTTCAGGGTAGTATCAGAAATAATGTTTTGAACACAAAAGGGACATTGTATCCTCCTGGAGCTTGACTGGTGTGAATAATGAAAGAAGGTGCCTGATTCACATAGGGTTAACTGCAGACTGAAACCCGGCTGAATGAAGTATAGCTATTTCTTTAGCTGAAAAGGCTTGGGCAAATTAAGAGGACAAGTCGAAGCAAGCTGTCCAGCAGTTAGTTTTTCTAGCACTCAGCATTAAGGATGTTTCTTCCATTTTGGGAACTGAAATCCTTATGTAGTACAGCTGCAATCACTTGAATATTGGAATTTAAAAAAATTGGTATCTCGTCTCTAGTGACCTGGTGGGTTATTTTGGTCACTTAATTCTTGGATTCAGTTCAGTTTGCTCTCTTTTGTGGCAGCAATTGCTACAGTTATTTCACTGCCCTGGATCTGGGAAAGAAAAACTTAATCAAGATTATTCACCATTGTCCAGTGACTCGTGCTATAGAGTGGCGTAGTATGGAAAGTGGAAGGCTGGACTGTGACAAGCTGCAAGATAGAGTAGCTTGCGACATTCTTTCTCTCAGCTCACAAATTAAGAATGGTCACGTGATCTTTTCTTGGAGTACTGCTAATGGCTGTGGAACTTAATTTCCACATGCCTTTGACAAAGTACTGCATGGGAGGTTAGTTAGGAAGATTCAGTCACTAGGTATACATAGAAGGATAGTAAATTGGATTAGACGTTGGCTCAATGGAAGAAGCTTGAGAGTGGTAGTGGAGGTCTGTGACTAGTAGTGTGCCACAGGGATCAGTGCTGGGTCCATTGTTGTTTGTCATCTACATCAATGATCTGGACGATAATGTGGTAAATTGGATCAGCAAATTTGCTGATGGTACAAACATTGGAGGTGTAGTGGACAGTGAGGAAGGCTTTCAAAGCTTGCAGAGGGATTTAGACCAGCTAGAAAAATGGGCTGAAAAATGGCAGATGGAGCTTAATGCTGATAAGTGTGAAATATTGCACTTTTTATTTTCTACCTTGGTTTGTCCTTCCAAGGTAAATGGTAGGACACTGAAGAGTGCAGTAGATCAGAGGAATCTGGGAATATAGATACACAATTCCCCAAAAGTAGCGTCACAGCTAGATAAGGTTGTATAGAATGCTTTTGGTACATTGGCCTTTGTAAATCAAAGTATCGAATATAAGAGTTGGAATGTTATGGTGAGGATGTATAAGACATTGGTAAGGCCGAATTTAGAGTATTGTGTGCAGTTTTGGTCACCTAAGTACAGGAAGGATATTGATAAGGTTGAAAGAGTGCAGAGAAGGTTTATGAGGATGTTGGCGGAACTTGAACTGAGTTACAGAAAAAGGTTGAATGGCTTAGGACTTTATTCCCTGGAGCATAGAAGAATGAGGGAGTTTGATAGTTGTGTATAAAATTATGAGTATAAATAGTGAATGCAAGCAGGCTTCTTTCTCTGAGGTTAGGGGAGAAAAAACTAGAGGGCGTGGATTAAGGGTGAAGGGGAAAAGTTTAAAGGAAATATTAGGTGGGAGGGCTTCTTCACAGAGTGGTGGGAGTGTGGAATGAGCTGCCAGATGAAGTGGTGAAAGCAGGCTCACTTTTAAGGAAAGCTTGGAGAGGTACGTGAATGAGAGAGGTGTGGAGGGATATAGTCCAGATGCAGGTCAGTGGGACTACACAAAAATGATTCAGCACAGCCAAGAAGGGTCAAAGGGCCTGGTTCTGTGTATAGAACCATGTTCTATGGTTCTGTGTGATATTGGGAATATGGAAAGGGGCAAAAAATCTGTCAATTGCTTGCTTCTAATTATATCTTTTATTTCAAATAGGTAACACACAAGATGGTACTATCACAACCCACAATGTTGATGAAGAGAGATATTCTCTGGTCCCTATCAATTTTGAATCACTGTCTCCACTGTCAGCATGTGCATTTGAGTCAAATCTTCAGAAGAAGTACAACAAAACTGAAGTATATCCTCATGATATTTTGGAAATGGAAGTCCAAGAACTGAAACAAGAACTACTGGATACAATTAGTCCTTCCAGACACCCTCAAAAAGAGAATGAAGTTGGGATCAATAATGTCACTTGCAGAACTATGATAAACTCAAAGAAAACTGAGTCCGCTAGTAATCTAGAATTGTCAAGAATAAGTGGAGAGTCTGACAAATGTTTTGTCACAGTTGGTGACTCGGAATTTTCTGGAATGAAAACAGCATCAACAGTTGAGTTTGATGTGCACCACATGACTTATATGCTTGATGAAATGTTGAAGAATAGTGACCATCAGGTCAGTGACCAGGAACAATGTATTTTGGACAAGTGCCCTGTTACTCAGAATGTTAGTGGTAAACAGAGAGCTGAAACTGAAGATCTAACAATAAGCGTAGAATTGACAAGTAAAGAAGTAAATCCAAAATCAAAAGAGAAGGTGCAGAATGGAAATCAAGAGCAAGAGACCAGAAAAGATGAACCCCGCAGATCAACTCGAAAAAAGAGCAAGGTTCAGGATATTTTGAAGAATTCAGCTCTGGTATGAGAACTTATATTGCATGTTGATCATTTTGTAACACTATTTTGTAACAGTACTGTTTAAGAAGGGAGGGAGCAGCAGACAGGAAATTATAGCCGGTTTGCCTGACTTCAGTCATTGGCAAGGTTTTAGAATCCATTATTAAAGATGAGATGGCGGAGTACTTGAAAGTGAATGATAAAAAAAGGACCGAGTCAGTATGGCTTTGTCAAGGGGAGGTCAAGTCAAACAATTCTGTCAGAATTCTTTGAGGAGATAACCACGAAGTTAGACAGAGGAGAACCAATGGATCTGATTTATTTAGATTTCCAGAAGGCCTTTGACAAGATGCCATGTAGGAGACTGTTAAGTAAGTTAACCCATGACATGGATAGATGGTTGGCTAACGGGCAAAAGGCAGACAGGGGAATAAAGGGGTCTTTTTCAGGACGGCAGCTGGTGATTAGTGGTGTACCTCAGGGGTTGGTGCTGGGACCACAATTTATCACAAGACACAGTAACAATTTGGAAGAAGGAATTGAATGCACTGTTGGTAAGTTGTCAGATGATACACAGATATGTAGAGGGACAGGTAGTATTGAGGAAGCAGAGGCGCTGCAAAAAGATTAGGAGAGTGGGAAAAGAAGTGGCAGATGGAATACAATGTGGAAAAGTGTGAAGTTATGCACTTTGGAAGAAGGGAGACGTAGACTATTTTCTAAATGGGAAATGCTTAGCAAATCTAATATGTAGGGACTTGGAAATAATCGTTCAAGATTCTTTTCGGGTTAACGTGCAGGTTCAGTTGGTAGTTAGGAAGGCAAAGACAGTGTTCGCATTCATGTCGAGAAGGCAAGGATGCACTTCTGAGGCTGTATAAGGCTCCAGTCAGATTCCATTTGGAGTATTGTGAGCAGTTTTGGGCTCTGTAAATATGGAAGGTGTGCTGGCCTTGGAAAGGGTCCAGAGGAGGTTCACGAGAATGATTCCTGGAATGAAGAGCTTGTCGTATGAGGAATGGTTGAGGACTTTGAGTCTGTATTCATTGGAGTTCAGAAGAATTGGGGGGGGGATCTTATTGAAACTTACAGGATATGGCGAGGTCTGGATAGAGTGAACTAGTAGGAAAACCAAAAATTAGAACCAGAGGGCACAACCTCAGGCTAAAGGAACAATCCTTTTAAAACAGAGATGAGGAGGAATTTCTTCAGCCAGTGGTGAATCTGGAACTCTTTGCCGCAGAAGCCGATGGAGTCCAGGCCATTGAGTGTCTTTAAAACAGAGAGAGATAGGTTCTTGATTAATAAGAGGATCATGGGTAATGGGGATGAGAAAAATATCAGCCATGATTGAATGGAGGAGCCGAGTGACTTAACTCTGCTTCTTTGTCTTATTTTCAACAAGCTACTCAATTGCTTGTAAAGTTAAGAATTTTCATGGGAAAGTAAGTGGAATTTGAATTTATCATTCGACTTTAACCGGTGGTCCTGTTGAGTGTGGAAAAATATTCTTTGTATTCATTTAAGGGATGTGGATGTCACTGCCCAGGCCAACATTTATTGCCTGTCCCGCGTTGGCCCTCAAAGGTGCTGAAAATTTGCACCTTGAACAAGTCCATGTAGTGTAGAAGTACACACACAGTGCAATTAAGAAAGAGGTTCCATGATTTTGACCACAACAGGTGGCAGGACATTTCGAAGTCAGGGTGATGGATGACATGGAGGGGCACACTGAGGTTGTGATGCTTCAAAGTGTCTGCTGCCCTTCCTTTTAGATGGTCTGGCCCCCTCCCTGTGGCCCCTTGCTGTTACCATAGAAAATTACAGCTCAGAAACAGGCCTTTTGGTGTTTCTAATCTTCACTGAACCATTTTTTGCCTAGTCCAACTGATCTGCACTTGAACCATATCCCTCCACACCCTTCTCATCCATGAACCTGTCTAAGTTTTTCTTAAATGTTAAAAGTGACCCTGCATTTACCACTTTATCCAGCAGCTCATTCCACACTCCCACCACTCTCTGTGTGAAGAAGCTCCCTCTAATATTCCTTTTAAACTTTTCTCCCTTCACTCTTAATTCATGCCCTCTTCTTTTTTTTCTCCCCTAGCCTCAATGGAAAAAGCCTGCTTGCATTCACTCTATCTATACCCATCAAAATCTTATACACTTCTATCAAATCTCCCACATTCTTCTACACTCTTCTATTCATTCCGGGGAATAAAGTCTTAACCTATTCAATCTCTCTCGGTAACTCAGCTTCTCAAGTCCTATCAACATCCTTGTGAACCTTCTCTGCACTCTTTCAACCTTATTTACATTCTGTAACTAGGTGACCAAAACTGTATACGATACTCTAAATTCAGCCTCACCAATGTCTTTTATAACCTCACCGTAACACTCCAACTTTTATGCTCGATACTCCGATTTATAAAGGCCTATGTACCAAAAGCACTCTTTACAACCCTATCCACCTGTGACGTCACTTTTGGTGAACTCTGTACCTGTATTCCCAGATCCCTCTGTTCAACTGCACTCTTCAGAGTCCTACCATTTAGCCTGTATGTTCTACTTTGGTTTGTCCTACCAAAGGGCAATACCTCACAGTTGTCTGCGTTAAATTCCATTTGCTATTTTTCAGCCCATTTTTCTAGTTGGTCTGAGTCCCTCTGCAAGCTTCCTCACTGTCCATTGCATCCCCAGTCTTTGTATCATTAGCAAATTTGCTGATCCAATTTACCATGTTATCATCCAGATTATTGCGGCACTTCACTAATCACACGTCTCCACTTAGAGAAGCAATCCTCCACAACCACTCTCTGGCTTCTTCCACTGAGTCAGTATCTCATCCAATTTACGACCTTCTTATCGAAAGCTAGTGACTGAACTTTCTTAACTAACCTCCCATAAGGGACTTTGTCAAACGCCTTGCTGAAATCCCCAACATCCACTATCTTCCCTTCATCCACTTTCTTGGTGATCTCCTTGAAAAACTCTAATAGATTGGTCAATCGTGACCTATCATGCACAAAGCCATGTTCTCTGTCCATAAGTCCCTGTTCACCCAAATATTTTTCGATCTTACCCCTTATCACGCCTTCCAATAACTTGTCAACCACTGACGTCAAAATTACTGGCCTGTAATTTCCTGGATTTCTTTTGGAACCTTTTTTAAATAACGGAACAACATGAGCCACCCTCCAATCATCCGGCACCTACCCATGATATTGACATTTTAAATATGTCTACCAGGGCCCCTGCAAGTTCAACACTAGCCTCCCTCAAGAATATCCTGTTCGGTCCTGGGGATTTATCCACTCTGATTTACCTCAAGACAGCCAGCACTTCCTCCTGTTTAATCTGTAAAGGTTCCATGATCTCCCTACCTGTTTGCCCTGTTTTTGTAGGTTCCATACCCATTTCCTCAGTAAATACTTCTGCTGATTTGGATAATCACCAAAAGTAAGTGCAATTGCCAGTACTTTGTAAGCCGATGTGACAAGTAGTTTGCATAAGGCAATGTGCATCAAGCAAAATATTCCAAAGTAATTATCCATTTCAGAATATTCTGAGAGAAAATGTATTGTGTAAATGTAGATTATTTACTTTTTGGTTACTAAATTTAAATTCTTGTATTCAAATCCCTTCACAACTTTGCGCTCCACATCATTTCAACCTCCTCCAGCCCAAAACTTTGATTGATGTTCCTTCAATTCTGGCTTCATGTGCATTCCCAATTTCTTTCACCCCTCCATTGGTAGCAATGTCTTCAGTTTTCTAGGTACCAAGCTCTGGAATTCTCTGCTGGAATCTCCAGATTTCTTGGTTCTTCCATAACATGTTGTAGAGCTTGAGATCACCCTGCTGAATGCCCATGAGGCGAAGTGACAATTTGTGTCTAATAATACTGTTTGCAATCAGGATTGCATTTCTCAATGCTGCACTCTGAAGTACTAGCCTTGAATACCATCGTACATGATATATCGAATATTGTGCAGTGCAGTGGTCCCTGAAAGTGATACTGAGATGCTGAGGTAAGAGTGCTGCTGAGTTAATTTGAATTAATTGTTTCCTGTATCTCCACTGGCAAATTAGGTGAATAAAACTGACTACAGCAAAAATGTTTTGCAGGCCACCAAAGGCAGATTTAAACAAAAATTCAAAAAAGAACTTTATGGAAAACGTGAATATGCTTCAAGGAAGCCATTATTGAGCCCAATCGCAGAGGTCTTGGATAATTGTTCTGAGTCAGCAAATTTGCCTGATGGTAATAGAAAGCTGGAACGTGAAGCTTCTTGGAGAACCAGTCTTCTCTGTTTTGAGAGTAAGTATCTTGTGGAATGTTCTTGGGCAAATACATTTCAAGTTGTTCAAAGTTTCTCATCTCCATGTTGCTGAAGACTAAAGAAGTATACCTCAATGGGACGAGCAGGTTCTTAAAAAATGTATTAAATAAAATTCTTGTCTAAAACAACAGTTGAGCATTTTTTGTTGGCTATAGTAGAGGATCTTTGTGTCTGTGTTGGAGTAACAATTACAGGGAAGACCAGAATGGACCAGTGTAAAAGAATGAAAGGGATACTTATTTCTTAAACTGAAGGTCATCATGCTGCTTACTTCTCAGTCTGTGGTTAGAACATGTTATAGTTCTGTAGCTAACTCCTGAGCATCTGTCAGAAGCTTTGTCAGTGCCCTGCTGCTGTTTCTGATGGATTTATTTCTGAAATTTGAGATTTTGAAGAATAGAGAGAAAAATGCAAACAAAATCGTGTGGGCAGCACAGTGATTAGCACTGCTGCCTCAAAGCACCTGTATTCAATTCTGGCCCTAGCTGCCAGTGTGTATGGAGTTTGCACCTTCTCCCCTTATCTGTGTGGGTTTAGCCTGAGTGCCTCAGTTTCCTCCCACACTGCAAAGGCCATGCTAAATTGCCCCTTGGTGTCAGGGGGATTAGCAAAATAAATATATGGGATGACAGGAATTGGATTGGATGGGATTATTGTCAAGTGAGTCCCAATTTGAGATTGTCCCATAAGAGTCAACAACAACATTTTTGCATTCATCCTGTCAAGGACCGTCGAGTCACTTTTTGTTCTTATAAACTCCAGCACATGCATGTCCTGCCTGTACATTTTCTGACATGGCTCAGTGGGTTGAATAGCCTTCTGCACTGTCAGGATTCTATAAAAGGCCTCATTACAGTACAATCAGAGCGTTTGTCTCACTCATACAATCTGAAAAAATTCATGTGCAAGTTATTTGGCAGCTTTAAGATTTTAACTATTGTTGTTATGTGATGCTATAAAAAAAAATATCCTGAGGGCTTGAGCAGCTCTCACCAGAAGTCCTCAGCAACTAGTGGCAGCTCCTCAGCTGTATATGAGCCAACATGGGGTTGAGTGCTGCTCCAGAAAATGATTAAGTTACTAAGCACTGGTTTTTAGCTTAGGGCTGGCTATGGCTTTTTGAGATGAAAAGCACTACGTATTTTCATCAACTTTGAAAGAATGCTCTTGGTTGAAATAAATACGTACCATGCAAGAGAGGTTATTTCTCTCTTCACCATTAAACATCACTATTAAACTGGCTGCCCTGTCTATGAGTTGGTAATAGTTACATGCTAACATATGAACTAGTAGCAAGAATTGGCCATTCGGCCCTTCAAACATACTCCACCAATCAATGAGATCATGGCTGTTCTGACTGTAACATCCTGATGCCTGCAGTAATTCTTCACCTCCTTGTTTATTATCATCATATTTTCCTTTGCCTTCAAAACATTAAGACTCCTCTTCCACGCTCTTTGAGGAAGGAAGGCTTTCCTCTACTCTATGAGAAATATCATCTTATGCCCGCCTTTAATGGTGACCCCGTTATTTTTAAACAGTGAGCCCCAATTTGAGATTGTCCCATAAGAGTCAACAACAATATTTCTGCATTCATCCTGTCAAGAACCCTCAAGTCACTTTTTGTTCTTACAAACTCCACGTGCACGTCCTGCCTGTACGTTTTCTGACATGGCAACACTCCCATTCCAGATATTTGTCTTGTAAACATTGTCTGAACTGCCTCCAAAGTATTTACATCCTCCTTGAAATGCAGAGACCAGCACTTTACACAGTTTTCCAGATGTGGCCTCGCGAATACTCTGTATAAGTGAAGCATGATCTCCCTACTTTCGTACTTTCAATTCCACTCGCAATAAACAATAACATTCTATTAGCTTTCTTAATTATTTGCTGTACTGGCATACTAATCTATGATTCAGTTGCCAGACACCCAACTGCCTCTGCATCTCAGAGCTCTGCAATTTCTCACCATTTAAATAAACTTGTTTTCTATTCTGCCTACCGATGTGGACAAATTCACATTTGCCCATATTTACTCAGTTTTCTGGATCTTTATCTCAGATCTCCAGTTAGCATATCTAAGTGACTATAGGTGGCATGATGTCACTGTCTGTGTGGAGTTTGCACGTTCTTCCCATGTCTGTGTGAGTTTCCTCCGGGTACACTGGTTTCCTCCCACATTCAGGAAAACATACAGGTTAGGTGTATTGACCCAAACATGCGCTGAAGTGTAGCGACTAAAGGAATTTCACAGTGACTTCACTGCAGTGTTAATGTAAACCTTACTTGTGACTAATAAATAAATCTCTTTGTAGCTTCCTGCTGTTGTTTTCAACATAATTTCCAATCTACCTTTGTATGCTGAGCAAATTTAGCAAACATGCCTTCAATCTTTTTACCCAAGTCATTTATATCAGTACTTTTCTTCAAAGATCTCCAATAAATTGGGTAAATTTGACTTTTTCTTGACTCTGCCTGATTGTCTTGAATTTTTCTAAGTGCTCTGCTATAATATTATTAATGATAGCTTTCAATATCTTCTGTACGATAGATGTTAAGCTAAACGTCTTTTTGAATAAAGGAATTACATCTGCTATTTTCCATCTTAATGGCAGCTTACCTGAGTCCAGGAAATTTTGGAAAATTAAAACTAGCATATCAAATGTTTCAGTGGCCGCTTCTTTTCAGACTTCAGGATGAAGTGTCATCGGGATTTAAATCCATCAGGTTACCTTTCTGCATTGAGTTAGTTGAGCTCACTTGGGAGTGCCAAAGTTAAGCTCTGTACCTTAGTTCAGAAGAGGAATAATAACCCAGATTCAATTAATGGTAATTTTTCAATTACTTCTGCGAGCATTTGTGTAGTGAGACAGCAGATATTAACAGAATGAAGGTTAGCTGTGATAACATTGATGGTAAATAACCCCATGAAGTACTTTCATTAACCCCGTGAAGTTAATTGTAGGTACTGAAGTAATATTTAGATGCTAATCCCATTTATTTTTGAGTCATTGTATTTGCGATTTCTATCACAGCTGGGCTTGCCTGTCTGTAATGCAGTCCTGCACCAATGTGCAACAGACTGGACTGTTTCTAATAATCTTGTTTCATTGCCAAGCAGGTACTGATGTTGGAGGACAAAGGCAGCAAAGCATGTTCAAATCTGAATGTTCAGCTGAAGGACAGGCTGCTATGAATTCAGTTTGCCAGTCCATAGGTAAAAAAGCACAAAGACTGAGGAGACCACGAAAGAGGAGTATGCACTACCTTGAGGCGCAGAGTGTTCAGATATCTGTTGAAAGTGAAATGAAGAAAGGAACTGTTAAGAATGTTGGAGACTACCAGAATGTACTGACAAAATTAAATAAGGATTTAAGTTCTGGTCTTGTAAGTGGGAGTGATGAGTTATCTAAAGTTTCATGTGAAAATACAGAATATGGCCCATGTGGAGTGAAAGCACTAGAAAGTTCAAATGATAAGAATCCTGTCAATGACTATAAGAATTCAGCATTCATAAAAAGAAAATCCTTAAAAGACATGGAAAGGAGGCAGCTTTGTGAAGACTTTACTGTAGTGAAAAATAATCGGCAAGGAATAACTGGTCTGCAAATCCTATGTGAGGGACAGTGTCCAACAGAAGCTGGACTCGCAGAATGTGTCAAGGAAACAACTCAAATGAGTGATTGTGATTGCTTTTGTTCTTTTTTGGAACCTGAATCAAATATTGTTGAAGGTATTGAGCTACTACACACAAAGCCAGCTGAAATGAAGGAATTGATTCCTGTCAGTAAATGTAGTCGAACTGAAGAATCTTATGTAACACCAATTGAGCCACTGTTTGTAGTTCCTGAGCAAAAGGTACGTATCTTATCGTCAGATGCAAGGCAGATATGTCAAAGCAGACCCCAATGCAGAAAAAGCAAATTATTCACTGCAGCAGAATTAGGATGTACAAAACATTTGGAACAGGCAGAAATCATGGATGTTGGAGGGCACTGCATTATGGATGCAAACAGTGAAAATGGAGACCAAGCTGAGAATGTTACACCAAAGGAAGAAGAGGAGAGCTGTTCAGACAAAATGATCACAAAGCAAATTGTTCCCAGTAATAAAAATGATATTAATAAGATTGGTGAGACCCAAGTAGAAAATGATTCTCAAGCCCTGCTTGATAATTCTGGCTGCTATTACTCTTCAGAGACAATAAATAAAAATATGTTTGAGGCTGTTGACCAGTTTGAAATTGGAATAAAATATTCAAATATTTGCCCAGAAAATTCAGTGCATGAAAAGAAGAAGGTGAGGCGCAGTGCCCGACTGTCTGGTTTTGTAAATATTGAAGGACTGAGCTGGATAGAAAGAAACAGCCCTGAACAGATCTTGGAAAAGAACAAGAGCAGTAAATTAACCAGAAGATCTTTGAGGCTCAGCGAAGCATGGGGAAAATTGGATAAAACTGAAGAGATTGGGAGCAAAACTGACTGCCAATCAAGAATCAAAATACAGAGCCGAAGATCACTTACACGTGCCAGAAATATGGCCACTGATGACTTGGAGGAACCTCTTGAGAAAACTAATATAATTAACTAAGGTGACCTTCAACAATACAAAGGTATTATCATATATCTGGAAAAATAAGTTGTTTTACTTAGATATTTGTGAGGCTTATTAAAATGTGCAAAATTCTCATTTTCTGCCCAGTTGAAAAATATCCACCAATAAAATTATAAATTCTGTTCTTAAACCTGCATTATGTCTGAATGTAATGTTGTGACTATACCAAGTATGTAAGTATAGGTACATGCGTAGGTCTGTCACTGTTAGTGGAATAAATCTAAAAGCTAAATTTGTTCAATACAAAAAAATGCATTAGCTTGAGTGCAGCTGTCCATTTCTTCGCCCATACCCTAAAATGTGCTGCAACACACCAGCAGTAAAATGATAAAGTAAATGCACGAGAAACACAAGTCAATTGCAATGATAAATGAAAAGTGAATTATAACAAATAAACTTTTGAAACTTCATATACAGCATTCCTGTTTTATGTAATAAATGGAAATCAATGAATATAAATCGCTGTCCTGAAATGGGTCAAAAATAATGTTTGTTAACATGTTTATTAGTATTTGGACAATTAGCTTTATTAATTTCTTTGTTTTTCCAACTTCTTTGTAGGCACTCAGTCTAGTTCTATTAGTGCTTGGCATCGTACAGCACCTGAACCAAAAAAAGCTCTTCATTTGTGAAACTGTATGTTGGCAAAGTATCAGTGAAGGAGAATGCAATGGAAATTTGCTCTTGACCTGTCCCAACCTTGGAGTACAATTTTTGATTCTGAAACCTAAATAACAATTAAGAATAAGAACCATGGTTGACTTGTCTCTCCACCCCACCTCTCTATTTGCTATCCAGTGGTACTGAGGTCAGTGATGGTAGCTGTAACTCCAGACTAGCTGACATCACTGAACTTAACATAGAACAGGAATTGAATCAGACATCGTCTTATTGCTATTTTAAGTCCTGGCTTTAGCCACAAGTCCATTGGAAGCTCTAGGTTTGATAGAACTAGCTAAAATTATTATTTGAATTATCTTTGAATCAAATCAAACTCTTTGGCTTTCTTTAAGGAATTGAAGAAATGAAAATTGTCTGACATAGAGTATCCTGACAACAGTTTAAGGAAGATGACTCAAATTGAGGCAACTGGAAAGAGTCCCAGCTTTTGTTTAGAAGAAGCTGGTCGTGCACCTTGTATATTTTCTGCCAGTGTAACAGTGTGAAACATGGAACAGGTACTGAATCCCTATATTAGCAGATCCATAAGTATATAATTGAACTCAAAAGCTATTTTGACTGCACAATGAAAATGTTTTGAGGTCATAAGTTTAATTATACAATTTTAGAATTTTGACAGATATAGTTTAGCAATGAAAGACAGGTTGGACTTATCCGAGCTTCTGTGTGTTTGCAGAGTGAACTACATTACTCTTCACTTCGTGAGTTTAGTGAATTTAGGGTTCAAATGTTATTTGTATATGGTGGTAAAATTGAAAGACTGACTTGAGGAATCCTGCTTCTTTGACATGGATTCCCTTGGTCTTTGCTTATTATTGGAGTAAGTGCATCACCTTTTTGCTGTGAAAGCCTAGAAATATGAAGTGGGAAGAGACTTTGAAAGTTCAGAATTCTGCTGCTTTCTGTGTGTTCTGCGTTCCTATGTGCAAACAGGAAAATTGTCCCCTTAATTTTTTGTTTGCAGTTAATCAATGCTAATTACGCTAATATATCTGGCAGTCAGGAAATTTATGAAGACCATAATCTTGGAGAAAATTGTTGTTTGGTTGAATATATGATTGGACTATTATTTAAATAGTAAAAAGTGGACTATTATTTAAGTGGTTAAAAAAAATTGTAGCATGCTACTGTGCAGAGGGACCTGGTTGTCCTTATGCAAGAAACACAAGTAGTTAGTTTGCAGTGCAGCAGGTAATTAAGAAGGCAAATGGATTTTGTTGGATCATTGCTAGAGGAATGGTGTTTAAAAACAGTGAGGTTATGTTGCAGCTGTGTAAGGTGCTGGTGAGGCTACACCTAGAATATTGTGTACATTTGAGAAAGGATATACTGACACTGGAGAGGGTGCAGAGGAGATTCACTAGGTTGATTCTGGAGTTGAGAGGGTTGGTTTATGAGGAGAGACTGAGTAGATTGGGGCTATGCTCATTAGAATTCAGAAGAATGAGGAGAGATCTTATCTATTCCCTTCATAATCTTATATGTTTCTGAAAGATAGAAACAAGGAGGTTATTTCCACTGGCATGGCTTCAAAATAAAGGGAAATAGATTGAGGACTGAGTTGAGGAGGGACGACTTCACACAAAGGGTTGTGAATCTGTGGAATTCCCTGCCCAGTTGAAGCAGTTGTAGCTATCTCATCGAATGTTTTTGAAGACAAGGATAGATACATTTTTGAACAGTAAAGGAATTAAGGGTTAGGGTGAGTGGGCGGATAAGCGGAGCTGATCCATGAAACGATGAGCCATGATCTTATTGAATGGTGGAGTAGGCTCGAGGGGCCAGATGGTCTACTCCTGCTCCAAGTTCTTATGAAAGTTTAAAAATGACTGCTTTGTTAAAAGCAAATTGTGCCATACAGATTTAATTGTATTCATCAGTGCAATCAGAGTGTGGGCTGATGAAGCTGCTGCATTTGATATTTATGTAGACTTGCATAAAGCTTTTAATAAAGCGCTACATAGATTTATCAGAAGAATTGTAAGTTTAATGGGCAGTAGCAGCATCGGAGGCAGGGAACAAAATAGTTATGTGACAAGTTGTTAAAGGAATGAGTGTTGGTTGAGCAAACTGGTACCTGGAGTCAAAGGGTTAAATTAAAAGAAGAGATTACACAAATTAGAATTTTACTTTCTAGAATTTAATGGATAAATAGTGATTTGATCAAAGCTGTAAAAGTATTGAAGAAAATTGATAGAATAACTGTTTTCTTGGCTGGAGAAGTTGAGAATAGATGATGTAATCTCAAAGCCAGAATCTGGCGTTTTAGAAGTTTTTGGCTTTTCTTTCAAATGGCTTTCTGAAAAGTTGCTATCATCAGTTTTAATGTCAAGTTCCCTGATCAGTCTAGTATCCTGCTGGACAGCAAGTGCAAGTTGCCTGCAAACTTATTTTGGAGGCAAGAAGTTATGTGCTCTGGTGTTGGTCAGGATTTCTGTAGCCACAGTCATCAGATAACATCAGCCCTGCCCATGTGCTCTGGAGAAAGTTGAAACCTGATTGTTCAGATGTTGGCTCAGGAATGATGTATTTATTTGAGTGGATATTTTCTATCCAAACTTTCCTGCATATTTCATTAGTGTTATGAGGTTGGAGATGTTTGATCTGTATCCTGAAGGAGCTTTATAGAGCCATGTGGTTGTTGAAGGTGGTCTTTAAGTTCCTTGGATAGAGAGGTCCAGGTTGCTGCTGATGCGATAGATTTTCGGAATGAGATGAGTGGATACTTCTTCATCTGAAGGATGATAGATGTTTGGAGTTGTGTTCTGCAAAGGTCAATTGATGAAAGATCAATATCTAAGTTTGAAATCAGGCTCATAATCACTTGTGAGGAATCGAGAGTTATTGGTAACAAGAAGAAAGTGGAGTTAAAGTCACATCAAATCAGCCATGACCACAACGTCTGGTGGAGTTCTCTTAAGGGATCTCTAAGGCCTATTCCTTCTATTTTTTCCACATTCTATATTGAAGGAAATTAAAATTTCACATGTTTACCTCTGAAGTTTTTTACTTGTCTCCTGCTTTGTCATTTTATAAAAAGCTGTGCTAATTCAGATTAAATAAAGAGGCGCACAATTACTGAATTTTTTTTCAAGCCCATCATCAGTTGCATAGAAGCATTCAGTTGGTGCTGACATTTTCTGGTTTAGTTGAGCAGCTAGGTTTCCTGCATTCATGGCCAACAGCTAGTTGGTTTTGTATATGATAGCTTCGGTTCTGCAGTTGACTAATGCAAAGTTATGGCCCTGTTTATTTTGGTTCAGTTCTCTGTGGTCATGAGTGGCCAGGCTCCTGAAGGGTAATGGAGTCTTTCTTCCCTCTGAGATGATTGACGTTGAAAATTTTGGCATTTAGTAATGTTGATGCAAATCTGCTGGCATGAGGGCAGGATTATGAACCAGTGAAACAAATAAACTTGGGTTGGCAGCACTCAACCTGTGAGCCAGAAAGTTTTGTATTAAAGCTGCGTGATGAGATTTGAGCATTATGCTGCACTTAATCTATTTTATTAAAGGCTTCATCTGTCTATTGAAATGGTTTTCTTACAGTGAAGAACATTGATTTTTTTTTTAATCATTCATGGGATGTGTGTGTCAATATTACGTATACGTAACAATATTACGTATCCCTGAAGGTGATGGCAAGCTGCAGCCTTGAACCAATGCAGTCTAATTAAATGAATTAAATTGCCCCTGAATTCACACCACCAAAATGTGATATAAATGGACTTTTTGCTATGGGCAAAATGACTGACTGTTAGACGTGAAATGAGAATCATTGTATGTCAAGGTACTTTTCACTGCAAGTATTACGTAGAATTTACAGCATAGGCACAGGCCGTTCAGGTCAATGGCCTTGTCCAGCTTCTTCTCATGTGACATCACATGAGGACAGGGAGGGAGGTAGAAGAGGTGGGGGAGTGGCACTGTTGATCAGGGACAGTGTCACAGCTGTGGAGAAGGAGGATGCCGTGGAGGGACTGTCTACAGAGTCTCTGTGGGTGGAAGTTAGGAACAGCAAGCGGTCGAAAACTTTGCTGGGTGTTTTTTTACAGGCCGCCCAATAGTGACAGGAATGTTGAAATGCAGATAGGGAAACAGATCCTAGAGAGATGTAGAAATAACAGAATTGTTGTGATGGGAGACTTTAATTTCCCAAACATCGACTGGAATGTCCCCAGGGTAAGGGGTTCGGATGGGGAGGAGTTTGTTAGGTGTATTCAGGAGGGTTTCCTGACACAGCACGTGAATAAGCCTACGAGAGGAGAGGCTGTACTTGACCTGGTGCTGGCCTATGAACCAGGACAGGTTTCGGATCTCTCGGTAGGAGAGCATCTTGGGAATGGTGATCGTAATTCTATTTCCTTCACAATAGCATTGGAGAGAGATAGGATCAGGCAGGATAGGAAAGCGTTTATCTGGAGTAGGGGGAAATATGAAATCATTAGGCAGGAAATTGGAAGAGTAAACTGGAAAGAGGTGTTCTTGGGGAAAAGTACTGAAGGAAGGTGGTGGATTTTCAAGGAATATTTGCCTGGAGCTTTGCACGACAATGTTCCGGTGAGACAAGGAAATTTTGGTAGGTCGAGAGAATCGTGGTGCACAAAGGTTGTGATGAACCTAGTTAGGAAGAAAAGAAAGTTGTACAATAGGTTCAGGGAGCTAGAGGATGTTAAGGATCTAGAGGCATATAAGACTTGTAGAAGGGAGCTTAAAAAGGAAATTAGAAGAGCCAGAAGGGGTCACGAGAAGGCTTTGGCGGGTAGGATTAAGGAGAATCCCAAGGCATTCTATAAATATGTGAAGAGTAAAAGGATGAGAAGGGATGGGACCTATAAAAGGTGAAGGAGGAAAAGTCTGTGTGGAACCAGAAGAAATGGCAGAGGTGCTTAACAAGTACTTTGCCTCAGTATTCACAGTGGGGAGTGATTTGGGGGGTTGTGTTACAGGAATGTGGCAAACTGAAAAGAGTATGTGGACATTAAGAAAGAGGAGGTATTAGAACATTAGAGCGCAGAACAGGCCCTTCGGCCTTCGATGTTGCACTGACCAATTAAGAAAAAGCAATGACTCTCTAACCTAAACCATTCCCTTTTCATCCATAAACTTATCTACTAACCTCTTAAACGCCACCAAACTTGGCGCATCTACAACTGCAGCAGGCAGGGCATTCCATACCTTACCACCCTCTGGGTAAAGAACCTACCTCTGACATCCATCCTATAACTACCACCCCTTAATTTAAAGCTATGTCCCCTCGTGCTAGCTTTCTCCATCCTAGGAAAAAGGCTATCACTGTCCACCCTATCTAAACCTCTAATCATCTTATATGTTTCAATAAGGTCTCCTCTTAGTCACCTTCTTTCCAATGAAAACAATCTCAAATCCCTCAGCCTCTCTTCATAAGACCTGTCCTCCATACCAGGCAACATCCTGGTAAACCTCCTCTGTACCCTCTCCAATGCCTCCACATCTTTCTTATAATGCGGGGACCAGAACTGCACACAATACTCCAAGTGCGGCCGCACTAGAGTTTTGTACAGTTGCAACATGACGTTGCGGCTCAGAAATTCAATCCCCCTACCAATAAAAGCTAAGACTCCATATGCCTTCTTAACAACCTTATCGACTTAATTGCCAACTTTCAGGGATCTATGCACATATACACCGAGATCCCTCTGTTCTTCAACACTATTAAGAGTCCTACCATTAGCCCTATACTCTGCACATTTGTTATTCCTGCCAAAGTGAATTACCTCACACTTTTCCCCATTAAACTCCATTTGTCACCTCTCGGCCTAGCTCTGCAACTTGCCCAAGTCTCTCTGCAAACTATAACACCCCTCTTCACTATCTACCACTCCTCCGACTTTGGTGTCATCCGCAAATTTACTAATCCATCCTTCAATACCCTCATCCAGATCATTTATAAAAATTACAAACAGCAGGGGCCCCAAAACAGATCCCTGAAGTACACCACTTGTAACCGAACTCCACGATGAAAAATTTCCCTCAACCACCACCCTCTGTCTTCTATCTGCTAGCCAATTCCTAATCCAATTAGCTAAATCACCCTCTATCCCATACATCTGCATTTTCTGCAGAAGCCTTCCATGGGCCACCTTATCGAACGCCTTACTAAAGTCCATATATACCACATCAACTGCCTTACCCCCATCCACCTCTTTGGTCACTTTTTCAAAAAACTCAATAAGGTTAGTAAGGCACGACCTACCCTTCACAAAACCATGCTGACTATCCCCAATCAATTCATTTCTCTCTAAATAACTATAAATCCTATCCCTAATAATTCTCTCCAATACTTTGCCCACAACAGAAGTAAGACTCACAGGCCTATAATTCCCCGGAAAGTCTCTATTCCCCTTCTTGAACAATGGGACCACATTCGCTATCCTCCAGTCTACCGGCGCTATACCTGTAACCAACGACGACCTGAAGATCAGAGCCAGAGGCTCTGCAATCGCTTCTCTCGCCTCCCAGAGAATCCTAGGGTAAATCCCGTTCGGCCCAGCGAACTTATCTAACTTCAAACCCTCAAGAACATCTAGCACATCCTCCTTATCTACTTCAATACTATCCAGTTTACAACCCTGTATCCCAGTGTTCTCCACAACTACATTTACATCTCCCTGTGTGAATACCGAAGAGAAATATTTGTTCAGTGCCTCTCCAATCTCTTCAGGCTCCACGCACAACTTCCCACTGCTGTCTATGACTGGCCCTAATCTTGCCCTAACCAATCTTCTATTCTTAACATATCTAAACAAAGCTTTAGGATTCTTCTTGATCCTATCAGCCAAAGTCTTCTCGTGTCCTCTTTTAGCTCTCCTCAACTCACTCTTTAGCTCCCTCCTGGCTAATCTATAGCTATCCATTGCACTAACTGAGCCTTCAAGCCTCATCCTGACATAAGCCTCCTTTTTCCTTTTAACCAGCGAATTTTTAGTACACCGTGGTTCCCTTACTCGACCATTTCCTCTTTGCCTGACAGGGACATACTTATCACTGGAACTGTTGGAATTGTTAACAGTTGGAACTGTTAGATTCCATCAAGGTAGATAAGTCGCCAGGTCCAGATGGGATGTACCCCAGGTTACTGTGGGAGGTGAGGGAAGTGATTGCAGAGCCCCTGGCGATGATCTTTGCGTCGCCGATGGAGACAGGAGAGGTTCCGGAAGATTGGAGGATTGTGGATGTGGTGCCTATTTTCACGGAGGGGAATAGGGATAGCACAGGCAATTACCGACCAGTGAGTCTGACCTCAGTGGTCGATACGTTGATGGAGAGGATTCTGAGAGATAGGATTTATGAGCATTTAGAGAAATTCAATATGATCAGGAATAGTCAATGTGGCTTTGTTAAGGGCAGATCGTGCCTTACGAGCCTAGTTGAGTTCTTCGAAAATGTGACTGAACACATTCACGAAGGAAGAGCAGTGGACGTGATTTACATGGATTTCAGCAAGGTGTTTGATAAGGTCCCCCATGCAAGACTTGTTGAGAGGGTAAGAGGGCACGGGATCCAAGGGGCTTTGGCCTTGTGGATCCAGAACTGGCTTGCCTGCAGAAGGCAGAGGGTGGTTGTGGATGGGTCTTTTTCTGCATGGAGGTCAGTCACCAGTGGAGTGCCCCAGGGATCTGTTCTAGGACCCTTGTTGTTTGTCATTTTCATAAATGACCTGGATGAGGAAGTGGAGGGATTGGTTAGTAAGTTCACCAGCGATACGAAGGTTGGTGGTGTTGTGGGTAGTCTGGAGGGATGTCTGACATTGCAGCAAGACATAGATAGGATGCAAGATTGGGCGGAGAAGTGGCAGATGGATTTCAATGCGGATAAATGTGTGGTGGTCCATTTTGGCAGGACCAATGGATGAAGGTGTATAATATCAAGGATAGGAGTCTTGGCAGTGTTGAGGAGCAGAAGGATCTTGGGGTCCGGGTCCATAGGTCTCTTAAATCTGCCCCGCAAGTGGAGGATGTGGTCAAGAACACATATGGTATGCTGGCCTTCATTAATAGAGGGATTGAGTTTAGGAGTCGGGAGGTAATGCTGCAAATTTATAAGCCCCTTGTCAGACCCCACTTGGAGTATTGTGTGCCGTTCTGGTCGCCTCACTATAGGAAGAATGTGGAAGCTATTGAAAGGGTGCAGAGGAGATTTACAAGGATGTTGCCTGGATTGGGGGGGTATGCCTTATGAAGATAGGTTAAGAGAGTGAGGTCTCTTCTCCTTGGAGAGACGAAGGTTGAGAGGCGATCTGATAGAGGTTTATAAGATGTTGAGAGGAATAGATAGAGTGGATTCTCAGAGGCTATTTCCCAGGGCTGAAATGGTCGCTCCGAGGGGACACAGGTTTAAGGTGCTGGGGGTAAGTGCAGAGGAGATGTTAGAGGTAAGTTTTTCACTGAGGGTGGTGAGTGAATGGAATCGGTTGCCGTCAGTGGTAGTAGAGGCGAACTCACTGGGGTCTTTTAAGAGACTTTTGGATGAGTACATGGGATTTAATGGAATTGGGAGTTACAGATAGTTCTATGGCCTGGTAAGTACAGATATGATCGGCACAACTTGTGGGGTGAAGGGCTTGTTTGTGCTGTTATGTTCTATCAGTGGCCCCATTAATCTGTCCTATTATTTTCTCCTTCACGCCCTTTTGCTACCTCTTAAATGCACCTTTGCTGTTCTGAAGTATTGTTGCATATTGTAACTGCTTCCGGTGAATCAGTTTTTGCCGAATTCCTGACTGGATTTATTAGTAACTATATTTATGATTGAGAGTCCTGGTCTCATCTTTTTTACATCTACGTCATATCAAACTCAAAAACTGGGATTCTCTGGCCACTCTGTAGCTATTTTGCCAGCGGCAGAAGTTGGTCTGCCTTTTAGTCTCAACTGTCGATGGAATTTTTGCATTGATCCCAACGCATGCTGCCAGGAAAGATGTGTTAGGATCCATCATTGGCATGACCAGATGATCCTGCCAATGTGAAACGCTGTACGATTGCACCCATAATCTTAAAAAAAAACCTTTCTCATCTGGGATTTCTTGAGAGATGAAATCAGGTGATGTGCAATTAATGATTTTCAAACTGACCTAAAATATGCACATGCTTCTTAACTGCTTCCACCAGATGGCAACATTATACTGTTCTTGAAACATGTACATTCAAACTCTAGAAACAAAATAACTTTGGACAATTTGCATAGAATCCTGACACTATAAAAAGAGGTCATTCAGCCCACCAAATTTGCAGTGACTCTTTCTGAAAGAGCATTTTATCGAGCCCAAACCTGTCCTATCCTTGTAACCCTGTGTATTTAATACACTTAACTCCCACATCCCAGTACACAAAGGGGCAATTTAGCATGGCCAGTCCATCATACTGGCACTTTGTTGGAGGAAACCCATGTGGACATGGGGAGAACCTGCATAGTCCACAGTCACCCAAAGTTGGAAGGGAACCGAGAATCCTGCAGCTGTGAGGCAGCAATACTAATCATTGTGCCATTTATGGCATGGGCATAACATTGTACACAGATTGACAGTCAGATTTTAAGTTTGGCCAAGTGTCAAAGCAAGATTGTTTTTTTTCCTTGATGGCTGAGGGAAGCTTTTAGAGACAACCAGGACTCAACTGCTGATCCAAAACCAGGATTAATTTCATGTTTTTGAGTTTTTTTTTTAAGTGTTTGCATCTATCACTGAGTGACAGATATCCTCTAAGACTACAATTGGCAGTATGGTGCATACTTAATAAAAATTGTTAAAGCCCTTGCTTATTCCATGAATTATTTGAAGGTCCGTTGCATAAGGCAGCATTTTATATTGTAGCATGATTACGTAGCAACTTTGAGAAATTCATATGGTAAGTTATTTGGGGTGTTGTTTAGACACCTGTTCTTCAAATTTTGGATTAAGCAGACTGTGTCTTAGCTTCTCAACTAAAGGATGGCATTGCTGACAGTTCAGCACTTGGCCAATAAATTTCTGGCTAAATTAAAACCTTGTTTTGGTTGTCATTACTCATGATACTGGTTGAATTTTTCCTGGTGACAAATTGAATTTCATGTTGACTCAGCAATTTAGCCCAATTTCAAGAATAAGAATTAGGAGCAGGAGTAGGTCATTTCGCCTGCTCCCATTCAAAAAAGATCATGGCTGATCTTTTTGTGGACTCAGCTCCACTAACCTGCCCACTCACCATGGCCTTTAATTCCTTTACTGTTCAAAAATTTATTTGTCCTTCCCTTAAGGATAGCCTCAACTGCTTCACTGGGTAGGGAAATCCACAGATTCACAACCTTTTATGCGAAAAAGTTCCTCCTCCCCCTCAGTCTGCTGATCTGTATTTTGAGGCCATGCCCCCGGATCGGTTTCACCTTCCGGTGGAAACGACTTACCTGCTTCTATCTAATTTATTCCCTTCATAAAATTATGTTTCTATAAGATCTCTCCTCATTCGTCCAAATTCCAATGAGGATAGCCCCAGTCTACTCAGCATCTCCTCATAGACCAACCCTCTCAACTCCAGAATCAACCTAGTGTATCTCCTCTGCACTCCCTCCAGTGCAAATTTATCCTTCCTCAAGGAGACTAAAACTGTACACAGTACTCCAGGTATGGTCTCACCAGTACTATGTACAGTTGCAACATAACCTTGCTGTTTTTAAACTCCATCCCTCTAGCAATGAAGGACAAAGTTCCACCTGCTGCATCTGCAAACCAACTCCTTGTGTTTCTTGCACAAGGACACTCACATCACTGCACAGCAGCATACTTCAATTTCTTACCATTTTAAATAATCTACAAAAACCCAGTTATATAATTATTATTGTTAATCAAATATTGTGCTTCAAAACTGCGTTGATTTCTATACTTTATTGTTACTTTGGGCTTTTTATAATGTGTGTGGATGACACAGTGTTGCCCAAAATCAGCAAACACTGCCACATCAAAAGTTGGAATTGTCCTGGCGCCATCTTGAAGAAACAAAATTAATATTCCAAGTGGATGATATTTCATTAGAACTCAATAAATTTGAACAAGATTCACAAGAAAATTTCCAAGGATAATGCCCTTCATTGGAGAAGTTGGGACAGTTTTCTTTGGAGAATTTGAGAGAGGCACTCAAACTCATGAGTGACAGAGTGCATAAGACTGTTCCTACTTTTACCTTGTAAATTCTCTCATTTTTCTGAATGTCAGCTGTTGGTAAAAATTTGTTATTTCATCTCTCATGTAACAGACTTTGTCTTTTGTTCTTCCAAGCCCTTCCCACCACCTCTCACTTCTCTGCCTAATGAAAGAGCAATGAGCTGATAGGTTAACTTTTTTTCTGTTTGCATAGATGCTATCGAATTGTGAGATATTTTCAGCATTTGCTGCTTTTTGAAGAGTTCCAGTGACCATAATACTTTTTGTTTCTTTGTTCATGGGATGGAGATGTCACTGGCTAGAGCAACACTTATTGTCTATCCTTAATTGCTGTTGAAAAACTGGTGGTGAGCTGCCACCTTGAAATGTTGCAATCCAAATGGTGTGAGTACCCCCATAGTTGTCAGAGAGCGAGTTCCAGGATTTTGATTCAATGATCCTGAAGGAATAGTGACATGGTTCTAAAATAGCACTGATTTGGAGATGCCAGTGTTGGACTGGGGTAAGCACAGTAAGAAGTCTCTCTACACCAGGTTAAAATCCAACAGGTTTATTTGGCAGCACTATCAGAGTCTCAAGTTCCTTCATCAGGTGAGTAAGGAGTTGTGCTCACTAACAGAGCATATAAAGACACAAAATCAATTTACAAGATAATGGTTGGAACGCGAGTCTTTACAGGTAATCAAGTCTTAAAGATACAGATGATTTGAGAGGAGAGAGGTCTAAGCACAGGTTAAAGATGTGTATTGTCTCAAGCCAGGACAGTCAGATTTTGCAAGCCCAGACAAGTCATGGGGGTTACACATAGTGTGACGTGAACCCGAGATCACGGTTGAGGCTGTCTTCGTGTCTGCAGAACTTGGCTATCAGTTTCTACTCAGCGATTCTGCATTGTTGTGTGTTGTGAAGGGCACCTTGGAGAACACTTACCCGAATGACATCAATGACATGATTGTCAAGGGATAATTAGATCATCCTTTGTTGGAGATAGTCACTGCCTGGCAGTTGTGTGGCATATATGTGACTTGCCACTTAATGATTCAAGCCTGAATATGTCCAGGTTTTTCTTCATAGGGACACGGGCTGCTTCAGTTTCTGAGGAATTATAAATAGTCGTCTTAGGCTGAAGGGAGGATGCTTTGATAAGAATTAGCGCAAAACCCCACCTGACTCATTGAGCACGAATGATCTTCTTGTTAACGTTCAGCTGTTATTCTTTTTAGATTGATGTTCTGTAATACAATAGAAAATAATGTGGTTTATTGAACTTTGAAGAATTTGTACATGAAGAAGAAGAAGTCCCAAGATGCAAATGGAATTTTGCCCATTAATGACCATGCTATTCCTCGTGTGGCAAAGCACATTGTGACATGCAATATCCACCATGCTCAAATCTTCTGCTACCTTGGCAGACATTACACATCCCTCACCAAGACACACAATACTGCTAAAGAAATGCAGGAAGACACTTTTTATATTAACCAGTCCATCCTGATCCTGTAAATTATTGCTTTAATTAAACCAGGATCAGGTCCTTAGACTTGCCGAGCCCCTGAAAATTGGATGGCTGAAAATCAAGGGTCAGCCTGATGTGCAGTTAAAATTTGAGGAGTTCTGCTGTCCAAGTGGACATAATGTGCATATTCTTATTGGTGCAAAAATGGCTTTGGTCCCAAGCTGTGCAGAGACGAGGAGGGCAAAGTGAAGTATCTGAATTTTATGCTGGATTAGTTGGCACTGGAACTCCGTTCACCTGCGTGGATTGCAGTGGCACAGGGGGAGTTTCTGAGGGATGTCTTGAATTGTCAGAGACTTCAGGTCCTCATGCTAAAGAACTTCTGTCCAAACAATTCAGAGAAGGTAACATCGCATGGTTTACTGGCCTCAAAATTCTTGGTAGAATTGTGGCATTGTATGACTTTGAACACCTGGATGGCTTTGCTGGGCCAGACTCAACATCAGGTTAATTGAGTTTTCATATCCTATCTGTTCTACGACCATTTTTGACTGACTGATTTGCAAATGGACTCTCCACCCTTGCCATGCTTCTCCACCTGTTGGTGGTGTAGGAGAGGGAACAGGGCTTGTCTTCTTTATGGTAATCCAGATATTGAGTGTGGGTCAAGCTAGATGGACCAGCTGGTCCTTTCATGGCCATTATTTTCATATGTTTGAATGCAGGATTATCAGAATGTAGGATTGTCTGCTTGTCCAGTTCAATGTTGGACTGATTTTCAAGACACTTGCACTTGAAAAAGCATTTATTTCTGCTGCTGCCTACTATATTGCAGCATAGTATAGTGCACATGAATTCCAAGACTCTTAAACGTGCTGCAGATCAAAAGTTTCATGGGTGCCACAGGTATAGTTAAGCACAACTGTATATGATGGGTTTCTATTTCAGTAGCTTTGTGTGATAATGATAGCAAATAAACAGCGTTATAGAATTACAGGATGATGTATTGTTTTAAGTTGGGAAGTAAAATTCACTTCATGACCTCTCATTGACATCAGACTGGAAATCATTGACAACAGGCGTCCTGTTCATCCTCCCCCTCGAAAAAAGCTATGTTTAAAGACCACACAACAGCAGCATTGGCGAAGGTCTGAAAATCACTCAGTACATCCAGATGCATGCTGCGTGACAGACATTGTTTCACGTTAACCTGGTTTACAGTCCAACTTCATTACTGGCACATGGAGGAGAATACTCTGATTATTTCAAACGTGAGTCATTTCTAATTTTTCCGCAGCTCAACCCTTGACAAATCTCCATGGAGGTGGCCAGGAAATATTATTCCCTAAGCCATGCTTACCCTCCTCCCCCACACCTTTCACTTAATCTATTGCAATTAAAACTTTATTTCCAGAGGGACAAGTTCAAAAATTGTGGGAATAAGAGCATTGCCTTCGTTTATACAAAGTCCTTTTAAAGAATATGAAAAAAATCAATTCTTGAAATGGCTTAAAGCTTTGAAGTTGTGGAGCCAGTCACTTATTAGGATAATTGCCTATATAACTTGTTAGGTGAGGCTGGCAATCTGATATAAGAACATAAGAAATAGGAGCAGGAGTAGGCCATACAGCCTCTTGAGCCTGCCCTGCCATTCAATAAGATCATGGCTGATCTGTAGTGGTTCAGTACCACTTTCCTGCTTTCTCTCTGTACTCCTTAATTCCTTTGTCAATTAAAAAACTATCCACTGTTGAACATATTCAGTGAGGAAGCCTCCACCACCTCATCAGGCAGAGAATTCCAAAGATTCACCATCCTTTGCATGAAGAAACCCCTCTGCAACTCCGATCTGCAACCCCCCCACCCCCCTAATCTTGAGGCTGTACTGTCTCGTCCTGCTATCTTTGCGAAGTGGGAAGAGTCTCTCAACCTCTACCCTATCCATCCCCTTCATTATCTTATATGTCTCTATAAGATCCCCTCTCAGCCTTCTAAATTCCAAAGAGTACAAACCTAGCCTATTCAGTCTTTCCTCATAATCCAATGCCCTCATCTCCAGTATCAGCCTAGTAAACCTTCTCTGCACCTCCTCCAAGGCTAATATATCCTCCCTCGAATGTGGCGACCAAAACTGCACACACTACTCCAACTGCGGCCTCACCAGCACCCTATACAGCTGCAACAGAACCTCCCTGCTTTTATATTCTATCCCCCTCGCTATAAAGGCCAACATTGCATTTGCCTTCTTAATCACCTACTGCACCTGCGTACAGTGTTTTTGTGAATCGTGCACAAAGATCCCCAGGTCCCTTTGCACCGTCGCATGCTGCAGCTTTTCACCATTTAAATAGTAATCCTTCCTACCATTATTCTGACCAAAGTGGATAACTTCACACTTGCTAACATTATACTCCATCAGCCAAGTCCTCGTCCACTCACTCAACCTATCCAGATCCCTCTGCAGGCTTTCCACACCTGTGCAATTTGCTTTTCCACTCATCTTCGTGTCATCAGCAAATTTCGTCACCCTACACTCTGCCCCTTCTTCCAGATCATCTATGTAAATGGTAAATAGTTGAGGCCCCAGCACCGAATCTTGGGTGTCTCCACTAGTCACCAGCTGCCAATCAGAATAGCACCCATTAATACCTACCCTCTGCTTCTTATTAGACAACCAATCCTCTATCCAGTCTAACACTCTATCCTGACTCCCTGCACCTTAACCTTCTGCAGCACACTGAAACATGTGAACACACTGAAACTAATTTTATTTCACTATTTCTTGTACCACCACACTGAGTTCATTTTAGTAACTCTTAAATACACTTAGTAAACAAAACTGCTTGAGTGCAAAGAAAGGGGTTTGAGCAGTGTTTGAAGAGGAAGATGTGCAGTTGTCATTTGTATTACCATTATTCATTTTATTGTTTTAATGTTGACTGATTGCTGAGCTACCATCTCCCCTATCTTGACCAATTGCTTATTTATATTTTATTTATGGGATTTGAGCTTAGTGGGCAAGGCCAGCTTTTATTTCCCGTCTTGAATTACCTCAAAGAAGGTGCACTCAACACTTAATTATTGTCATACTTTTATACTGTGGAAAGTATCAAAGTCAAATTCATTGCTGTTCATATGAGACAACATGTGTGTTTTCCAGTAGGGGTCAATGGATATAAAGCTGGTGCAACAATTCTTGCTAGCTTTTCTCATACCTCTGCCCGATGGTTTCTTGTACTACCCCATCTGCCCTCCTGTCATCGATCAGATAAATCAACACAGACTGTGGTTGAATTTTGTTGGTTTTTAACAACTTTCTGTTAGGCTGGTGAAAATAATTTGCTACCTGTTTGCCAGAATGCACAGCTGCATCAGATGTGTTCGAAGGTGAGTGGGCATTGAATGTTTATTAAGATGTACTAAATTTCTTTCAAAGCACTCCATTTCTTCTGATCACTGAATGTAATCACAATCATGATCTGAATTGTGTTTATTAATTGTTTAAAAAAAATTGTTTGAAAGTCGTGCTAATTGTCTCTGAGATGGTAAATGCCCCCAAAATTTAACAATGCATGATAGAATTTATAAATTCGAATCCAGTGACCTTCAGGATTTTGGGGACTTTAAGGTATGAAGAGACGTTGCTCAGAGTTGTTTAGATTGGCCATGCAAGTTCTAAATTCTTGCCCCATTCAGATAAGCTCTTCAGAAAGCGATTCATAACCTGCCATTCAAGTGCAAGTCTAGAAAGAAAAGGCCACAGGGCAAGTTCAAACCAGGGACCAAACTATCAACAGAATCACTCCTGATCTTATGAACTGACTTAATGCTCAAGTTTCTCAACACTGATAGCCACTGTACAAAGTGGCTAGATGGGTATAGATTTAGTTCCACAGTTTTTGCTGGCATAGCAATTGTTGTAACTGCTCAAATATTGTCAGGTATTTCTGACAATATCCAAGACCCCTTAAAGGCAAGGGAGTCTGTAATGGTGTCTGGAAAAAAAACACAGCCAATCTTCTACAACTGTAAAATGGAAGAGTGACATTAGCTGTGCTCTTGTACTTCCCATCAACTTGAGAATTATTTGCCTATTTTAGGCTTTTGTCAGGTGGTCGATAGATGTTTCTTTCTCTACGACACAGCTTCAACCAACATAACGGTTTTCATTAATCAAGGTCTGATTCTTATGTTCTCTGATCACAGATTTTACTTGAGAATTCATTTTTCATGGAGAAGGTGAAGCATATAAATTAAGGCATAAAACATGAGCATTTTGTACTCTGAGGTCCAGTACACCATGGACGCAAGGTAAAGCTTAATCTGCTCTGCCTCAACAACATGCCTACAGCTGTGCTTCACAAATAGTTGAAAATAATAACTCACTGAGGGACCCCTCCCATCATAATTTCAGAATATCATTGTCGGCTACCCAAAGGACTGCACTACCATGTAGAGGATGTTTCTTATTGGTAGGCAGCAAAAAGAATAATGCACTAACAAGTCCTTAAGCACAAAAATTTCATGACCTCATGGATACCCATTCATTCTACAACACATCTCAATTTCCTGAGGCCATGAAACAGTTGTGCGCTGTGGGCAGGTACCTGCCAGAAATTGGATTAAAATAACCTCAACTTATTTCAGACAGACTTCTTGTAAACAGAAGGTATTCTAATTTTCTTCGTTCAAGATGAATTCACACTTAGGTGGCAGAAGAGAAGATCCAGTATCCATCTGTTCATTTCATTTGATTTCTTTTTTATTGATTAATGTTTGGGCTGAATGACTGCAGAGAAGGCCAAACTGTTATAATTTGCTCTCAGAATTTTATAAAGATTGTTCCAAAATATGGGTATCTAGAAGTCCTCATCTTAGTAACTGTTTGCGATGTGCCCAAAACGTCTTGAGGGTAACTTTTTTAACGTGTATTGTTCAATGAAAAGATTAGATTTTCTGTTTCTGACAATTGCCAGGAGAGTTCGAGCCTCAGATGTGCTCACTGACGTTCACGAGAGGCTGTTTAACTCCCTTTGTGACGGTGTTGCTGCATTATTACCGAGGATTAATTGGCAAGCAATTACTAAGGCATTTTGTACACAAGTTATTTTTTGAACCTGAGCCATGAGTTCAACTATCTAGTCCAGCTCCACTTATTTGCTGCAGTATTGTAGTCATAACTTGGTGAATATTGGTCATGAGTGATGGAATGATTCTGCAGCCCATCTTCTCACCAAGCTGATTTTGTTTGAATTTGAATCTGGACCAAACACTTGGATTTATTCTCAGTTAACACACCCACACAGTGCCTTGAAATGGTCATCAGAAGTCAAGTCATTCTCAAACACAACTTCTTGTTCCAAATCTCTGTTTCATGCCAGCAATATGAAGAAGGAAAATGTTGTAGCATTTTTACTGTTCAATATATATCTGTGTTTTGACACTAATGTAGTCAAAGCTTGTCTGTTCTTTGCTCTGATGTTTCTGCTGAGCACCCAAACAAAACCTGAATCCTCTTTTCTGAATTATTCTGAGTTGAAATCGAGACCTGACTACACTTTTTAATTGGGCTCATTTCTTTTTAGGACTACAAAGCCATGAAATTACTTAACCTCTCTCCTGCATTTTACAGTGTACCAAAGCTTGTCCAGGTGTCACCTCACCACTTAGTTTTATTTTGTTTTCTGTTTCTTTTCAGAGATTTAGATTTTGGTGTCATTTGCATTTTGGACCTTCCTTCCAAAGCTTTAAATATTAAATTTTAAAATTGTAGACCTGCTTAATTATAACAGATTAGTGAAGCAGATTAGTAGAGCCAAGATTTTGAGCCAGAATATAGGGTTGACACTTACTTTCCACTGACTCTTATCAATTTGCAGCACAGCCTCTCTACAAATGATTAAGACCAGCCATGAACCAGAAGATCCAATGCTCAGACTGTGATTGGGACAGCAGCAGAGTACTGCAGATGATTCCAACACGACTGGGCCAGGGAGGAGAAATTTAACCTGTGTACATCTGCTTGATCTTTGTTCAATGAATCCAGCTGGTAAGTGCATGTGTGAATAAATGCAAGCAGAAGGAAAAAAGGTAGATAGTCAGATAAATAGTTAAGTTATATGGAAGGAGGGTATAGGAGACAGTGTTTCTTCAGTTAAATAACGTGTACATCAGTACACTAGTAATTAATAAAGCTAACAGATGCCGGCAGTCACACAGTGCAGTGGGATTACGACATCTGCCACTTCGCTTAGATTTGAGGTAAACTGACTCTGTTAACTCTAGCAGCGGGATATTTGTTGTATTTGACCCTTTAATTTGTTTTTCACTTTTTAATAATTTCTGTGCTGCATTAGGTTGGGCAGAGACAAAGCTGACCAGCATTTGTTGCCCATTTGATATTGAGCCCTTATATAATGGTAAATAATCATCAAAATGTATTTGAGCGCAAAAAATAGCAACTTGTCCTTGTGTGCTATGTATATGCTAGGTTGCTCCAAGATACTTAATGAGAATAGGGATAGACAATTCAGATGCCATACAGGGCTAGTAACAAGAGTTCGGGAGATGACTGAAAGTACACTTCCAATTGTGAGTGATAAATCTGAATATAATATTTTTAAACAAAAGCAGCAGTCACATTCTAATTGGTCTTTCCAGTTTCTTTCAATGAGATTAGTAACCAATTCATTTAGCGGTGGCTGAAAGAGGAATTTTCACGTTCATGAAATGTGGTCAGGAATTCCACTTGAAACAATGGAAAAGGAAAATGTGACTTGAATTTAAGATGCATGACTTTCACTTAAATTACCCAGTTGAAGGGATTGTTTTGGCCAAAAGCCACTTTCCCTCCCAGATTTTATGCTCTTGTGACTTCAGTGGAATGCAATATTGGACAAGTGTAAATTGTGTATCCAACTTGATTCTGGCTGTTTTTTTTTTTTGCTGGGTAGACCCAAGTTAAAATTAGAGTTATGGGTCACTAGGCAATGAATCAGACAATGAATTACTTCCTGAGTATTGCACTGTTGTGTCAGCCTGTTGTTCATCCATCGTCATCGATGAAGACTTCAACACCATTAGTCATTTTGAGGCTGGTTGCGGTATGGCTGTAGATGACTGATCAGGCCAATTCAGCACAGAATGTCCTGGCACACATTGGACAGACTTGTGTAGACACTGTAGTTGTGCTGGTGGCTCTGGACTTGCGCAGCTCATGTTTAAGTTGTACTTCAGCAATACACCTTGCTTCGTGAGCTTGACAGCCTTTGTGTTTGAAGCAGCACCAGGTAGGACAGTTTTGAGCCAGCGTTTCCCAGATGGTCGTGTCAATGTCAAGCGACTTCACGGAGGCCTTGAGTGTGTCTTTGAAACGTTTCTTCTGCTCTCCATGTGAGCGACTTCCAGCAGAAAGTTCTCCAAAAAGGAACTGCTTGGGTGTGTGCTTGACTGACATATGTATGACATGTCCTGTCCATCTGGAAGCTGTAATGTCATAAGCTGGTCATTCACAACCTTGGGCAGACTATCAAGATTCTGAACAAGGTGACTCCTGACAGCGAATCCAGCTCCATCACAACGCTCGTCACTGCTGCAATCACTCCAGAAAAAAGTGTGTATCCACCTCCAGTTTCAGTCAAATGACCGACGTTAGCAAGATGAGTTTCGCTCAGGGCTGCAATGTCAATGTTGTATCTTGCAAGCTCTCTGGCAACTAAGGCTGTTCTTCTCTCTGGTCTGTCTTCTGTAGGATTGTCCAAAACTTGTGTGCATGTTCCATGTCCCAAAAGTGAGTGGTGTCACTTTGTGTTTTTGTTCAATTGCAAGATGGGATCCTTGCCAGCCATGGGAAACTGGCCAGGATGTAGTGAAGCAGGTAATGTTTAGGGCACCTTTCCTAGTTCCTTCCTCATTGTACGGAGGTGAGCAGTGAGTTCCTGAAGAAGATTGCTCAGTCACCCAGGTAGACGCTGAGTTCCATTGCTGCTTCAGTCAGCAAAAAACAACCATGAGATCTGAGCCGCCTGCATGTAGGTCTGTGACTACAACTCCCAAAGTATCTACACCTGCTGTTTCGTCACTCGCCCATTACCACAGGACTTCAAGGGTTGGACAGGACACATGATGATGATGATGATGGTGTTGAAACTAGCGCTGGTTTGGATTAAAATGAGGGAGAGTTGCGCAGCATCAGCCTCTCTCTCTCTTCCCAATTCTGGATCCAGTGGCAAGGCAAGAGTCAAGACGGCTGGAGGTGGGCTTAAATGCAGTAGATGACCAGGACGTCTTCCGTTTCTTGTCCTGCTCTTTGTGTTCCATGCTGCTTGCAGAGATCACCTTCTTGACCGTTGGACCTTCCATTGGTCTCGTCCACTCAATCCGCCAGACTCTGTCTTTACATGCTGGGATGGACAACTCCCTGTCTCAGCAAGGGCTGAGACTCGTCGACTATCCTCACCTGGTTTTGCAGGCTTGTCGAGACCGTTGCCCGGAGTGTGGCCGCTGTCGCATGCAAACAGCTATGGGGACCCACAGGTGAGAGCTGAGTGTCAGGTGGGGACAAAAGATGGACAAACTGCCCTGAAAGAACATGACATGTTCCCCCACCAAAGGTACTATCCCTCCCTGTCACCCCATATTCACCCTGTGTCAGCCTGGGTAATATGCAGATAATGTGTAATTTCAACCTGTGGAGAAAAAGGACCAGAAAAGTAATATAAATTTAAAATGAGGATCAGAAGAGAGCAAACATTTTCTATACAGCAGTAGATAATAAGACTGAATTACGATCATATCAATATTTGACTGCAACCAGTTGACCAGATCTTTTACATGACTGAAGAAACCATGGTATCACAAGATCTGGCAGGTCATCTCGATAAATCTTCAGTTTTCTTTTCAGTCCTCCCTGAAGGCAATAACTTCTACTAAGGTGCACATAAAGAATAAGTGTCAGCAGGCCATTTGACCATGAGGAAGTATAAGGACTTAATGCCCTTTGATGCTCATTTACTGGATAATGACCAAAACACTGCCTGATAACTTTTCTGTCTTTAGTATTTTTACAGTGTTGGCAATGATGAGAGTAATTTTAAGTCCCCTCTGCTGCTCTGAGATCAAATTTGTCAACATAGCCCAATGATGGAAGCTGATATCTTCTTGGTTTGTGTGACTGATATGGCATGGTGGCACAGTGGTTAGTACTGCTGCCTCACAGTGCCAGAGATTTGAGTTCGATTCCAGGCTTGGCTGGCTGATTGTGTGGAGTTTGCATATTCTCCCTGTGTCTGCGTGGATTTCCTCCCAGGTGCTCTGGTTTTCTCGCACACTCCAAAGACGTTAGGTGGATTGACCATGCTAAATTGCACTTTAATGCAGTGGTTAGGGAATTAGCAGGTTAAATGCATGGGGTTGTGGGGAAGGGGTGGGCCTGGGTAAAGCTGCTCTGTAGAAGGATTGGTGCACTCAATGGGCTGAATGGCTCCGGTTTGCACTAAGCGATTCTGTAATGTTGTAAAATTACCCAATGGTGCTATCAACTGAACATTATATTAGTAATGTATAGTAGACACATTGGATTTAATGAACTTGCTCCCAAACCTATGCAAATATTAATCCTAATGCAGGTTTAAATGATGAAGATTTCTCAATAATAACAGACCTTCGAGGAATCTCAAGACACCTTATTAGCTACTTAGGTTGCAACCTGATAGTGCACCCTGGCAACAGGCCTCATGGGAGGGCTGTTTTTATTTGTGGTTTTGATCTCATTAGCTTAGATTCTGTGTTTTGAATATCATTTTCTCTTCACTTTGCTCATGACCTGTACTTCATGCAGATGCTAACAGAGTGCTGTTACCTAGCATTAGTAAGTTTTTAGATCACTTGGCAACTGCAGCATGGATGGAAGGAGACAAAAATATTGTTCAGCTCAAAAAGTAAACAAGATATATCACAGGATTTGCAGGGAAGATAGTTGAAGCTATGACACTGGAGTACAATGATAACTCATGCAGTTCTTTTAATAGTGTTAAGTCCCAAATGACCTGATGGACTCAAATTGGGACACGACTGTTTTTGAAATGCAAACTTCTGTGAGGCATTGAATGCCAATCCTCAATCCACACTATCACTTTACCCGCCAACTCTGTGTACCATTATCTTATGCAGCAACCTTTTGTGAGGCACCTTATCGAATGCCTTCTGGAAATCTTAAATACACCACATCCACTGGTTCCCTTCTGTCACCTGCATTTGTTATATCATGACTTTCCTAAGCCTCTAGTAACAAACAGATGTTTGCACATCTCATGCTGCCTTCAAGCATGATGATGACTCCTGAGAAATGACATTAGCTTAAAATTGAACACTGCTGTACCACTCCACTGTCCTCCCAAGTGGAAATAGTTACAGCTGCCACTGCATCCATTGGCTGCTCACCAGTTGGTGCCACCTCTTCTAGTACACTACTACTCCTATTGACATAGTATCTATGTTGGTGGAAGGGTGTGTGGGAAAGCTGCCTGTTGTTCAGGTCTCAAGAATTGTGACTGTCATCTACTGTCCCCTTTTCAACTTGACTTGCGAGAGAGCTAACAGTGCAACATAATTTGTTGGGGCTCAGCAACATAAAGTGACCGGAGAGGTGGATGGGGGTAAGGCGGTTGATGTAGTATATATGGACTTTAGTAAGGCGTTTGATAAGGTGGCCCATGGAAGACTTCTACAGAAAATGCAGATGTGTGGAATAGAGGGTGATTTAGCTAATTGGATTAGGAATTGGCTGGCAGATAGAAGACAGAGGGTGGTGGTTGATGGGAGATATTCATCGTGGAGTTCGGTGACGAGTGGTGTGCCTCAGGGGTCTGTTTTGGGGCCCCTGCTGTTTGTAATTTTTATAAATGATCTGGATGAGGGTATTGAGGGATGGATCAGTAAATTTGCAGATGATACTAAAGTTGGTGGAGTGGTAGATAGTGAAGAGGGGTGTTTTAGTTTACAGAGTGACTTGGACAAGTTGCAGAGCTGGGCCGAGAGGTGGCAAATGGAGTTTAATGTGGAAAAGTGTGAGGTAATGCACTTTGGCAGGAACAATAAATGTGTAGAGTATAGGGCTAATGGTAGGGCTCTTAATAGTGTTGAGGAACAGAAGGATCTTGGTGTATGTGTCAATAGATCCCTGAAAGTAGGCAGTCAAGTGGATAAAGTTGTTAAGAAGGCATATGGAGTCTTAGCTTTTATTGGTAGGGGGATTGAATTTAGGAGCCGCAGCATCATGTTGCAACTGTACAAAACTCTAGTGCGGCCGCACTTGGAGTATTGTGTGCAGTTCTGGTCGCCACATTATAAGAAAGATGTGGAGGCATTGGAGAGGGTACAGAGGAGGTTTACAGGATGTTGCCTGGTATGGAGGGCAGGTCCTATGAAGAGAGGTTGAAGGATTTGAGGTTGTTTTCGTTAGAAAGGAGGCGGCTAAGAGGGGATCTTATTGAAGCATATAAGATGATTAGAGGTTTAGATAGGGTGGACAGTGATAGCCTTTTTCCTAGGATGGAGAAAGCTAGCACGAGGGGACACAGCTTTAAATTAAGGGGTATGAGTTATAGGACGGATATCAGAGGTAGGTTCTTTACTCAAAGAGTGATTAGGGAGTGGAATGCCCTGCCTGCAGCTGTTGTAGATGCGCCAAGTTTGGTGGCGTTTAAGAGGTTAGTTGATAAGTATTTGGAAGAGAAGGGAATGATTTGGTTTGGAGGGGCATTGCTTTTTATTTTGGTCGGCACAACATCGAAGGCCGAAGGGCCTGTTCTGTGCTGTATTGTTCTATGTTCTATAACAATTGCTGATGCTTTGTGTTCAGTGATGGGTATAGGTGGGCCATAATTGGGTACTAAGTTTCATAGGCTCTCCTAGAAAATTACTCAACTTCTCACATGGATCCACAATAATTTTACCCTCAGTGACAGTCTAAAGTGCTGCTATCCTTGCCATTTGCTTTCATTTCTATTGGTGTCAGGGACAGCAGTTGGTTTCCAGTTTGTTGCTGTTCCCTGGTGCTGAGAGTTCTTTTCAGCAAGAAGGGAGATTCACATTGTCTCTTGTGGGCCCAACTGTGCTCATCTGTCTGCCAGTTTTAATGTCCTGCACTGCACCATTGCAAGTTTGCAGAAGACATTAGTTTATATTGGCAATACTGCAGGCAACTTTAAATGACCGGAGCCTTTGCAGTGAGGCCAATTTTGTTTCAGGTTGAATGCTGCTACCTGGCCATGCCAATGCCTGGGTTAGCAACCACTTCTCATTTTATAGGCATCCTTTGTGATATTCAGACTTTCCATTTACCTTGCCAGACTAAGCCAGGTGAGAGAATTGCTTGTGATACTGCAACCATGTCCATTTGACTATCTGTATATGATAGTGTAATCTGTGATATCCTGCAATATTGTCTTGGTTTGATGTGGTGGCTGCCTCTTTATGTGAGCTACGCAGAGGACTCCCCTCTATGTCCTTATTGCATGGAGGAACACCTCTTAGGTGAAGTTTGACTGAATCTGTGTTCCATTCTTCTTGCTGCAGCCATTATTTAAAATGCTCCCTTTTTTTTTGCCGTACTTGTCTCCTCAGTGATTAAAAGCTACAATCCAAGTACTTTCTTCTCTTTAAATTAGGTCCCTCTGTTTCAGCTGTTGGATGTACACCCGCTCTTTGTGCTCCCTTGCCTGCCTGCTGTCAATTGAAAGGTGCCCACAACATGTTGTTTCCTGCTCAGCCACATGGCCTCATGACTGATTTACAGCCTGACATTGGGAATTCTTCCTGGCTTGTAAAATTTAGACTTATGTTATTATGAAGGATGATACTGACTCTCACTAAGTTTATTGTCTACTTGTGATTAATTTTCTTTCCTCTACTGATTATGTTCCAGTTAATATTCTTAACTTCATCCTTAGTGTTACTTGGCAATTTTACTGAGCATGTTGTTATAACTGGTTGTTATGATCAGTTAAGGAGAGAACCTGCTCCTCTTCATTCATCCTTGGAGTAGAGGTTTCATAGAACATGGAAAGCTACAGCACAAACAGGCCCTTCGGCCCACAAGTTGCGCTGATCATATCCCTACCTACATTTTTTTGCTCTTGTATGTCATTCAAACTTTCTTCATTTTTGAGAACTCAGGTCAGAAACTCCAAAGCTCTTTATGAAATCAGCCTGGACATAAGTTTTGCACTTTGAATTTGGCTAGGGTGAGCATGATGTATTTCATTTCAGGTATGATTCAACTCACTCACTAAGGAGCTTTGATCAAACAAAAGTTTATTTGACTATAACAGAGAACATAGAAAATTAGCAATAACTTTTACCAATTACAAAAAAGAAAAAAAATCATGATATTGTGTAAGCCTTAATGAATATAGAAAATGTCCCAATGAAACTAATCCCATAAACAAAATCCCTTCCATATGTTTAACAAAGCAAAGACTAATGCTCATGAGATACTGGAACTTAGCCCTTTGAATGCTGCAGTTCTCTTGAGGCATAGTCAAGATTGGAGTCAGAATAACTTTCCAAAACAACAAGGAGAGAGACTCTAGTCAAGCCAGCTACCAACAATGGATTTTCTACCCCAGGAAGTCAAGGTCTGTGTCTTCGTGAGGGATATGTAACTGCCGAATTCCAAAACTAGGGAGAGAGAGATAGAAACACTGCTTTGCAGTCTAATAGTCAACCCCCTCTAAACTAAAACAACAACTCAAAACTAAAAACGAAAGAGCTCTAGTAGGGTCATAAAACAAATTCCAGGAAGTACCTAAGGTCCATAGTGGAAAAAAACCCATTTAAGCCATTAAAGCACAATAAAAGGATTTCTAGCAGACAGCCTGACAGCACGAAAAAAAAACTGAAGCTGTGAAAGCTGCAGACAACATGAGTTTTTTTAAAAAAATTGTTAAAGGTACACTCACATTATACCTTCCCCCTTTAAAAAAAAATCAACATTAAAAGATGGTTTCATTTTTCAAATCCTTTCAGTTTCACATGACCAGTACTCTGATAAAAATACATACAGTTTACAATATCAAAACATACTAACATAACAGTAGCAGGCTCCATTTCAATCCTTGTCTTTCCACTGCTGAACACTCCTTTTATCCCATTCATGACACATTGTCTCTCTCTTTATTTCTTATCGATTTATCGTCCCTTTCTTCCTGATTCTGACATTTCTGATTTTGTTGACACATTGAAGAGTGTAGAGTTTATGTTTTGTATATGAATAAAGGATGGTAATTTATCCACATGTTTCATCAAATGGATTAACATGTCAGACATAGATTCAGAGGCTCTAACTTCAATTACATGTGCTTTCAGAATGTGTACAGGCAAAATCTATGCTTAATTCTTTTGGACAATGGTTAACCATACCTACACTGCAGATCTCTTTAAACCAATTTTCATGGATATGCAGTTGTACACATTAGAATTGTGGTTTGGTGTGCCATTCTAGCATCGACACCACCTCTTCTACACCCCCCCCCCCCCCCCCCACTGCCCCTCTCGCGCTCAGTCTCTCGCCGCTCTCTCTCGCGCTCAGTCTCCGTCTCGCCTCTCTCGCGCTCAGTCTCTCGCTCGCTCCTCTCTCTCGCGCTCGCTCTCTCGCTCGCTCTCTCTCGCGCTCAGTCTCTCGCTCGCTCTCTCTCGCGCTCAGTCTCTCGCTCGCTCTCTCTCGCGCTCAGTCTCTCGCTCGCTCTCTCTCGCGCTCAGTCTCTCGCTCGCTCTCTCTCGCGCTCAGTCTCTCGCTCGCTCTCTCTCGCGCTCAGTCTCTCGCTCGCTCTCTCTCGCGCTCAGTCTCTCGCGCTCTCTCCCTCGCGCTCAGTCTCTCGCTCGCTCTCTCTCGCGCTCGTCTCGCGCTCGTCTCTCGCTCGCTCTCTCGCGCTCGCTCTCTCTCGCGCTCGCTCTCTCTCGCGCTCGCTCTCTCTCGCGCTCGCTCTCTCTCGCGCTCGCTCTCTCTCGCGCTCGCTCTCTCTCGCGCTCGCTCTCTCTCGCGCTCGCTCTCTCTCGCGCTCGCTCGCTCTCGCGCTCGCTCGCTCTCGCGCTCGCTCGCGCTCTTATGGAATCCCCAGTTGTTAATCTGGAATGTAGTTCCCAAAGCACCCGTTAATTTTTAGTACCCTTTATGATGAGCCAACGTAGTAACTGTGACTGCACAGATTACTATATAACAATCATTAGTGCAAGCATTGGCTTTTTTTTATTATAAATTAATAGCATATACGCACCAAAGCCAATTGCAGCATTTCCATAACCATCTCAACTGGGATGAGCTGACTTCACACTGACCAGGATATCAGACCCGGGGCCAGCTGGTTTCTATGATTTTTTTGTTACACACAGATAGCTGAGGATATGTTTTTTTAACAAATTGAATGGTACAGTTGAATTCTGAAGTTCGTCTTTATTGAATTTGTATGCAAATTTTCAGAATTTTTTGTGGAAGCTGCTAAAGTGACCCTCTGCCTCAACTCTTGGTTTCACCCCAAAGACAACTCCAAATGATGAAACGCTGTGGCGTAAAATAGGAGTGGAAAAGTTATTCATAATTAAAATTGCTGCAAACAGATGTGGGCAGATGCTAAAAATGATGTTACTGACTGTGTGCAGATTTGTCAGTTTAGTTCCACTTTTGGGCCATTACCCACAATAAATAAAAGAGAAAAGGAAGTTTTGCATTTATATAGCACTTTTCATTACTGTTAGACATCTGGCATTTAAAACACCGACTACTCCAGCAGTAATGTATGAGATAGGGTGGAAGTGCAGCAGGCAGCTAAGTAAGCTAATCAATGGCCACTTAAAGTTGGAGGCTGATTGGAATTTTCTGCCTGTAGGTTCCAGAGGCAGTGAGGACAATTCAACTTCTTGTAGTCCACCTCCCGGTGACAGACTGGAATCAGTGCTCCATCAGGGTTCATCAACAGTCGCAGGCTGTTCTGTGGAGAGATTCTCCAGACACTTCCCTTGTCTCACATCTTGCCACCATTACAGTGCTAGGCTGGTTGCTAATTTTACTTCTGACTTCAAATTTGAAGACATTGGAGAGAGAGAGAGCACTTCCATTTTGTGATATCTTCTCTTCATTTAACTCTCTCACATACCTTCTTGTTTTTGTTTCCGAGTCTGAAGGTTCTCTATTGTCCAATAATTCTTGCCTCCAGTCATGAGCTTCCTTTGAAAACTGCACATCATGTCAGCTTCCATTTGAACCTGAAGCACACAATGACCATCTTTTGTATTTAGCAATCTTGCAATCAGCAATAAGATGACCAACTACTATGTTTTATGATGGGTTTGGTCAAGGCGAGAGGAAGATTGGCTTGGATACTGATCTTTGAAGCGTACTGCTAGATTGTTAATATGTACCTGAGCAGACAAGCAGGACCTAATTGTCATCTTAAGGGCCATGTCTTTAATGATGCTGCACTTGCAGTAAGCGCAAATGACTTCTATAACACCTTGCGATATCTCAAAATGTTGTCCATCACTAAATCACTTTGAAAGCGTTGACTGTTAAGTTGGGAAAAGATAGTGTGCTGTGTTATTGGTCTAGAATATGTACTGTTTACTGCAATGGGCATGAAGCAACTTATTCTGAAATGAGCATGCTGCGTTATTTATTAATTATTTTTTAAATCTGGGAACATAATAGGAGTAGGACATCTAGCCCCTCTAGCCTGCCCTGCCATTCAATAAGATAATGGCTGATCTGATAGTCATTCAGATCCACTTAACCACCTGCTCCCCATAACCCTTAATTCCCTAATTGGTCAAAAATCTATCAATCTATGACTGCTTCAATAGGCAGAAAATTCCAAAGATTCACCCCACTCTGGGAGAAGAAGTTCTTCCTCAACTCTCTTCTAAATTGATTCCCCTGTATTTTGAGGCTGTGCCCTCTCGTTCTTGTTTCCTTTCTCTGTGGAAATAATCTCACTGCTTCTACCCTGTCTAGCCCCTTCATTATCTTATTTGCCTCTATAAGATCTCCTCTCAGCCTTCTAAACTCCAATGAGTACAGGCCCAGTCTACTCAATCTGTCCTCATAAGCTAACCCCCTCATCCAGAATCAATGAGGAATCATGAGGAACCTTCTCTGTACCCCTGCCAAAGCTAATATATCCTCCCTTAAATAAGGGGACCAAAATTGTAAACAGTACTCTAAGTGCAGCCTCACCAGTACCTTGTACAATTGCAGCAAGACCTCGCTGCTTTTATACTCCATGTCTCTCGTGATAAAGGCCAATGTTCCATCTGCCTTGCTTGATCACCTGCAAACTGAGTTTTTGTGATTCAGGCACGAGGACCCTCAGGTCCCTCTGCACAGTAACATGTTGTAATTTTTCACCATTTAAATAATACAGGATGCCAGCAGGATAGAGTTGGATTCAAAAATGTAACTAGTGTGTATTTTATGCTGAATGTTGATGTTGCCTCCAAATACTTGCCAAATAATTAAGACTTGTTCTCATACACGGTGGTCACTGACAAGGACTTCATCCAACTGTGTGAGATCTTATCTTTTGAACCTAATATTTAGAACATAGAACACTACAGCACAGATAGGCCCTTTGGTCCATAAGTTGCGCCGATCATATCCCTACCCATCAGGCCTATCTATAACTCAATCCCATTAAATCTCATATACTCATCCAGAAGTCTCCTAAAAGACCTCAGCGAGTTCGCCTCCACCACCACCAATGGCAGCCGATTCCGCTCACTTACCACCCTCTGAAAAACTTACCCCTCTCCTTTGTATTTACTACTTAGCTGTGTATCGTTTTACTGTGAAGATATCGTTGCCAAAGCCTGTCTGTTCAAATCTGCTTGGCATCACGTACTTTCAATGGAAAAGCAGTCAGAAACATGAATAATGTAACTTTTTTCCCCCTATGGAGTGAGATTGTGAAGAACCCCACTATTAGCACAGTTAACTTGGCATGAATCTGGAACTGAACCTGGAGACTTCTTTTCCAACATGCATTTCATCTGGATACATACTGATGGAATTTTGAAATACTCTGATCTTTTTAACGATGCTTCAATTGCTAGCTTGTATATTCTCCATGGACACTCATCCAACCCCCACACTTTCGCGACTGATCTGGGAATACCATCAATGTTTTCAACCATGAAATTATTGTGAATTCATTTTGAAAGTTTCTTCATTGTGCAAACATCTCTTCCATCTTTCTTATTCTTAAGGGGCCCTTTCGGTATTTAATACTTTCTCTGCGACAAACTTCCATCTCGGGATTTGCTTTTCTTATTCTTAATTGACATTTACCACTAAAATTTTCTTATTTCATCACAGATTCTATTTCTTCTTTGCCATTTTTTCAAAAAATATTTTGTTTTACTTTGCCTTTAACTTATAATTTAATTTGGTTTAGAGTGCTTTCTTTTTGATACATATATTAACAGTTGTAAATATATCCTCTCCAATTTTACTTTTATTTGTTCATAGTATTTGCCTTTCAGTTTTTCCCAGCTTTGACAGAACACCAACAACTAACAATGCCGGACTTCGAAGATTGTAAAACATTCAAAATCATTTCATATCAGCACTATCAAAATTTGATGAAACCTCAAAAGATTAGGTTAGAAGATCATAAACTGGATCAAGATAGTTCAGGGCATTGCTAAAAGGAAAAAGAGGTGATGAGGCAGAGGAGTCAAGTTAGGAAATTCCAGAGATTAGGGTCAAGTGTTGAAGTCATGACTTCTGTTGATGGAGTAATTAAAATAGGAGATGCATAAGAGAACAGTAGATGATTGTGGTGAAAGTAAGCTCTGAGGAAATTTCAGGAATATGAATGACGTGACCATGAAGGGATTTGAAAACGTTTTTTAATCAGTGCATTACTTCATTGGGAGAAAAATTTTAGGTCATTCATACTTGAGTGCAATTCAGTTGGGAGCACTGTTCAGGAGAAATGTTGAACTAAAAGCCTGTTGTCTTGCTCTGGTTGTTTGTCTTGTCTGGTCCTATATTTGAAGAACTGCAGGGAGTTCCTTTGTCAAATTGTACCACCAATAACAAAGTTTTGGTTCATTTTTACAGATTGAACCCTGTGACCTAAAGAACTTATCAGCACTGTATATTTCTCCACTGAGCCCAGCAGAGGACCTTGTACATTTTGCACTGTGCCAATTTACCATCTAATTGTTTTTGCTTAGGAAAGCATTCTATTACTATAGGAATGTAAAATGTCCATAGAGGATACAGAAATGAAAAGTGACCATTAGTTCTATTCTGATATAACATTCAAAACAAAGCATACAAGATCGCTGGAAAGCTACCTCGTGCTGCAAAGAGATTGGATCCTATACAATTCAGCCATACTGAGCAGAAAGCTTCTAATTTGGTTCATGGTTTGCAATGGACTTGATGCTGTCAGCTGCATTGGTGCTGGAGCACTGCTCTGGTTGCAAGGAAAAAAATCAGCAAAGATTCCTGAATAATATTCTCCAATAACCATTTTTGGAAGTGTATGTGCGAGGACATAAAATGGAAACCGGGTTAAGTTCAGTTGAGACATCCCACTATACTAACTGAGAAACAATGGTCACAAAGATGAGAGGCAGTCAGCAACTATGCATTAGTAACTCAGCCAGTGTCCTTAGGATCTAGAGATTTCACTTTTAAAAGCAACAAGGCTATTTGAAAATGGAGATGGAGTTTAATGCAGATAAATGTGAGTTATTGCACTTGGGAAGGACAAACCAAGGTAGAACATACAAGATAATGGTAGGACACTGAAGAGTGCAGTCGAACAGAGGGATCAGGGAATACAGATACATAATTCCCTAAAAGTGGCGTCAAAGGTAGAGTGCTTTTGGAATATTGGCCTTTGTAAATCAAAATATTGAGTGTAAGGGTTGAAATGTTATGGTGAGAATGAATCAGACATTGATGAGGCCTAATTTAGAGTACTGTGTGCAGATTTGGTCACCTAATTACAGGAAGAATATTAATAAGGTTGAAAGAGTGCAGAGAAGCTTTACAAGGATGTTGCAGGGAGTTAAGGAACGGAGCTGTAGAGAAAGGTGTAATAGGTTAGAACTTTATTCTCCAGAGCATAGAAGAATAAGGGAAGATTTGATAGAGGTGTATAAAATTATGATGGGTATAGATAGAGTGAATGCAAGCAGATTTTTTCCACTGAGGCGAGGGGAGAGAAAAAAACCAGAGAACATGAGTTAAAGATGAAGGGTGAAAAGGTTAAAGGGAGTATTGGTGCAGGGTTGGAGAGGGGGGGGGGGGGGGTGGTGGTGCGTATCATACAGGGTGGGGGGGGGGAGCGTACTTCATACAGAGTGGTGGGAGTGTGGAATGAGCTGCCAAATGAAGTAGTAAATGCAGGCTCACTTTTAACATTGAGGAAAAACTTGGACAGGTACATGGGTGAGTGGAGGAATATGGTGAATCATTACACCGAAAAATGGTTTGACACATCCGAGAAAGGCCAAAAGGCCTGTTTCTGTGCTGTAGTGTTCTATGGCTCTCAAAGCTTATCTTGCTTTGTACTGGGAGTTTTTTTGTTTCATGTTTTTGAAGGAAGAGTTTTAATGTTCCGCTGTGTCTGTGCATTGTTATCTTGCAGGAATCATTGAATCCCTATAGTGCAGAAGGAGGCCATTTGGCCCATGGAATCTGCACCGACCACAATCCCAGGCCCTATTCCCATAGCCCCATGTATTTATCTGTTAATTCCCCTGATGTGGGAGGAAACCGGAGCACCCGACAGAAACCCACACAGACACGGAGCGAACGTGCAAACTCCACACAGACAGTGACCCGAGGCCAGAATTGAACCCAGGTCCCTGTGCTGTGAGGCATCAGTGCTAACCACCGTGCTGCCCCAAGACAGTCATACTGTGGAATTCCACACCTTGCGGACTCACGCACAGTAAGTGCCCATCTTCAGCATGCTTCTTTGGTGTGAACGCTATAATAGCAGGTGATCCAGTAGTCTAACTACTCACCTCCACTGGCATCACAAGGGGCAACAAGAATTGGACATAAGCCTAATGAAAAGTGGCAGTGCAAGAAGAAAGGGGGAACTGTTTCTTTCTTTGACTCAAATCTTAATCTCCGCTAAAAAGTTAGGGGCAGTTTATGATAAAGTGCATCATAAGTTTAAAGTTCATTTACATTGGCTTACATTAACACTGCAATGAAGTTATTGTGAAAATCCCCTGGTTGCCACACTGCAGCATCTGTTCGATACACTGAGAGAATTTCAACTTTAGGACTGTAGGAAGAAACTGGAGCACCCAGAGGAAACCCGTGCAGACATGGGAAAAACGTGAAGAATCTGCATGAATGGTTACCAGGAATTGAACCTGGCTCTCTGGTGTTACTCAGGTTACTCTGTGAATGTGTTGGAGCTTGTTAATTGCTGCACAGTGTGCAGATGCTGGAAACCAGTTAAGTTCCAATGGCCTTCCTTATTCCTACCCAGATTGATCATGGCGTTTCATTCTCCCTATTTTTTTTGAATTATAGAATATAGAATTCTCAAATCCAAGAGTCACAGTTTTGTTCTCAAGTTCTCTGGATTTCAAGAATATGAGCATCACATTTTACCTGCTTATAAAATGGAGCAGGGGAATTAAAGAGCACAAATTAAAGAGCATATCTTCAGCAATCAGTAATGTGACAGAAAGATCAGGTCAGCACTCGGTTTGCAACGCAAGCTTACTTTTTCTGAATTAGCCTTGCATTTATCTGCCACTTGGGAAGCAGGACTGCACCTCAAATAATTACTGTCTTTTTTTTTCAGCCAAATTTATGTGCGATATTTATGAACAATGCAAGCTCTGAAGTTGCTTGTCAAATACATGACGCACTTAAAAGGGTTTGACTGCATTTTTCCATTATTAATGTGATTTCAGGAAGTTTTTCACTTAAAGGATTGCTTAGAGTTGGACAGCATCCAAACTTTTGTGTGGATGGACCCTACACAGAAAGCAGGTGCAATCTATTAGATAGGAAACAAAACAAATTAAGAAAGCATCTTGAAGTTATTAATGTACATCTGAAACAATTTGAGGTAATAAAATATGTTGGCTTGACCAAAGACAGACAGAATTAATTTCCACTTTCTTTAGCAGATGACAGAGAGTTGGGTAGCTTACATGAGAAAATATTACACCTCATTTCCCATCCCCCATGACTGAATTTTTGCTCTGTGGTACATTCCATTGGTAAGTACTGAAAGAGTCATTAATTCTTTAAAATTGAGATTTAGATGATGGGACACATTGGTATTGTGGACTTGACTTCATTGCTGAGATTAAATGTCTCCTTAATGGCCTTCTGATTAAAAGACATCAACCAATGATATATCAATGCTGTAAAAGGGGAATGACATAGACATTGCACAATGTTTAAATATAATATAAACCTATGGGTTGAAAAGCTCACCAGTCTATTGGCAAGAAGGGCCTCAGTCCAGTTTTGCAAACGGGTCAACTTGCGACATAAAACTATCTTTACCCAATACGAATTAACAATCTACTTTCTCAGATGTGATAGGGTCACAAAAAACAAAGAACAAAACAGCACAGGAAACAGGCCCTTCAGCCCAATGAGCCTGCGCCGCCACCCCGATGTTCCCACCTCTACCCGTGATCCCTGTCCATGTTTATAGATCTATGGATTAAAAAACCAAATTTGAGACAATTTAGGGAGAATTTGTTTTGCCAATTAACCTAAGAGCACATCTTTGGGATGTGGGAGGAAACTGGAGCACCTGGAGAAAACTCACGCAAGCACAGGGAGAATGCGCAAACTCCCTCAGATACAGGCCCAAGTCCATGTATCTGCACAGCACAGCGATAGTCACTGAGCTGTCGTGTTGCCCATCAAATGGTCGAAGTCAAGCATGCACTAACGATGTGAAGCACTAGGATGCTCTCAAAAAACCCAAGAGCAGCCCTCTCACGACCCATCGTGTGTATGCCCTTCGTTAGACAACAAGGTGGACCAAAGCACCTGTAGGATAAAAACAAGTACATCAATATCATCATCTATTTACACACTTCCCAGGGACTCCCAAGGCTCATGATCCCTATTTTAAATCAACTTTCTATACCCCTCCATTCCCATTCTGTTCATGTGCCCATCAAGTATTTCTTAAATAACTCCAGAGTGCCTGCCTCCACCACTTTACTTGGCAGCGCATTCCATACCCCCACCACCCTCTGTGTGAAAAAAATCCCTCTAGCATCCAAATTATACCTTACCCCCCTCACCCTAAGCCCATGACCCCTCGTGCTATTCGAGTCCATCCTAGGAAAAAGCTTAACCCTGTTTACTCTATCTATACCCCTCATAATCTTGTACACCTCTATTAGATCTCTTCTAAGTCTACGTCTTTCTAAGGAAAACAGTCCCAATTTGCCTAACCTCTCCTCATAACTCAGACCTTCCATACCAGGCAGCATCTTGGTAAACCTCCTCTGCACTCTCTCCAGAGTCTCCATGTCCTTCCAGTAGTAGGGCGACCAGAACTGGACGCAGTATTCCAAATGAGGTCTAACCAACGTTTTATACAACTGCAACATTAAAGGCCAGCTCTTGTACGCTATACCCCTTCCTATAAAGGCTAACATACCATATGCTATCTTCACAAGCTTCTCCACCTGCTCTGCCACCTTCAGAGACTTGTTCACCTGCACCCCTAGGGCCCTCTGCGTTTCTATACTCTTAATAGGTCTACCCTTTATCATATATCTCCCCCCTACATTCTTTCTCCTGAAATGCATCACCTCACATTTAACAGGATTGAATTCCATCTGCCATCTGTCTGCCGAAGCTACCAGCCTATCTATGTCCTGCTGCATCGCCTGACAATGCTCCTCACTATCCGCAAGCCCAGCCATCTTTGTATTGTCTGCAAACTTGCTGATCACTCCACTTACTCCCTCTTCCAAGTCATTTATATATATTACAAATAGAAGAGGTCCCAGTACCGAGCCCTGAGGCACACCACTAGTGACTGACCTCCAGCTAGAAAAATACCCTTCCACTATTACTCTCTGTCTCCTATTACCAAGCCAGTTACTTATCCATCTAGCTACCTGTCCTTGTATCCCATTAACCTTGACCCTCTCAACTAACTTCCCATGAGGGACTTTGTCAAACGCCTTACTAAAATCCATATAGGCGACATTAACGGCTCGCCCTTCGTTCACCGTTTTCGTCACCTCCTCAAAAAATTCTACCAGATTTGTAAGGCACGACCTCCCCTTAAGAAATCCATGCTGCGTGTCCCTAATCAGATCGCAACGCTCTAAGTGCCTATACATCCTATCTCAAAGAATCCCCTAAAAACCACTTGTAAAGTTGAAGATGTTTCTAGGGTAAAGCAAAAAATCTTCACACACAATGCTATACCGGGGCTGGGATTCTCCAGTCCCACTTTTGCAAAAAGAACTTTGGCTGAATGCCAGATTCTCTGTTCTCACTGGTAGCGGTCGAAGGGCGATAGAGACCAGAGAATCCCAGCCTTTATCTGGGAGTACTTGATCACTGTTGCTTCACAACACGAGGTAGCCAGCTTCAATTCCTGATTTGTGTAACCATTTATGCAGATTCTGCATGTTTTCCCCATGTCTGCAGGGATTTCCTCTGGGTGCTCCAGTTTCTTCCCACAGTCCTAAAGTTGAAATTCTCTATGTATCGAACAGGTGCTGGAGTGTGGCAATCAGGGTATTTTCACAATAACTTTATTGCAGTGTTAATGTGAGCCGATGTAAATGAATTTTAAACTTATGCTGACACTAGGCACTAAAATGTATGCACTTACTCCATCTCAATTTAATGAAATGGAAACATACAGACTAGGACGGCGTGGCGATATAGAACATAGAAAACTACAGCACAAACAGTCCCTTCGGCCCACAAGTTATGCTGATCATATCGCTGCCTACTAGGTCTGCCTATAACCTCAATCCCATTAAATCCCATGTACTCATCCAGAAGTCTCTTAAAAGACCCCAACGAGTTTATCTCCACCGCCACCAACAGCAGTCAATTCCCCTCACCCATCACCCTCTGAGTGACAAACTTACCGCTCATATCTTGACTATACCTACTCCCCAGCACCTTAAATCTGTGTCCTCTTGTAGCAACCATTTCAGACCTGGGAAATAGCCTGAGAATCCACCCGATCTATATCTCTCAACATCTTATAAATCTCTATCAGGTCACAAGTTGTGCCGATCCTATCTATACTTACCAGGCCATAGAACTATCTGTAACTCCCAATCCCATGTACTTATCCAGAAGTCTCTTAAAAGACCGCAGTGAGTTTGCCTCTACCACCACTGATGGCAACCGATTCCATTCACTCACCACCCTCTGAGTGAAAAACTTATTTCTAACATCTCCTCTGTACTTGCCTCCCAGCACCTTAAACCTGTGTCCCCTCGGAGTGACCATTTCAGCCGTGGGAAATAGCTTTCGAGAATCCACTCTATCTATTCCTCTCAACATTTTATAAACCTCTATCAGGTCACCTCTCAAACTTCGTCTCTCCAGGAGAAGAGACCTAGCTCTCTCAACCTATCTTCATAAGGCATGCCCCCCCCAATCCAGGCAACATCCTTGTAAATCTCCTCTGCACCCTCTTAATAGCTTCCACATCCTTCCTACAGTGAGGCGACCAGAACTGCACACAATATTCCAAGTGGGGTCTAATAAGGGACTTATAAAGTTGCAGCATTACCTCCCGACTCCTAAACTCAATTCCTCTATTAATGAAGGCCAGTACACCATATGCCTTCTTGACCACATCATCCACTTGCAGGGCAGATTTAAGAGACCTATGGACCTGGACCCCAAGATGATCCTTCTGCTCCTCAACACTGCCAAGATTCCTACCCTTGATATTATACTGCTTCATCCCATTGGTCCTGCCAAAATGGACCACCACACGTTTATCCGCATTGAAGTCCATCTGTCACTTCTCCGCCCAGCCTTGCATCCTATCTATGTCTCGCTGCAACGTCAGACTATCCACAACACCACCAACCTTCGTATTGTCAGCGAACCTACTAACCCATCCCTCCACTTTCTCATCCAGGTTATTTATGAAAATGACGAACAGCAAGGGTCCTAGAACAGAATTTGGCTGATTTGTATTCTCATTGCGTTTGAATAGGGATAGATGCATTCAGGAGGGGAGAAGGCATGTCATTATAAATAAATGGATATTGGTTAGTAACACCAAGTTTGAGATCTAGAAATCTCAAATAAGAAAACAAAACTGCCAAGAATAAGCAGTTAAGCATTCTGGAGGAACCTGCAACTCAATTCCGATCGCTGGTATTAATCATCACAGGAAAAAGTACAGTCAGTTTCAGAGCTAGTTTACCTGTTGTATGTGCACATACTTGAAGAGAACAGCCTTCAACTATTTTCTGAAAGAATGCACTGACTGTCACTGTTACTCTTTGAACTGTTTGGAGGAACCCCTCAGTGAGTTCTTCACACTGGAACATTTAATTCTGGTCAGTTGATATTTGGCAGTCATCAAGAACTGGATGCCTTCATCCCATGTGTCTGGGTTGGATTTTCAAAAAATGCATTATTAATCCTGCTGCTAAGAAAAGGAGGTACCGTTGATATTCTTAAGTGTACTGAGAGAGAATCTTACAGTCACACACCCTGTTTGAATTATTCATCAGCGTTAAAAGTAGCTTTGTATGCAACTTTAAATTTAAACAGGAACTTCAAACGAAAGAAATTGAAAATGAATATTCCAATATCCAGTGCATATGTCTTCAGTCCATGTTGACCAGGATGTTGTCCATATGGAGTATTTGAGCCAGAGGGAGAGATTTAGACTTGGTTGGCTTAGATTGTTTTCTTTCAACCAGAGAAGGCTGAGGGAGAACATGATTGAGGTGTATTAGATTGAGGGGTATAACAATGAGTAGGGAACAGCTGTTCCCCTTGGTTCAGGGGTAAGTCACAAGGGGCATAGTTTTAGGGTGAGGGGCAGGAGATTCAGAGGGGGTTAGAGTTAAAAATATTTTCACTTAGAGGGTGGTGGGAATCAAATGTCGTGACTGGGAAGGTACAAGAGGCTGGAGGCAACCTTAAAAATATTTAAACAAGCACTTGATATATCATTGCATTCAAGGATATGAGACAAGTGCAGGAACGTGGTATTAACGTGCTTTTAATGATGGTTATTGTTGGTGCAGGCTCGATGGGAACGATTGCCTTTTCTGGTTTCTATGGCTATTCTGCCATATACAGTGGTCTGTATTATGAACTCACCTCATTGATATCAAGAGATAGTTCAGAAGACCACACCAAAAGAACAGAGCGTATACCATGATTATGCATGTCTTGTTCAAAGCGAAAATCCCAGCAAATCTGGCTGTGAATCTTCTAGAGTTTTAGAAACCACATTAGTTATCTCTATGGACAGGCAGAGAATTTCACTGTGGGCAAGTCAGAAAATGGCAATGACTATTTGCATTTGTTGCTACTGCTCACTCCGAGAGATAGTTTGGGACCACTGAACCATTTATTATTCCCAGTCTCTGAAGACAATGCTGGATGAGTTACTTTTTTGAACTCTCGAACCAACTCTTTTTTGAACCAATGCTGGAAGAGTACAGAAGGAAAGTGGCGGTTTTTCAAGGAGTGTTTGTCTGGGGCACTGCAAGACAACATTCCGAGGAGTCAAGGAGGTTCTGGTAGGACGCGGGAACCGTGGTGCACGAAGGTAGTGGTGAACCTAGTTAGGAAGAAAAAAAAGGTATATAAAAGGTTCAGAGAGCTAGAGGATGTTAGGGATCTAGAGAAGTATAAGGTGTATAGAAGGGAACTTAAAAAGGAAATTAGGAGAGCCAGAAGGGGTCATGAGAAGGCCTTGGCAGGTGAGATTAAGGAGAATCCCAAGGCCTTCTACAAATATGTGAAAAGTAAAAGGATGAGAAGAGAAGGGATAGGACCTATAAAAGGTGAAGGAGGAAAAGTCTGTGTGAATCCGGAAGAAATGGCAGAGGTGCTTAACGAGTACTTTGCCTCAGTATTCACAGTGGAAAGTGAACTGGGAGATTGCACTGCAGGTTTGAGGCATACGGAAAAGATTGAGTATGTGGATGTTAGGAAAGAGGATGTGTCAGACCTGTTAAATTCTATCAAGATAGACAAGTCACCGGGACCGGATGGGATGTACCCCAGGTTATTGTGGGAGATGAGGGAAGTGGTTGCAGAGCTCCTGGCGATGACCTTTGCATCGTCCATGGAAACGGGAGAGGTTCCGGAGGATTGGAGGATTGCGGATGTGGTTCCTATCTTTAAGAAAGGGAACAGGGATAGTCCAGGAAATTACCGACCGGTGAGTCTGACATCAGTGGTGGTAAGCTGATGGAGAGGCTTCTGAGGGATAAGATATATGAACATTTGGAGAAGTTATGGACTGATTAGAAATAGTCAGCATGGTTTTGTCAAGGGCAGGTCATCCCTTATGAGCCTAGTTGAGTTCTTCGAAAATATGACTGAACACATTGACGAAAGAAGGGCAGTGGCATTGATAAGGTCCCCCATGCAAGGCTTCTGGAGAAGGTGAGAGGGCATTGGATCCAAGGGGCTTTGGCCTCGTGGATCCAGAACTGGCTTGCCGGCAGAAGGCAGAGAGTGGTTGTGGATGGGTCTTGTTCTGCATGGAGGTCGGTAACCAGTGGAGTGCCCCAGGGATCTGTTCTGGGACCCCTGCTGTTTGTCATTTTCATAAATGACCTGGATGAGGAAGTGGAGGGATGGGTTAGTAAGTTCGCCGACGATACAAAGGTCGGTGGTGTTGTGGATGGTCTGGAGGGATGCCAAAAGTTGCAGCGGGACATAGACAGGATGCAAGACTGGGCGGAGAAGTGGCAGATGGACTTCAACGCAGATAAATGTGTAGTGGTCCATTTGCAGGAATAATGGGATGAAGGAGTACAATATAAGGGTAGGAGTCTTAGCTGTGTTGAGAGCAGAAGGATTTCTGCATGAGTATATGGGATCCAATGGGATTGGGTTATAGAACATAGAACAATACAGCACAGAACAGGCCCTTCGGCCTTCGAGGTTGTGCCGACCAAAATAAAAAGCAATGCCCCTCCTAACTAAACCATTCCCTTCTCATCCATATACTTATCAACTAACCTCTTAAACGCCACCAAACTTGGCGCATCTACAACAGCTGCAGGCCAGGCATTCCACTCCCTAATCACTCTTTGAGTAAAGAACCTACCTCTGATATCCGTCCTATAACTCATACCCCTTAATTTAAAGCTGTGTCCCCTCGTGCTAGCTTTCTCCATCCT